>JAVCKV010000005.1:0-553636 GCA_032274145.1 Herpochondria borealis | reverse complement strand
TGATGCCCTACCCTTAGACATTCCCCTGGGGGAACATTGAGACTTGCCCTTAGACATTCCCCTGAGGGAACATTGAGACTTGCCCTTAGACATTCCCCTGAGGGAACATTGATGCCCTACCCTTAGACATTCCCCTGGGGGAACATTGATGCCCTACCCTTAGACATTCCCCTGGGGGAACATTGAGACTTGCCCTTAGACATTCCCCTGAGGGAACATTGAGGCTTGCCCTTAGATATTCCCCTGAGGGAATATTGAGCCCTGAACTTAGGAATTCCCCTGAGGGAACATTGAGTAATTACCATGAACTAACCAATAGGGAAAAGATAAAATTTTCTAATATTCATATCTGGAAAACTAGAAGGTGAGGCATTATTGAATATTTCGAGATTTATCAGAAAGTAAGCGAATGGTAAGGAACTCACAAAAAAATACAAAAAAACATATAAATAGTGTGACATTAAAATATAAAAAGACTATATTTACAAAATAATGAATGTATCGCGAGGCAGCAATGGAAAATTTTTTTGAGACACCTTCCACTATGTACAATGGAATGAGAGTTGTGGCGGTGGCCATGGAAAAAGGCGGTGTTGGTAAAACTTTCATGACAGTTAATATCGCAAGGCGAGCTGCTCATGGTTATATACCAAATGTGAAAAAGAAAATCTTAGTAATTGATGTTGATGGTCAACAGAATAGTTCAACATCCTTACTTGAAATGGTTACGGTTGAAGGTCAGGGATATTATGATACTCCAGTTCATCCAGAGTTTTTCGAATATGAAAAAGAGAGATTAAAAAAAATAACATCTAGGACATCATTAGTCGAAAAAGAAGATGATGAAGATGATGATTATTGGGATGGAAAAAGCCATTCAATGGATCTCTATTATGACAACATGATTGTTCCGCACAGATCTATCTGTCATGAAAGAATTGATGTATTGCCTTCACCCGGAGCATTGGTTTGGGATTTAAACAAGGTCGCACTAAAAAGTAGTGAAGAGGCATTGGATAAAATTTATAGTCAGTTTTATAAGTTTTTTAAGGACCCTTCTGTTCAAGAAACTTATGATTTAGTTATTATTGACTGTCCTCCTGGTAAAAATGAAATTACAGTTCCTGTTTTAAGATCTTGTACAGATTTAATCTTGCCAACCCAAACTGAGGTTTATGGAATCAATGGTGCAAGAAACATGATCATCGAGGCAAAAAAAGAAAATAAGAACAGAACCAGCAAAATGAATATTGTTGGCATTGTTCCGAATCTTTTTGATGGAAGAATGAATCTTCATAAAGTGGCATTAGAGACTTTAAAGGCTGACGAAACCACTTCGCCATATGTGTTCCCATACAAATTTCATCGAAGAGCTGATTTTAATATTCAAGATTTGCCAAGAAAAAGGCAAGAAGATTGTATTTTTAATGATAGAAATTGCGAGTCTGAAATGAAAGATTTCATAAAAGAATTTAATGAAAGAGTTTATGGTGAATAATATGGTTAAAGCATTCAATACAAAATCCAAAAAAAATACTGCCGATGAGCAAAGCATTATTGTGGGCAATGAAAGTGTCGATTCTACTAATCAGGAAGCTGACATAAGCAAAAAACAAACAGGCTTAGAAAAAACCAGAATCAATATGAAAAACATTGGCGATGGAATGAAAGTTGTTTCAAAGAAACAAGATGAAACACCAAATAAGATGGATAACATATTGTTGTCTAAAATATTGCCAAATCCAGAAAATCCAAGAACCAAATATATTAGCTCATCAGATCCAACTCTTAATATTTTTGAGGAAGGGCACCCCAAGTATGATGAAAATCAGGCTGTTATCGAATCAATAATTGACCTTTCTGAAAACATTAAAAAAGTTGGTTTAATTAACCCTATAACGATGTATTTTGACAAGGGTAGAAATAAGATTATTTGTGGAAACACTAGGTATTACGCTTGCTTACTGGCTTATGGTGATAGGTACACAATAAGCTCAAGAGTTTATGAAAGTAGACCTTCTGATTTCTATGCTCAATTTTGCTCAGAGAATAATAAGCAGAATAAATTATCTCTATCAGCGAGAGTGGAAGGCTTTTCATTTGGGTACAATGAAGTAAAAGACACATACCAGAAAAAAAAGGACATTGTGCAAGCGCTAGGACTAAGCACAACAGTTTATTATCTTTATAAGCACATAGTAGAGCACGATTCGTTTTTTAAAATTTGTCTAGAATCTTATATTGGAACAAAGAACGAGATAGAAGTAATCATTTCTAGTGTTAGGGAGGAGGATTATCCTTTGCTTCTTTCTATTTATGAAAAACACGGAAAAATCCCTCTAAGTAAGGCAATTTCAATTTTGAATGATGGTGTTGTTTTGTCAGATCTGGCACCGAAAAAAGGAAAGAAGAGAGCTAAGAATAAAGTTAAAATCCCTAGCTTTAATATTGAAAACATAAAAGAAAATTTACATAAAATAATAAATGGAGAACTTGCCAATCTAGACTGGGAAAATCTAGATTGGGATAGTCCTGAAGAAATAGAGATAAGACTTAAAGAGAACATTGAGAAGCTTATCAAATAAATTAGCCGGCATTAGCCGGCTTTTTTGTGTAAAACTTTTTACAATAGTAGTTAGCGTTTGTAAAAAGCAAGAAAATATGAGATCTTATATAAAATTATATATAGGTGATTAATTAATGATTATTTCAGTAGGTGCAGAGAAGGGTGGTGTTGGTAAATCAACAGTGGCATTGCAGCTTGCAGGAGGATTTGCCCATAAAGGAAAATCAGTTTGCATTCTTGATGTTGATACTGGAGATGAAAAATCAATTGGTGTTAAAACATCAATAAATTTTGTAAAACAAAGAGATCTTAAATACGGGGACCAGGTTCCTAAAATTAGCGCATTCATGGGTGAATCAGATGATTCATCTATTCGGCCATTACTTGAGCTTTCTCAGCAATATGATGTTGTTATTTTAGATAATCCAGGTAAGTACTGCGAGTCCTTAAATAGCTCATTCATGATAGCGGATGTTGTTCTTTTGTTGTCTGAAGAAAGCAAGTTGTCTTACCCTAAAATAGCAGCCTTTACTCACGAAATAGAAAAAGCAGAAAAAAGTTACACTTTCTATAATTCAGATGAAAAAAAGGCAAATGTTTTACTTGTCCTAAATCGTGTTGAATACAATAAAAAGCCAGATCTAAAACGAGTTCATAAATTTTATGCAAATCATTTAATTGAACACTTATCCATGTCTTCACAGGCTATTAAATCTGCGAAAGAGATTAGGGTTTCAATAGAAGATGGTTTAACTGTTTATGATGACTCAAATTTTAATCGCTCTGGAACAAAGGCGTCTTTTGATCTTTTGATTAGTGAAATACTTGGAGAAAGAAAACCAAGGTTTGTAAGGGGCCAGGCTCATGATGATTATTTGAAAAAAATTTTAGAGGATGAAAAAATTGAAAACTAAATTAAAGGCACTTTCGAATGTCTCATCTGCTGATCATCACTTGAATGATGCTAAGGAAGCTGCAAGTTCCCAAAAATCATCAGATCTCGACTCATCAATAAAAGCAGCAGAAATGGCTTATGGCCATACAAGAGAAAACAAAAATCTGGTCGATAACACAATGTATCTTTCTATAAGCAATAGGAAAATATCATATTCAATTGAAGAAATTGAGCCTAATGATATTGATTTAAGGTTTGATGGAAACAAGCGAGTTGCAGAAGATAATGATACATCTGAATTAGAAGACTTGATAAGAAAATCCAAAGGAAATACTGAAAATATCTATGTTCGGCCTCATCCCGAATCAAATAAGTACAAGTATCAAATTATCAAGGGCATACGAAGAACTCTTGCATGTAGAAGCCTGTCATATAGGGTTGTTGCCCTAATTGCTGATTTTACCGACCAGGAAGGCTTTGAGCTTGCTCTACATGAAAATCTTGGCTCTCAGCCATTAAATAACTTTGAGCTATCAGAGTCGCTTTTAGATGCTGTAAGCAAACATGGGTATTCAATAGATGAGGCATCCAAATTCTTTAAAACAAGAACAGGGAAGCCCTTATCAAGAACAGGGGCATATAAAATCCTAGATTGTGCCAAAATGCCTAAATCGGTAAAAATATCAATATCAGACAAATCTGATGCTGATATCAATACTATGAGTAAGGTAAAGAAAGCATGTGATGCACTAATATTGGCTGAAAGAGAAAGTTTCATAAAAGAGACTTTTGTTCGTGGATTTAAAATTTGCATCAAAGATGCCTTGTTGCTGTTAAATAAAGAAATTGGTATCAGAAAAAAGCCAAAAGGTGTGTTTGTTAATAACTTTGAAGGCAAAGAAATAAAAAATCAAGATGGTTTAAAAGTTGCCACTATTGCTACTCAGCCATCCGGTTCACCAATGATTAGGTTTACTAAGAACATTGATGAAAAAAATCTAGAGAAAATTGTTAACTTGGTAGAAGAGATTTTTAATGAAGAAAAAAGCAATTAGCAACTCATTAGATTTAGAGCTTCAACCATATGTTCAAAAGCAGGATGCTTTTCTTTGTATAAAGCATCCACTCGTATACGTGGTGCCGTACTTTGGTACGGATATTGAGATAGAACATGCAAATAGACATCTCGAACTAAAGAAGTTAAAAATATTAGAGCTGGTATCAAGTAGACAATTTGAATTGTTTGTGTTTTATCATGAAAGGCCATACCGGTTTAATTCAATGATTGATGCCATTAAGAAATTTGAGTTAAACGATCAAGAAATAGGAATGATTGCAAGAAAGGTTTGGTGTGATAGTGAAAACATTCATGAGCTAAGAGACTCTTGGCATTCGTTTTTATTAAAAAGATGTCGGCCATTGAACTTCATGTCTTTAGAAGACATTCGCACAATGAATGATTTGCCCAGTTCTTTCCCTATATACCAATCCTCTAATTCCATGTCGGGAATGAGCTGGAGTCTAAGTCGAGAAACAGCCTTATGGTTCGCTAATCGTTTTTCTAGGGCAGGGGACGTAATTGAACAAATAATAAAGAAAGAGAATATTTGGGCGTACACAGATTCAAATGGTGAAAAGGAAGTAATCCTACTCAGCGAAGAGTAGGATTACTGTAAGAATTATCCGTTATTAAGGATGTCTTTTAAGTTGATAAGAGTTGCATTAGCTGTAGCCAAGTAATTACTCATTGTTAGCGAGTGATTTGCTACATAGCCAAAACCGCTGCCATTCAGAATTACTGGAGACCACAGGTATTCTTGTGTTGCTTCAAGCTCTTTAATGATCTGTCTTAGTGTTGGAGTTGCATTTTTCTTCTCTAGAACTTGAGCGAAATCCATCTCAATAGCTTTTAGATAGTGAATAAGTGCCCAAGATGCACCTCGTGCTTCCCAAAAGTAGTTATCGATCATTAGCCAGTCTGTTTTCTCATAAGATTCAGATGCAACGTATGTTGACTGGGTTGCAGCTGAGTCGTTTGCCAAATCAGTGTTTTCAACTTCCTGTCCTTTGTTTGCTGAAAGTCTTTTAGATAGGCTTCCTAGTTTTTGCTCTACTCGTTCAAGGTATTTGACTAAGCCATTTGCTCTGGCGTAGAACTGAGCATCTTGCTTAGTATGATCTTCAATTTCGCGTAAGTATTCTTTTGCATATGAAACAGACTTAGAATAAGAACCTTCTGAGCTAGCCATTGGGTTCCATGCTGTATGATCAAAGTTCATCTTTGGATGCATTTTTGATAAGTTCTTGTTCTCAATTGATGAGCTACTAGATTTCGAAAATGTATCTCTCATAATTAGGGCTAGATCACGAGACATTTCCACGGCACCAAACTCAAATGAAGGCATATTGTCATATAGCCCTAATTTTACAAGAATATCGTTACTGTGATATCCGCCATTCTTGTTGAGCATTTTTCCCATAACATGGATGTATGCAGATGTTGTCGCATCACCAACCACTGATTCATGGTCAATAACGCCATTATCAATAATAATTGATTTAATATCTTTAAGTTCTGGTTCTACACTTGACCATTGAATGTATGCAGGTAGAGCAATGATAGCTACAACTGCTCCAAGTTTAATTGAGTTTTTTAAAAATTTAGAAACTGACATCAGTTTTCTCCTTCGTTAATTAATGAGCTTACTATACCGAAAATCTTACGCTATGTCAATATTATTTGTTTGAGAATGAATTGATTTTTGTGATATAATTTGAAATCTGATGACAAAAAGGCAAATCATGACTCATAATAAAATGGATTTAACAGCATTTGATGCAAGCACTCAAGAAAACGCTAAAGAAGTGATAAGAAAGCCGGTTCCTTTTTTATGCAAGATTGAGAATGGGGTTGCTGTTCTCATTAAAATTGAGTCTGGTAAGGTTCAAGGTCGAGAGAATAGAATTCCAAAGGCTGTTTTTGATTCTCAGTTTATTCGATGGCCAAACTCTAAAGAATCTAGCTCCATTTATTGTAAAAAGCCTGGGAAATCCTTTGCAATTCAGATTAGTTTTGACTTTTATACTATTGATTTTGGCTTTGATGATGAAATCAAAAAGGAAAGTGGGAAAGCTGGAGATTTTTTGATTACAAGAGAGAGCTCTGGAGTCAATGAGATTTGCAATAAGGAAGATTTTGATAAGCTATTTATTTCGGAGTCCCAATTTTACTCTATTGAGGATGAAATTGATCAGGGGCTATCAAATATCTAGGAAAACAATACGGGCTCGTGTCTGATTTTCGTATAATTCGTTTAGACATTTTTATAGCTTCAACCTCGGACTTGCTCTTCCATGCTTTGAGCATCGAGGATTCGCCCACCCAAAGTGGCTCATCTTTTCCAAAGGCTATACTTGTGAATGATGTTTCATCTGCAAGATATTTGTATCCACAACCTTCATAATAAGAAGAAACATACCAGTATTTTTCGCCTTGCATCTCACTTAAAACAAGAGATTTCATGGCTTCATTCGATGGTATGATAAATTCTTCTATCTTGTACTCTAGAATTAACAGGTTAAAAACATCTGATTTTGACCTGCCCACACTTTTTGATAGTTCTTCAATCTTCTCAATCGGTATTGATTTATTGGTTGACCATTCACTTATGGCGATTATTGAACTGATTAATTTATTTAGGTCGTTTTGCGCAGATGTGTGAGAAGGGTACATTGTTCCTAAATCAGAAAATGCCACAAATGGATTTATGCCAAACTCAAAAAACATTGCTCTTATTATAGAGGTTGATTTTCCATTATTAAGATCTTCAAGAACCTTAATTGGCGTACATGCTAACAAATAAGCGGCTTTGTTTTTTGTTATACACCTTATTCTGTAGACTTGCGAGGTTAAGTTGTTCATGCGTGCTCCTATATAATATAGATATTACTATACAAAATGACATAAGTGTAGCAATTGGTGTCAAATACGCTTGTTTAACTTTATGTCTAGTTGTCATTAAGGTATAATTTAGTAATAATTTACACATAAATAGGGGTTTTCCTGTAATGTCTAATGGCAATGAAAGTAAAAAGAAGCTAGTTGGTAAGGCATTTTTCACTGAGTATGGTGTTTGCGATACTGAAAAACTACTGGAAGGGTGGGAAGCTGTTCCTTTAGATAATGATGTATATAGAGTACTAAGATCGAATGGTTCATCGTTTGAAATAAAAGAAGGGACAGATATTCCTACGTTTGGAAAAATATCATTAAATAATGAAGGTAATTTAGAGGTCGGAAGCTTTACTATTTTGGTTGGCAAAGATCTGGTTCCTGGAATGACAGCAAAAAAAACCAGAAGAAAAAATGAATACTTCTTTAACAAAGAAGGAAGTAGAGCAAAAAAAGCAAAAATTGGTGATGTTATTGCAGGAATGGGCAAAGTGGGCGAGGTGGATGAGTATGGCAATGTTGCTGTAGGAGAACAGTCGGTCCCAATTGCTAGAAAAAGAAAAGAGTTAAAGCTTTTAATTTACGATGAGAAACACGAGACATTCAATAGTGGCTACAAATGTCACTTTAATATGGTTATGCCAGGAAATAAGAAGAACCACACGGATGGCATAGCTGGAGTATTCTTTCCTGCGAAAGGAAAGGCCCCAAGCAAGTTTTGCGAATTAGATGAAGATGGCAAAACTTTGCAAACAGCAGTATTCTGGCCATCAAGTAACAAAAGTTTCCTTGTTGGAAAAATAAGAACATCAGAAGAGGCAAGAATGGAGAAAGCTCTGCTCGAAAGAGTAAGGGAAGTTGAAAAAGAGGCCTCTGAATTTGGAATTAATCCCGAAGAATCATTTGATTATGTGATCGCAAAGGAAGAACTTGAAAAATGCAACAAAGAAGATTGGCAAAGTAATCGTTTTTCTGTAGACTCAGGTCATGTGAAGTTGTTTGGACTAGTTGAGCCAAATAAATCATACTCTTACAGCAAGTAATGACATTGGCTTTAATTGCTGTTTAATTAAGTTCCGAGGACGTTAAAATTAAATCTAGTAAAAATAGCACTCGATTAAATAGTGATATTCGAGAAAAAGAAGTTAGGCTTATTGACCATTTAGGTGAGCAAAAGGGCGTTGTTAGCATATCTGACGCTTTATTATTGGCAAATGATCTAGGAATGGATCTTGTTGAGGTATCGAAAGATACAAGCCCTGTGGTTTGTAAAATAATGGATCATGGTAAGTTTCTTTACGAGCAGAAGAAAAAGCAAAGAAATAGCGCTAAAACAAAGCCTTTAAAGCAAATCGAAGTTAGGCCATCTACTGACATTGGCGACTTAACTGTTAAAGTAAATAACATCATTAAGTTTTTAATTTCAGGACACAAGGTTAAAGTCTCTATTAAATATAAAGGGAGAGAAATGGCTCACAAAGATATTGGACTAAGGAAGTTAGACCAAATATCTGAAATGATCGAAGGCTATGGCACTATTGATGGCTATGTATCATTAGAGGGCAGAAAGCACATGATGACATTGAAGCCATTGCCGCAACTTTAATTCTCATCTAAAAAAGAGCTAAAACCTAAGTTTTAGCTCTTTTTTTATGTCTTCTTGTTTTTTGCTAAATAGGCAGCAAGACCGGTCCTTTTCTTTTTGGTTTTCGTTTGCCCTATAGGGATATTGTCCTCAATATCTTTAACCGGATCTTGAGAATCAAATTTAGAAAAGTCTTTATCTCCCATATCAATATTTTCTGGCTCAATGGTTTCTTCTTCAGCAGTGCTGAACACCTCATCAAAGTCTGGAACCATATCTATATTTTCTTTAGAGATATTCTCCTTGTCGGCTACTAAAGATGGTTTTATATCAATAGGCTCATCAATGGGAACATCAATAGGCTCATCAATGGGAACATCAATAGGCTCATCAATAGGCTCATCAATAGGAAGATCAATATTGTCTAGTAGGGCATCTATATTACCCAAGTCTTCAACAGCTTCGCTTGAGAGCGTTTTAGAGGCATCATCATTAGGTCGATGAGTTAAGGTTACTTTTTGTTTAGTTTCTTCTGGTTCTTTTTCTTCTTGATGTTGAACCATGCTTTTGACTTCTTCAAATTTAGTATCCTCTGGTTTGTCTTCAATTACTGGGGCTTTGTCGCCTTTTATTATCCAAATGGCTCTGGTAGGAAGAGATTCAAATGATAATCCTATAGCACTTTTATTTATCTCATCTTTCTCGATTTTTTCTTGTGCTAATTTTGCATTCTCATCTTCAAAGAGAAGAGATAATCTTCCCTTTTTATCCATTCGTACCGGGTGGCCTAATGGCTTGGTCAATGAGTAAATTCTAGATAGTAGCATCTTGTCAAAGTCACTATTGTAAGAAACACGAGTAGCAACACTACAAACAGATGGCTCCATATTATCTGTATCCCTTCCTTCACCTCTGTAGTAGTTGTTTTTTGCAAAGGCAAATTGATTTTCTTGGCTATAGTACTTAATTGAATAGACAGCACTAGTAACCCTTAACAAAGGGATTATTTGGATTTTATATGATGGATTGCTAAAATAGCTAACTCCCAATTTGGGTTCAATGTTTTCAAGAAAATGCTGAATGGCTTCTAGAGGGCTTTGGTTTCTTCTTTCTGAAGCAATATATCGAGATAAAATTTCGATATATGAGTGATTAATGATTCTTCCCTTTAGGTTAACAAGTCTAATCATTATTCCTGGAGTATGTCCATCAAAAGAATATTTAGAAAGATACTCTTGAGAAAGCGTTTTAAAATTATCAACATCAGTAGAAACACATTCTTGAGTATCTTCAGGATAATACATAATTACAGGGTATGAATACTTTCCTGGATCATTGATTTCCTTTGTGAATTTGGTGATTTTTTCCTCGTTCTGTTCATTGATCGCTAAGTGAAGGTTTCGTTTTGCCTGATTGACAAAAGGTGTAGATTTATTAATTACCATTCTTCCTATGCCAACGAGTGGAGATGGTGATGTTCTTTTATTAGCAAGAACAACTCCCCATTTAGCTTCATAGGTTTCTACACCTTTGCTTTGTGAGCGAGTACAGTCAGTAAAAAGTAAAATCCCACACTTATTGTCTGGGCCATTGTTGGGATCTGCCTGACAAGGGTTTGATGCATCGATATCCTCTCTTGAAAACTCGGAAATGCTTGGAGCATGGAGGTTATCTTTTTGAGATTCGTGAAGTCTAAGTTTAATATTTACATTTCTGCCATCTTCCGTTACACCCTGAACAGAGTGGAGGCTTTCGCCTCCACGCTTATTGTAACTTCTAGGGTATAAGATAATATTTATCTTGCTCATTTAGTTACCTAGATAGTTAGTTGCTCTTCTTCGCTAGCTTCTTCAGGCTTCACGACATATCCAACCTCATCGAAAAACTGAAGGGCATTTTCTAGTTCTTCTCCCTTCATTTCGAACAAAGGACTAGTAGGATCTTGAATCAAATTCTTAATGTCTTCTTCATTTATAGAGAATCCATTTTCATCAAGCATGTCTTCTTTGGCAAAATTAATAGCTCGCTCACCAATTGTTTCTAGTTCGCTAATCCATGGGTAGTGCGGATTTTTTTTACCCCTAATTACAGAAACAGTTGTTTGATCTGTGATATTTTTAAACTCATCCGCATTTGGATCGAAGTCATTTAGTCTTTCATAAATATCTTTCATTTTTTCATCATAATCAGGAGACTTAGGATCTAGCTCAGATACCATGCTCTTAACGCCATTAAGCAAATTGGAATATGCTTCACCTAGAGCCTTATGGTTTGTAGCGCTCTTACTTTTTCTTGAAATATCAACACCAGGAAGCCTTGTTTTTTGCTCTGGCTGATCCCAGTCAACTCCGCATAAAGATGCCATCTTAAGTAGCTGCGATTTATTCTTATCATCGTCAGATTTTATGAGAGACATCATTCTTTTATTAAGAATGAATTTAGCCATAAGTTGCTGCATCTCTTTAGGCATTTCGCCAACATATGAGAAGTTTTCACTCATAGGTCTTTTTGGCAATTCGTTCTTAAGTACGAGATTCCAATAGTCATCACCGGCCTTAAGTAAATCTTCAACCATTTTGTCTTGAACTTTGAATTCACCAACTTCAACATCCCAAGTTTTAGTAGAAAATGGAACTAGCGCAGTAAAATCAACTTTAATGCCGGCAGCTTCAAGATTGTACTTATACTGCGCAATTTGAACCTTGTAATACTCCGGTGGTGACTCAAACATTTCAACAGCCATATCGTGCTGAGCAGGAGATTTAAAGTCAACAAGCCACACTTTGCCTGTTACTTCATCAATGTAAATTCCATCAGGGCTTGACTTCATCCATTCATGATTTGGAACTCCACCCTCTTCATTCATTTTATCAAGAGCATCATATGCTTCATGATAAAGCCTAATATTGTGTGTTTTGTTCATTTTCTTCATGAATTTAACACGTGCAAATTTTTCTGTTTCAATGCCTCTTTCCATGTCTCCGTTTTTTACGCCCGGAGTTACCAAACATAGTTTTTGAGAAACAATACTTGAAGCATCAACTCCTTCCATTGGATAAAAGCCACCGAGAAACTCGGTGTAAAGAACAGACATATCTGAACCGCCAATACCATTAAGTCTCTTAATGTGCCATTTTGCAGTTTTTTCAACAGATTGCTCAATTTCCTCTTTGGAAAGAACTTCGCCGCTTCTCTCAAGGTCCATTTTGGTTTCAATGATTACATTTTTAACCCAATCATTACCAACTTTATGATTGATATGGGGTACTTTACTTAAAAGCTCAGTCAAGAGCCTTTCATGCATCTGCATGCTGCCACCTATTGTTTTAATAATCGTATTCATTACATAGTATCACAATAATGAAGTGTTTTGAATATATTAAAGTGGTTATTATGAAAATCGTTATATATATTGGTATATTAAGTCTGTAAATATCAGATTTCATCCTAGTTTTTTATGGACAAAATGATAATTAGCAGTATAATTCTTTCCAATATATAGAAAGAGGCCGAGCAATAATGCGCAAGATTTGCTACGAAATTAACCCTGATAGATTTTCAGCGGATATGGAAAGATTTGAGCTTACATTTTCAGAAGAGTCAGCATACAGATGTATGTTAGACATCATGTGGAAAGAAGATAAGCAATTCAAGATAAAGGACAATACTGAAGAGCTGTCTGTTTTAATAGGTTGTGATGAAGCAATTGTCAAAACAATGATTGATAAGCTAAGTTCAGGTTCTTCCCCTTTGGTGAAAATAGAAATGGATCTAGAGTCTTTGGAGTTTAGCCTTTTCTCTGTAGAGCTCAAGAAGCAGATTGTCTCATTTGTTGAACAAAAAAGACTTGAGAGAGATGTAATTAACCCAATAAGGAAAGAGAATAGCTCTCGATTAAAGCCTATTGTTGAAAAAATTAGAAATGCTGAAAAAGGCATTGAGACAGCTACAACAAGGTATCTCACTCTAGAGGAAAGGATTTGTGAAGAATTTATTGGTTGGCTTCCAACCAAGAACTTCGATGCCAATGGTCAGACCTACCATCTTCCTAGCGATTTTGTCGGCAATCTAGAAAAAGATTTTCCCGGTAAAGATATTCAGTTTCACCTTTCTGGCATTTTCAAATGGATGATGAAAAATCCAAACAGAAGAACAACCATAGCAAACATGAATGATTTTATTATGAAGTGGCTAGAAAGATCTGAAATGGATAATAATTCAGACATGAGCTTTGATGAGCTCTTAAACAAGGCTGCAATTGAGGCTGAAAGTGAAATTGATTCAGATGAAGAGTTCGCATAATTATGAATAAAAAAGACTACCAGTTATTAGTATCTGATTGCTATCAAAAGATGAGTTCTCATTATCAAAACAAGTTCTTCTTTGGTGATAATTCTCTAAAGGTAAAGCACCTTGCGCTGTGGATTGAGGCAATATGCAATGAAAGAATTCCATCTGGAGATCTCAAGCCCTTTCTTAATTACGTTTTAATGGAGTCTGAGGCATTTTCTTCAAACCCGCCTAATCCGAGTCAGTTCATTAAATGTTATCGCGAATGGTCTTCGTTACAAGGCGCTGAGCCTGATCCATTTTCCGTAGAATTTGATGAGGTCTATAAGAAGATGGGAATGAGATATGAGCGACTATTTGGGGGAGCAAATCCTTTAGATAGGGCAGATCATAGGAAGTTTTGGAAGTCTGAACTTGAAGCGCACTCAGATAGTTGTAATTGCTTTTCTAAGGCATATGAAAGAGTAAGATCTTCAGTTGAATATAGGCAATATCCGCCAAACATAGATCAATTTATCGAAATTTTGAAAATATCGACTTTTCCTGAGATGCTTTTGACACCAGAAGAGGCTTTTCAGCAAGCGACCTCATACAGAGAATCTTCTAGACTTCACCCGGTTGTTAGGGAATCAAGGTCAAAATTTGGCTACTTAACACTTATTGACAAAAACAACAGACAGATTAAGGAAAGATTTATTGATTCGTACAGAACTAATCTAGAGCTTTATATGTCTGGCCAGCTGAATATTGCTTCGCAAGATTCTGTCGCTGAAGAACCTGTCCAGTTGGCCAATCCTGCCTCTGTCTCTAGTATGCTAGATGGTCTTCTAGATGAGCTATAAGTAACCTATGCAGTAAGTGCATTGGATAAAAAGAGACTTAATTAAATGATTAAAACAAAAGAAGATACAATCAGTGTGCTATTGGAAAATCCAGATAGCTATATTGAAGGCATGGAGAATTCACCAAGCTTGAGTAGGGACATTTATTTAGCTTCAAGAAAACTAAAGCTTAAGTGGGATAGGCCAATAGCTGACTATGCAGAAATGCAAAGAGTGAGGTCTAAAATAAACAGGGACTTTAAGCTTATTGATTGCAAAAAAGAAAGAAAATTAATTAATGACTTCGTTACAAGTATGATTTGCTCTGGATTGCCCGAGAATAGCTTCTATTCAAATTCTGATTTTGGATTTGATTTCAAAAAGAATAAGTTTGAACTCTTTCTAGACGATAAAGAGTTCAAGGGGAAAATTCTATGCCTGGGAACAGATGAGAGTTATGATTACTATGTTGTTAGTCCTGAATTTTCAGGTGTTAAAAAGGTTCATCACGATATTGGAGACATTGTAGATATCGACATTGCCAATATCGAGCAATTCGCTAAAACGGTAATGAAGTTTGCTTTGATACAAGGCTCACTCGATAAGGGACATATTGATATACGTGATATTGAAGGATTTATCGATAGGGTTGAAAATAGTGAACTCAAGTTCATTATCAATGAGTTAATACTAAACTAGTTGTTCTATATTTAAAAACCCTGCTTAGCAGGGTTTTTTTGCAAATGAAATTGATTGACCTATCTAAGATAAACAAAAACTTTCATCTATTTCTAAGTAATGAATAATGGCATTAATAGAGTCTTCAATTGTTTTTCTAATGATTTCTATGGCTTCTTTCTCTATGAATGCGACACCAGATATTGACATATTCATCTTTGCAGCTATCTTACTAAGTGTCTCTTTTTTATCACTTTCTAACCATCTGCACCACAAAACAGAAAAATGGTTCTTGGTAAGTTTTTTTGCTGAGTGATAAAGAGCTTTAAGCTTAATTACTCCCTCAGATGTATTTGATAAATTTGATTGAATAGGAAGTTCTTCAGTAATATCAGGACCACTAGTTTCCATTCTTCCACATGCTGTTATGGATGCATCATGTGCGAAGATAAAGTTATATGCCGTAAGAACATCTCTAACAGGAACACCAATTGCTTTTGATATCTCTAGCTCTTTTTCACGAGTTAAAGCGCTGCCATCTTGCAAATACTTCCTTATGTTCGAAACTGCCTTTTTCAAACTGTCTGTGGTAATCATCCGAACGATTCTCTCATTATTTAAAGAAAACATCAGCATGGATTTTTTCACAAAGGGCTTTAGGTATAAGTACTGCTCAAGTTCAGGGAGGTCCTTCCATTTTTCGTATTTTTCACACACAGCCAATAGTCCCTCCTGCTTAAGATCATCAGTAGACATATTCTGAAAAATATAACTAGAAGAGAGCCGATCAATAAGCTGAAGGACTCTTTTGCATGGGTAATTCATTTGACTAATTATTACTTTCCTATAAAAATTATAGACAAAGTATACGAAAATTGATTGGAAATGTCAAACATTACCTTTTAAAAGTTCATTGCTCTGATATAATGAGATAAACGACAAGATAATAAGAATAATTATAATGATATCGATAAAATTAGCTAGAAAAATTGAAGAAAACATGAGCTCTTTTGAAGATTATGATCATGCCGCAATCTTTGCTATGTATTGCGTTGACATAATGACAAATACGAGGTATATTAAATCGGAATCTTTTGATGATGAGGCATATCAAGGGTATTTAAGTAGTAAGAAATATGACAGGTTCTCTGCATGGATGAATAAAGGCATCATGAGAGAAGAAATCTCAGGTCCATTCAAGGACAAGATGCTTTTTAAGCAAGACTGTGATTGGGCTCATACTTCTAGGGTTTTCCTTTATCTTTTAGATAAGCACTTTCAAAAGGCACTAAGAAATGAAAAGATGTTTTATGAAGATGCCGAGCTAATGGAATACTTTAAATACTTAGATGATGTCAATTCAATTTAACTTAATGGGTATTGTATGTGGTTTAATTCACTAAATTTATTTAGCGTTCAGGGTCTTGATATAGATGAAGACCATCTTGCTTTAAGACTTAAAGAAAACGAATTTGTTCCATGTAAGAAGCATGAAGAGCTAAAGTCGGGATGGATTTCTCCTTTCGGAAGAGATAGTGATTACTTGACACCAGCAAGTAATGGTTGTCATCTAATATGCTTAAAAATCGAAACAAGGAAAGTTCCAGCAGATGCGCTTAAGGAAGAGGTGGAAAAGAAGATTGCAGAGCTTAAGGAACGCGATCCTGAGGCAAAGATTACATCTGCTCTTAAAAAGAACCTTAAGGAAGAAATCAGAAAAGAAATGCTTCCTTATGCATTCTCAAAATATGAAGAAATACTTGCATATTGGGACACTAAGAATAATTACTTGGTTGTTAATGTTGGTAGTCGAACAAAATCAGAAACCTTTGCTGAGGCGTTTAGAAATGCAATCTCCGATAGGTCATTCTCTGTCATTCCAGTTCAAACAAAAGATGAGCCAAATCTAGTAATGTCTAATTGGCTCATTAATAAAGACAGCCCGGAATTGGTTAGTCCACAAACAACTGTTTACATCAGAGATATTGCTGATGAAGGAGATGGTGGAATTAAGTACACCAAGCAAGATCTAGAAGATGATGAAAACCTAATTAATTACCTAAAATCAGATAAGACAGTAAGTGAATTAGAGCTTAGGTATGATGCTAAAATGTACCTAACAGTAACCGAAGACTTTCTAGTGAAAGGCATAAAATGGGACCCAGAGCTAAAGGAAACAGCTGAAGATGAAGGAAATGATGATCATGCTTCATATGTGATGTCTTCTTTTAGTGTTATGAGCAAAACATTTCATGATCTAATAAACTATCTGGGCAAAGATTGTTTTTCAGGAATTGTAATCAAAACAGATGAAGATGAAGCCAAAGAAAAGAGTGAAGGTGAAGGTGAAGGTGAAGGTGAAGAGTAACCTGGAGTCTTTGTCGCTAGCGACAGCATAAATCAAATGAACCCTCATGTACTATGGGGGTTTTTTATAAAAAGGTTTGAGAAATGGAAAAATTACTTGAGGTAATTCGAAAGATAGAAAGTGTTGAATCAAAAGATATTGTAGTAAATGACGGATTAATTTTTGCCCAGCTGTCAGGATTGAAGAATCGAGCAAAAAGATTGACTGAACTTAGTGAAAAATCGCAATTTGAATCCAGTGATTCAGTAGAAAAGATTGAACAAGCATTAAATTCTCTAATAACAAAAATCAAGACTGGTTAACTTTTGATATATTTATAGACAGAGTTATTGTCATTCTATATAATTCTCGTTAAAGTAAATTAAATAAATCAAAGGAGAGCCCCAATGAGGCTAAAAACTATAGCCATTGGAGTTGCCATACTCTTGTCTAATTCTGTTTCTGCAAGCAATTTCAATAATCCTTTCGTAATGCCATCTCAAAGAGACAAAATTCAAGAGATTGGTATCGAAATGATCAGGGTAAGCCTTTGCGAAGAACAAAAGCAAGAAATGAGTAGTGATGGGAATAGTCTTGTTAATCTTCTTGCTGGCGAGATTGGTGTAAGCCAGTCAGTGGACCCAATGTATCATCCTGATGTTCTTGGAAAATGGACTCGACAGGATATCGATGAATCAAGGTTTGTAGGAAACATTAATGGCTTTAAAACATATTACCACCCAACAAAAAAAGTCTACATTAAGCTAGACCTAAGCAAGGCTGATAAGGAATAAAAATGAAAGGCAATATTAAAATAATTGCATCACTAATCTCTCTAGCTTTGCTAGGTGGTTGTGCAAGCAATAGTACTATACCTCAAGATCCAGAAGCTGAATTTAAGAAGGCTATGAATAAGCAAGAGCTTATAGATGAATGGAGAAACCTTGAGCCAGCAATAACAATTGTTGATGATAATTCCTCTACTGTAATCGATGCACCACTAGCCATTCCTGATGACATTTACAATCTAGATTTTTCCTCTGAGCTGAATACAGAAGCTAAAATGATGGATCTTTCAGTAATGCTTGGAACGCTAGGCATCTACCTTTCGATTCCAGATGATGAGATTAGAAGTAAAGATCTTGTTATGTTTGATTTTAAGGGAAAGCTAGGAGATTTTTTAAATACACTAGGTGCGGCTTATAAGATTTCATTCAATTGGAATCCAGGAAGAGTACTAACTATTGAAAAAACATCTGATTATTTAGTGAAGATACCGCAGAACAAAGAGATTGCAGATAGTATTTCAGATAGCTTAGGTTCTCTTGGGGCTGAAGACTTAAATGTCTCCTTGCAAGCGGGAATTATTAGTTACAGGGCTGGATATAGAGTTCAAAACAGAATCTCTAACTTTATGGAGCATGCTCTTCAGAATTCAGCATTGGTATCCATGCAAGTGGCTATTGTAACAGTAGCTCTAGATAAAAACTCAAAACAAGGCATCGATTGGAGTCAGTTTGGTGTAAGTATTGGGGAGGCCGCAGTTAAACAAAGATTAGGTGGAAACTCATCTAGTGACTCAAGTGACTCAAGTGATTCAAGCAGCTCAAATGACTCGAACAGTTCAGACTCAAGTGATTCTAGTTCAAGCGACTCTGACTCTAGCTCTGATAGCGATATTGCAGACCTTATGATGAAAGGTTCAGGATTAGCAGATGTAAAAGCCATGGCCACTCTTGGAGGTCAGGGTAGCAATGTATTATTAGCCAATAATCAGTTTGGCCTAAGTGCCGTTCTTGATTACCTAAGCACATATGGAGAAACTGAAACTACTCAAAGCGTTTTGGTTAAAACCATATCTGGTAAAAAAGTAGAAATATCTTCTGATAGTAAAATTCCTTATGTTGATAAGGTTGGTGTTAGTAATATTGGAGGTTCTAATGGATCAAGCACTGAATCAGGCGATTCCTCAAGTGGATTGGGCTTGGGTACAGCAGAAGTAAAAACCGTAGATGTCGGACTTGATTTAGATCTATCTCCTTATTATAGCGCTAGCTCTGAGATGGTGACAATTGACGTTAAAATGGAACTTAGTTCACTTCTTGGAATGGTAAATGTTAATGCTGGTAATCAAATTGGTACATTGACACATCCTAATCTTCAAGAACAATCTTTTACAGACTTGGTAAAAGTTAAGGCCGGTGACACAGTTGTAATTGGCGGCATTATTTATGACCAAAAAAGTGATCATCGAAATGCTCCCAAATTCCTCGAAGATGTCGGTGGAGCTCATGTTGCTGAAAGCTTCAGTAGAAATCAAATGATTATTATGATTAGGCCTTCAGTTACTTTATTTAAAGACATCGATGTCGAAAGAATAATCCAGAAGCAATAGCAGGTAGAATTATGTTTAGTCGAAACAAGCAAGAAAAAAATAAGGAACCTCTTACTTCTGAAGATGGCTTCGATGAAAATATCGAACTTAAAGAAGACAAGAGAGATTCTAAAAAATCGAAAAGCAAAAAGTTAGAAATTATTTACCCAGATCTTATTCTTTTGGGATTTCAAGAAGGCACTTCTCTTAAAGACTTAAAGACATACTTGGAAAGCAAAGCGTCAGAACTAGGTGATTTAGATCTGGCCTATTACAACGTACTAAAGAAAGATGGCGGATTCTACTGGGAAATTCATGATAGCGGCTCAGGAAAAGGCTGTCTTAAATCGGTTGTTCCTCTTCTTGATATTGAAGAAAATGTTGTAATTAAAACTAGTCGAAGATGGGTTAGAGCATTAAGAAACAAAGGTGGAGAAGGCATTAGCTCTTTCTTAATGAATGAAAATGAGAGTCATAAAGAAACTGAAGGTGTGGTTTTTGAAGATAAGATGAAGTCCTTTTCAAGAAAAGGTAATGGATTTCTCTATTTTTCTACTGTAATTGCATTTTTAGGTTTGTTTTCAATATTCTTTGCTTTTATCTTTAAATACCAGCTTTTGGATCAGATGAAGAACAATGAGCTAAAGAAAGTTGAGGCTCAAATACCTTATAGTCAGATTGACAAAATGAATGGTATTATCGACAAATCTAAAGAGGGGCTTTTTATTAAGAACCTTAAATGGAACAAAAATTCAGGCTCTGAAACAAATCAATACATCATTGAAACTTCTAAAGAGGAAGTTGCTCCAGAAGTTACAGAGAAGGAAGCGCAATATACTGATAGTAATTCTAATCTTTCTGAGCTTGAAGAGCTACTAGGAGACGAAAATGGAAATTAAACCATGGGCAAAGAACGTTGCCTCGACACTTTTACTCTTGATTGGCCTAGGAGGAATGGCATCGGCTGGATGGGTATTAAAGTCTCCACTCCAAGAAGAGTCGGCTAACGTAATTCAATCTAAGGCAATGAAATCTTGCAAGTCATTAGGTAAAGAGTTTGGGTACTCTAGCAAAGGCAAGCAAAAAATTGTTAGTTTTGAAAGTCCCGGTCTAGCAAATTGGGAAAAGGACCTGTCTGTATTTTCAATGATTATGCTAAAATGTGATGGATATAAATTAGAGCAATTTTGTATGGGGACTTCATGCAAAGGGAACAATAATCAAATTATCTATGGAACATTTATGAAACTTAAGTATTTGGGAAAGTAATTTTACCAAGTTTAAAAATTAGCATGTAAAAGGTGATTGAGTAATGTATTCCTACATCGTTAGCACATTATTCAATCGCCTAAATTATAGATTATGAAAGATTCAAAAGGCATCTAATGACAGTGCCAGAAATTTCATGATTCTTAATGAGATTAAAAGAAGCCTATGATTATTTCAGAGCTATTAAATTATTCAGTAACAATTGAGGCGATAGATGTTTACAAAGTTCCATTTTGGTTGTTTGTGCTATTGTCACTTTCTCTCACAACAAGCATTCCAGTGGGCCTCCTAATTGGTGTCATATCAACGGCACGCTACAAGGAAACACTACCACCAGTTCCAGATAGTTCCACTAATGGTGAAGAATGTATTATTTTCGTAGAGGTAGAAAGAAAAGTCATGTGGCCTCTTAATGGGTATAGTGGCACTTTTTCTGAGGTTCGAAAAGCAACTATAGAAAAACTGAAAATTATTGATCTTAATGGTAAAGAGACCTACAGCATTAGGTATCAAAATGTAAGAAAGCTTACTGCTTATGAAATGAAATTGCAGAATAGTTCGCATTAATTAATTTTAAAAAATAGGAACAAGGACCTCACATCTGTGGGGTCCTTGTTTTTTTGTGATTAGAAATACTTTTATCAAGCTTAGAGCCTGCATAAAATGCCTTTTTTATTTAAGGAAAATTCCATTTTATTTAACCTTTATATAGGCAACGCCATTAATAATCAGTCCAGGAAGGTCCTTCTGTAAATAAAATCAATAATCGATGAAAAAAAATATCAAAAAATTACTATTTTTAATCAGCCTGTTAATGACTTTGTGCTTTATTTTTAATAAAATAAGTTGATTCACACTAAGAATGAGATATACTACACAAAATCAAGAAATAAGCAGAACAAAACTCTGGTTTAATTCTTTTTTTAAAAACTTGTAGTTATTGACATAATTATTAATTAGCCTTAAAAAAAGTTTGATTAGTAAAAAAAATGAGATATACTACACAAAATTAAGCAACAAACTAAAAAGTTGCAGCCAAAAATTGGCAAATAATAATAATAATATTCGGAGTAATAACCCATGTTTAACCTGATCATCACAATCATCGCTATTGCACTTGTTGTTGTACTTACTGCTACGTCAGTATTCTACGGCGGCGATGCATTCAGCCAAGGCTCAACTGACGCTACTGCGGCTACTTACATCAACCAAGCTCAACAAGTTCAAGGTGCAGCTACACTGTTCCGTGCTCAAAACGGCGCTCTTCCTGCTGATATGGCTGGCCTAAGTGTAAATCACCTTTCAAGTGTTCCTCAAAACCGTGTCGGTGAAAGATGGGCTCTTGTAGACAGTGCTGATGTTGGAACTGTAGTTGATGTAGCAACATTAGGCTCTACACTTCAATCTGAAAACGACACTGGTATTTCTGCTGAAGTATGTAACACCATCAACACAAATGGCTCTGGCCTTGTGAGATGTGGTGCTGCTGCTGATGTTGATGCATTCCTAGCTCTAAGTGCAGATAACGCAGTGGTTGCTACTGCAATCGGTGCAGCTGCAATTGGCGATGTTGTAATCGTTGGTATTGCGCTTTAATCAGGCAATGAAAAATCAAAAAGGAGGCCTTAAGGCCTCCTTTTTATTGCCATTAAAATAGATCCTGATATAATAATTAAAAAATTAGAGGTGTATTATGAAACAAGATAAAATAGTTAGTGGCTTTTTTGGCCTGCTTAATTCTCAATTTGTTAATGTTGGAGACTGGGTGATTGCAATTGCCTTTACGCTTTATGGCATGTATGGATTTATTCTTACTGAGCCTACGCTGTCTCATTATGTGTCAATAGTTTTAGGTTTGATTGGATTTGTTGCAGCAATCAAAAAACCATCAAAGCTTCTTGAGAAAAAAATCAAGAAAAGTGTAATTAAGAAGTAATTATGAGCAATCTAATATTGACTTTGATTGGAATTGCAATCTTTGCTATTGCTGCAATTTCAGGAATTGGGTACGTTTCATTTGAGTCAACAGAATCTATTGCGATGTCCGGCAGAATTAATGGTGCAATATCAAAAGTATCATCAGGAGTATCCGAATATTATATTTATCATGACCGATATCCGAAGACAATTTTAAATATGGTTCCAGACATTCTAAGAAGTGTGCCTATCATTTCAAGTTACAGCTATAGCGGAAGCGAGCACAGCAAAGTAAAAATTGATGCTGATCATGTCATGTCCGAGAATGGAAAAAGTCATTCATCAATTTGCCTTGGAAGTAACAATATTTCAAAAGTTGCAAAAAACGCAATCATGAGAAGTGTTGAGACTTTAGGCTATAAGAAGGCTCAAATCTTAGATAAATGTAAAAATGGCACTCTGCTTACTGTTGATTATTCCTTGCTAGAGCAGGGCAACATTGAAGGGGCTGCTTCATCAATAAGTGAAGGAGACTCTATGTGGGTTAAGTACTTTTATGTTGGAATCCCAAATTAATAAGGCTAAAAAATGATAGGCGTAATTATACTTGCACTCTTACTTGTTTCAATCATGGCATCTTCATCATACACAATGCTAATCATGATTGAGCAAAACCAAAACCTTGCAAAAGCTCAAGAAGAAAAAAACAATATCCAAGCAATAACAATTGCATTAACTAACTCACTGATGCCTATCGGCAAAAACAATGTTCTAATTGCACCAATTGGAACATTTCATAGCATTGATGATGAAGTTTTAAATTCAAATCCTAATCCGGCAAATGTCCACCAGGGCTTGCCCGACTTCCTTCCTGTTTCAAAAAGAAACGCATGGGGAAATGAATACGTTTATTGCCCGGTGGGTGACAATATAACACCTTCAGAATTTTCTAATTATGGAGGATTGGGATTCGACAGCATTAACATCGAGAACAATGTTCTTGATGGTGATCTAGATCCTTCATTATGGACTTCAGAGGATATTCTTGTTAAAAAAACCACAGGATTTGATGGAGTGGATTACTCTGCGGGAATCAAATACTCTGATTATCAGTTTTCAACAAATTACCTATCTGAAAATGTTAAGGACAAAGTTCTTGCTGTGGTAATTTCTAGAAGAGGTGATAGCAATAGCTCTTGTTTTGATTTGAGGTATAGCGATAAAGAGTTTTACACTGCCAGTGGTAGAGACATTGTGTTCTCTATTACCAGAGAAACATCAAAGCTCTATCAAAAAGATACTCCCATTATAATTGATGTTTCAAAGTACGATTTTTCATCAATTGTAAGCGTGAATTCACTCTTTTCTAAATGGGATTCTCTAAGTTACAATGATTATACTGTAAATTTCAACACTTTAGATGACAGAAACCTAGAGAGTTCAATTGATTTGAGATCTAATGAAAGCGCAGAGAAAAGAAATGTTCGATTTTATTCTGACTCAAATATTCTTATAAAAAATCCAGACGGATTATTGAAGACGATCTTGTTTGACAATGTTTCTGTATATATCAAAAATTTACGTTTTGACAATTCTATTAATTTGGTGTTTAATAATTCTAATGTTGTGCTGGATAATGTTTCTACGAAAGGCAATGTGAGTTTTTCTAACTCTAATGTTGATATCATAGAGGACTTTAAGCAAGAAACCACTTCAGGGATGAGCAATGTTGCTAATTTTGTTGCTAGCAATGTAAACCTAAAAGGAAAATACCTCATTGATTTAACGGGCGGTTACTCTTCTCTTCTTGAAAATAGCCTAATTAGGGTGAATTCCATGTCGAGCTTTAAAGTATCTGGAATAATCCATGCTAAAGATGATAATGGTTTAAATATAAGAGCCTCCCTGATAGATATTGATAGCTCATCAACATTAATTGCTTATAGTTCATTGCTAACAAAGGCCGTTATACATGCTGATTACTCATCGGACTCAATTGTTAAAGCGTTTGGTGATGTAGACATAAGCAACTCTAAGATTACTACCGGTAGTATTGGCGCTAGCTCAAGTCCTCTTTCCAATAATGCAATTACGCTGATGCCAGGTTCTAGCTTGAACTTATCGAATCAAGCGGAGGTTGGTGATTCTTCCATTAAGGTGAATGTTGGTATTAATGATATGGGAGCATCAAATATTAGTGGTGATTCTTCAGTTGAGTTGAGAGCAAATACATGTGCCAAGGGATTTTTGTTTAGTCATCCAGATCCTGCTTACCCAGCAACAAGCAAACAACTAGAGGGAACAATGTCGTTCCTCAATAATAAATCAGCATGGAGATGCTTATAGTGATAGATCTCAATAAAGACAATGAAAACCTTACTAAGGACCAGCTGCTTGAAAGGTATATCCTGGACAAGAAGCTTGTACTAAAAGTCGCAGTTGAAGCAGCAAAAATGGAAATCGAGGTTACTGGTGGCGAGCTTGGTGATGCCCTTGTTAGAAACGGATTTATTAAGACAGATGATTTAGTTGAAGCTCTATTAGCTGTTACAAATAAGAACTTAGTTAATGAAGAAAAAATAGTCCAGCATGTTCCTCCTGAGCTTTTCTATGAGTATAGATTTAAAATTGCTGCGGAAACAATTAATAGTGTATATGTTGCAACAATGCGCTCTGAAGTAGAGCTTAAGGAAAAACTTAAGGAATACTTTCCAGATCAAGAAATTGTCTTTATTGAAGCCAATCCAGAGAGTATAGAGTCCTACATCTCAAAGGTTGAAACAATTAATGACTCTGAAAGCTCTGTTTTAGAGAAATTGCTTCGTGACGGAATTTACATGGGTGCCTCTGATATACACATGCTTCAAAGAGATAATTCCTACTCAGTATTTTACCGACATCTAGGAGTTACAAGCTTAAAGCATGAAGGCGAAATTAAAGAGTTCCTAAGTCTTTCAGCAAGAATTAAAGATAGATCAACGCTTGATATGGCAGAAAAAAGAAAACCTCAGGATGGAGGCTTTGATATGGAGTTTAACGGAAGAAAAATTACACTTCGTGTTGCAACAGTGCCAGTTCTTGGAGGTGAAACCATTGTTATGCGTATTCTTGATCCAGAAAAAGCAAACTTACCGCTTGAAATTTTGGGTATCAGTGAGCTTGATGCATGGAGAAAAGGTAGTAAAAGAATCGAGGGATTAAACCTAATTTGCGGAATGACCGGTTCTGGTAAAACAACAACACTGACAGGAACATTGAGGGAGCTTGATAGATTTGGCAAAGTTATTTATACCGCAGAAGACCCTGTAGAGCATAGAATCTCATATGTTAGACAATTGAATATCAATACTGCTGTTGGGCTAGATTTCACAAGGGCTCTGAAATCATTTATGAGGGCAGATCCAGACGTTATTATCCTGGGTGAAGTGCGTGACAATGATACGGCACGTAATGCTATCAAAGCCGCTGAAACAGGACACTTGGTTTTTGCTACTTTGCATACAGGCTCAATTATTGGTGCGGTAAACAGAATGAGAGATTTGGGTGTTCCCCTTTTTGAACTTAAAAGTGTTGTTAGGTCTGTTCTTGCTCAAACACTAATTAGAACAACATGCACTAAATGCAAAGGTGAAGATCCTGATTGTTTAAAATGTAATGGGACAGGTTACTCTGGAAGAACTGTTGTTTCTGAATGTTATTACTTCAAAGGTGAACATGAGGTTGTTGAAATCATGGAAGAAAGAAAGCCAAGGTGGACAACAATGGTGGAGGATGCATTTAACAAGGTCCTTCTGGGTTATACCGATGAAAAAGAGCTTGTTAGAGTCTTTGGGCCAGAAGCAGATGAAATTATTGAAAGTAGAAGATCTGAGCTTGATGAAGCATTAAGAAGTAGAGAACAATAATGAAAAAATTTAGAGTTATTATTGAATCCAAAGGAAAGATGATTACAAAGGATATGGAGGCCAATAATATTGATGAGGCCAAAAGATATGCAAGAAACAGTGGAAGAGTAATTTCAATAAAGCAGAAAAGAGGCTTCTCATATGAGATTCCTCTTGAGATGGGGGATAGGCAAGTTCTTCTACATAGAGTTAGTGCTATGCTTGCATCAAAAGTTGGTACAGGTACTGCACTGTCGCTAATGGAAGAGCATTTTTCAGGATCAATTGGGAAAATATCTGGAAGATTACTTAAGCAGGTTGAAAACGGAGCCAATCTTGGTCAAGCCATGGAGAGTATTGGTGAGCCTCATTTTCCAGCAAATGTTGTCGCTTTGGTTCAGGCAGGCTTTAGGGGAGGAGACTCCGCTAATGCCCTTAAAAATGCAGCAGAATTTGAAGCTGAAATGGACTCAATAAAAAGAGGCTCCATGGGAGAAATATGGGGTGGAATAATGGGATTTCTTGCTGCTGCCGGTATGACTTTCGGCACTACAAGATACATGGCTCCACTTATGAACGAATCTGAACTTATGAAGTCAGCAGCAGAAAACAAAAACCCTATCTTTGAGATTCTTGCGGTAATATCGGAAATATCTATGGGAACAATTACATTATTGTTCCTGTGTTTACTTCTTTTGGCAACTGTAGGGAGGTGGATTAGTGCATCAAAGGCAGATAAAATAATTGCTAAAGTTCCATTCTATAAAGATCTCGTTTTAGCAAGAAATAACTACACGACACTATATAGTTTATCATTATTATTTAAGTCAGGAGTTCCTATGGAAGTAGCCCTTAGACTTTCAGGAGAAGGTGCTCCAAAGGGGGCAATGAAGGATGATCTCATCGCTGCCGCAAACGCTGTTAAAAAGGGAGATTCATGGGCAAAACAGATGTCTAGTCTTCACCCAACAGATAGAGCAGCGCTTTCTCAAGCAATGGACAAAGAGGGGATAATTGTATCCTTAGATGCGTTCTCTTTACAATACAGACGACTTTATGCCTCAAGAATATCTACTCTTGCCCCTATGATTAAGGGTGTGGCAGCATTGTTTCTCATTATGTCTGGAGCATTATTGTTTGGAATGACCATTATGCCTATTCTTCAACTAGCCGCAAATGGCTTCTCGTGATTGGTTATGTTTATATAATGAAAAATCCATCCATTGTGGGTGGATTTTTAAAGATAGGACTTACTTATTGCATAGATAGCCGAATAAAGTCTCTTTCAAGAACATCAGTGCCTGATGATTATGAGGTTTTGGCTTATTATTCTGTAAAAGACATGGCAAAGACAGAGAGTTACGTATTTTCTAGGCTTAAGGATTTTAGATATAAGCCAAAAAAAGAATTTTTTACATGTGACTTTCGAACTGCTCATGATATCTGCCTATCAACTCAAAAATACGTAAATAATTTAAATCGGCCATACTCAGGAAAAAATTTCCTGAGTGATGAAGCTCTGGACCAGCTCGTTTCTGCCTTCGATGACTATGAACCGACATTTGAAGATTGAAGTATTTGTGTTTAAAGTATATAATTTATTAAAAATAATTAAGAGTGTCAAAATGAAAAGCAAAATATTATCAATAAGCATGATATCTGTACTTATGGCTATGTCAGCAGCATCTAACGCCGGAATAAGAGTTTCGGAAAAAGAGACAAATGATTTCATTTTAGGCAATGAAGATGTTGTGCAAACTTGGTTTAAAAACGCAGTAAAAAACAATGAAAACTATTCCGAGTATTTGGATGCTCTTCATTCAGTTAAAGTTGATAACCATGAAGATGCAAAATCGATTGAAAATGCAATACTTAGAATCATGTCAACAAGGTACATTGTTAATGAAAAATGGACTCCTTCAAGTATTGCATTTTCCAGCCCAGTCATGAAGAATGACTCTTTAATCGATATGGATAGGCCGTCAGTAGGAAGCGTTGAATTTCAGACAGTTAAAGGAAAGTATTACGATCTGATTAATTATGATTCGTCAACATATGATGTTAGGGATACATATCTTTCGTCTACGCTCATGAGGAACGGTTATCCGGCTATAGGCCCTGATGCTAAGCCAATAAAATTGTGCCGATTGATTAATAGTAAGTTCTCTTCGCTATACGAGTTGTCAGAATTGGAGAGTGAAAACTTTGTTATTGATTCAGGATCAAGGATGTCATATGAGGACTCTTGTATTAGTTATCCGGGAGCAGAAACAAGATACTGGAAGAGTCGTTATAGTGAGTTATTAAATGGCTCGATTGACAAATAGGGTATTAGTTGCTATAATATTGTTTTGTTCAATAAGAGTCGTTAAATGAAAAGCGTATTAACTTGCAATTATAAGCCACAATATACTCATGATCTAAAAAATGGAGAGTATGTTTTTGTTGTTGTCGGAATTAATGATGTTGTTCACTATGTCGTTGAAGATGTCATCTCATCAGAAGTTGTTACAGTGAGAAAGGTTAATGCGGACATGTCTTTTTCAAGTGAAATAAGAACTTTTCGTGGGAAATCCATAGAAACACTTATCTCGAACCATGTTGCAAACTCATTGGTTAAAGCTGGGCATTAAAATGGATACAGACTCATTAAATGCAAGATTATTTTATCAAGAGGTGGAAAAGACCCTCAATAAACTTGCAAATAAGCATGGCTTTGATATTCCCAAGTTTAATGGGTATGCTCAAGAAGGAGTAATGTTCCTAAATATTACTGCCTTTGAAGGAAAGTCGAATGATTACTATGGAAGATGGTATTTAAAGCACTCTGAGGAGCTTGGGATGGACTCATCTTGGCTAGGCGTATCATTTAAAGACTCTAATGGAGAAGACTCTCTGGAGCTTATTGGGCTCGATCCTGATGGTGGAAGTGAGTGCATCAAGGTAAAGGATCAATCTGGAAAATTCTATCACATGTCTCCAGCATCAGTTTCTGTTCTAATTACATCTTCATAAATGAACAAAATTCAGTTAACCGTTAAAGAAATAAATTTATCAATCAAGGAAATCTGCGCTAAAAATGGCGTGGATTTTGAGTCGTTTAAAATAAGTGAAGATAAAGAGTCTACTCGTATTAAACTTGAGATATCTGAAATTCATGGTGGACTTACTCGATTTCAAAGACTTTATCTTGATAATCTCCATGCTCATGATTTAGAGCCTGAATGGCTTACCAATCAAGTGATTTACAAGCTCGAAAGATACCAAATACTGGGATACTATCCTAAAAAGTACAAAAAGCCGGTAAGGGTTTTTAATCACACAAAACAAAAGGATGAATTTCTTCATCCTGATAAGGTTAGAGCCATGTGGTCTTGTCAAAAGTTTTACAAGGGCAGAAACTAAAGAGACATGCCTTGCTCATGTTCAACTTCTCTACTGCTTTTCTCTGTAGCAACTTTTCTAATTTGCATTCTTTCTTTTAATTTAAGCATGGCATTATCTTTTTGCTTAGATACTGCTTCTTGATTAACTTTCTCAAAGCTTAGAACGTTTAAATTATTACTCATTCCTCTTTCCTGTCTCCATCTTATTCTCAATCCATTTGTCAAAAGCTTCAATTATTGCTTTAGAAACCTCATCTACAGAAGGAAGGGCATCTATAATTAAGTGATCATCAGGGTTTTCATTTGCAACTGTCAAAAAACCATCTCTTGCTCTCTCAAAAAACTCAAGTCCTGCCAGTTCTATTCTGTCTAGTTCATCTCTACTTTTTGCTCTTTTAAGTCCAACCTCAGCAGGCAAATCTAAGACAAAGGTAAGGTCGGGAGCAAAAGTACCCTGGACAATTCTCTTCAAGCTATTTATAGATTGAAGAGGTATCCCTCTAGCGTATCCCTGATACGCAACTGAACTTAATGAAAATCTATCAGTAATCACCCATGAATTATTTTTTAGTTCTGGTTTGATTTTATGGTTGATATGTTGAGATCTTGCCGCAAACATAAGTAAAAGTTCTGTTTCATCAGTTAGTTCTTCATCTTTATGTCCATACTTAGCAATATCTCTAAGAATCTCTGCTACTATGGTTCCTCCAGGTTCTCTTGTCGTAACCACTTTAACACTATATTTTTTTTCAATATGTTTGTTCAAAACTTCAATTTGAGTACTTTTCCCTGATCCATCAATAGAATCAAAAGAGATAAACATTGGTTTCATTCTTAATCTCGATTTTAATGGCCGCTATTTATAGCGGCCTTTCAAAGTTAGTATGGGACATCCATGGAATCTTCTTCCGTGACTGTTCTTTCATATGTGTTGATTAATTTAACGATATCTTCGCCAAATGCCTTTATTTTTACTGGTGTCATACCAAGCTTTCCAAGGTCTTCAAGTGTTGAAGGTCTTGACTCTGCAATTTTCTTCATAATCGTGTCAGAGACAATCATGAAATTTGGCTTCTCATGAATGCTGGACAGATTGGTTCTGAGTTCTGATAGCTTTTCAAATAAAACATGATCAAAGACCGCTGCTGTCTTTTGAGCTTTCAATTCAGGCTTTAATGACACACCTTTCTCAATGCTTGCCTTAATTCCTGCCGGCGCAGTCATTGTTAGAGACTTTTTTTCTGACAATGTTGAAAGACCTACAGGGGTAATAATTAAAGCATTGCCATTCAGGGGACTTTGATATAGAAGCTCAGACTTGGTTAAGTGTTCCACCAAGCGCTTGGTTTCACTTTTAGTCCATTGTGACAAAGCACCAAAGTGAGGCAACTGGTCAAGACCTCTTGCTTTAAAGAACCTACTCTGAACGCCTAGAAGCAAATCAATATAATCACGCTCATTTGCCTTTGTACCAAGCTCTTTGGATAAGGATAGAGCAGATCTGATAGCTTCATCAGGAATAATTCCATCTGTCTTACCACGAGCCATCTGCTTCTCATAGCAACTTCCACAGTGCCCACATTCATCAGACTCTTGTTTTTCACTAAAGTAATCAAGAAGAAACTCTCTGTTACATCGCTTTGTTCGACAGAATCTGTCCATGATATTTAAGTTATCAACAACTACCTTTCTTCTTTCGATAAGATATTCCAGATCTAGTTCTTTATGTGCATCTAAGACTTCAATGGTAGGGTCTTGGCCCATTTCAAATGAATGAAGTCTAATAACGCCCTGATCATCTAGAATTCTCAAGATAGATTCGACCTGATATTCCCTGATGTCATCAGGTGCAATTCTTGAGATTTCCTCAAATGTAAACGCAATAGGCATTCCATCATCAAAGGCCCTAAGAAACATTTGAACGCCCTTAATTACCTTGATTTCAGGGAATGAGGTATCGATGAAGAAATCTTGAAGCTTTCGGTCTTTCTCATTGTAGAGCATTATTGCTTTTGATTCTTCTCCATCACGACCAGCACGACCAGCTTCTTGGTAGTAGTTTTCCAAGTTTCCAGGCATTTGGTAGTGAATAACTTTTCTTACGTTAGGCTTATCAACACCCATACCAAAGGCATTTGTCGCAACCATTACACTTAGTTTATCACTAAGAAAATCATCTTGATTTTGGTTCTTTACTTTAACATCTAGCTTACCATGGTAAATTCCAGTTTTAACCCCAGAGCGATTTAGCTCGTCAGTTAGGGCTGTAGCTGTCTTGATCGTTGCACAGTAAATGATTGTTGGCTCATCTGGATTTTGACGACAAATGTCAATAATGTCATTTGTCTTATTTATTGACTTTCTAACATTAAATTCAATGTTTGGCCTATCAAATGAACCTACTTTTTCGAAATGGTCTACCATTCCAAGCTCACTGATAATGTCTTGCCTAATAAGATCCGTTGCTGATGCGGTTACTGCATATCTTGGTATTCTTTTTCCTTTATGCTTTTCAAGCATTTCAAGAACTTCAGGAATTTTTCTATAAGACAACCTAAAGTCTCTACCCCATGTAGATATACAGTGAGATTCATCAACAGCAAAGAGAGGAATTTCAAGGTTTTTCAAAATCTCTTGAAAATCATCATTTGCCAGCCTTTCTGGCGCTACATAAAAGACTTGATACCCACCATTAGATAACTTTGCAGTAACCTCAGAGGACTGATCTACGCTTAACGATGAGTTTAAAAAACCTGCTGAAACGCCCTTTTTATTGAGGGTTTCAACCTGATCTTTCATCAGTGCAATTAGAGGACTAATTACAATTGTTGTTCCTTCTTTACACATGGCGGGAATTTGGAAGGTTAGAGACTTACCTCCGCCGGTTGCCATTATCATAAGGCCATCTTGGCCATTAATTACTTTATTTATTACTTCTTCTTGATTTGGTCTGAAATCATCGTACCCAAATACAGTTTGAAGCGCTTCAATTGGAGTAGAAAAAACTTTATTCATCTTACCACATCTTAACAGTTGATTTATTTATTGATAAATTATATCATAGTTCAACAAATATGTCGAAGGATATTATCCTCAAATTAATGGTGTAACATGAACTCAAACGAAGGCAACGTAGTGAGAATGGATTCTCAAATCAATGCAACAAATGAACTTGAGAATCTAATTCAGTCCCTTAATGTTCTTAACTGGGAACTACAAATTCAAACAATCATAATGGCTACAGGCCTGCCTGTAGGCGATCTATTGTCAGATAGAAAGACATTTATACCAGGAGGTTCAATGGCCTCTAGGGCTGGACATGGAACCATTGAATCTTTTATTTGTGGAAATAAAGAGGAAGGTGGATTAGGTTGGGCATGGACTAAATGGGATACCCTATCTACTGCCATTAGGTATAAAAACTTCTATAGTATCTATGTTGAAGATCCAAAGGAAATTATTGCTCAATATAACGATATTTGCAAAATCCTTGATAGGGCCCCAGTAAATGCGGCAGAATATCACTCTGCAAAAGACTCTCATCTTGTGATGCAAAGAACATCATTGATTGAGCAGCACAATCGTGAAAAAATCGATTTGGAAAGTCAGGTTAAATCGACTGAACTAATGCTCGGAATTTCTAAGGGCAATGAGACGACTTTAAGAAAAGAGCTAAGTGACTTAGACACTATATATAAGGGCGCACTTGCCGATACAGATATTCAAATCAGTAAAGCAAGAACTGAGTTAAACACTGAAAAAGAAAATGCTCTAATTGCTCAGCGACAAGAGATTGAGTCTCAATGGAGTGAAAAAATTAACACCATTGAAAATACCGCTAAAATCAGGATTGAAGAAGCTAAAGAGTCTGCTAGCCAAACTAAAGATTTTTATAGCTCAAAGAACTTTGTGCCAGTTTCTGATTTTAATGAGCTTGAAGGAAAATTTCAGTCAGAGAAAAATACAGTTCAAGATCTGCTAATTAGGCTGACGGACTCTCAAAGCGAAGCAAGACTTATTTCTTCTGAAAATGATGAAAAATCGATTAGAATCACCAATTTGGAAAAAACAATTTCTGAGCAATCTAAGCTTATCGAAGCTCTTCATAATGGCTTAAGCAATGGAAACTTATCTGAGCTCAACTCTAAAGAATTGACAGATATGAAAAATACAATTGCTGCACTAGAAGGCTATATTGATAGATACAGAAAGTCTAGTCTCAAATGGAAGGGTAAGTTTGAGGATTCTTCTGATAAGATAAAATTAATGGATCTGCAAATTAAAGATCTTAAACTAGAAATGAAAAAAGCTTCTAGCCAAAAAAGCTATCAATCTTTTGCAACATGGTTTTTCGGTGTTACTACTGTTGCCTTGTCAATATTTTCGGCAATTAATTACTTTAATTAATTTCAAAGGCATTTAAAAAAATACCCATCATATTCTTATGTTGGGTATTTTTATTATTCAGACTATTGATAAGTAGAAATTTTATAGTGCATTCTGAGCCTCGTGACTTTGAATGTATCTCCTAGTATCTTGAAACTCAAGAGTGCCAACTTCACTAACTAAAGCCTGGTCTAAGAAAGTTTCTCTGACTTCCATTCTTCGATTAGAGACCGCTATTTCCATAGCCTTTTCACTACCAACAAGGTAAACCTTCTTTTTTCCTCTTGTGATTGCTGTATACAAAAGCTGTTTTGTTAACATGTTACTATGTTTTTCACATACAGGAATGATAACCACGCCATATTCAGATCCTTGGGACTTATGTATTGTTTTTGAATAAGCAAGATGAAGATTTCCCATTTTTGAAGTATGAAAAGAGACTTCTTTGCCATCAAAATCGACTACTACATTTTGACTTTTTCTATCAATAGATGTAATCAGGCCAACATCACCATTACTTATTTTAAGTGTTTTGTCATTTTTTGTCTGCATTACTCTGTCATTTAATCTGAATTCTGAGTTAAAAGCAGTTATCGATTCACCCTTATGTTTTTCGTAAGGGTTCATAAGATCTCTTAAATCTTTATTCAGTTGAGTAACTCCAGAGGCATAGTCTCCCATAGGGCTTAGAACCTGAATATCATTCATGTCAAACTCACCACTTATGCTTTCCATAAGTACAATTTTGGTTACTGCCGCATTGATCTCCTCAGGAGTTTTTGCAGGTTTCCAAACAAAATCTGTTGTAGCGTTTTCGTCAAGAATTGGCATTTCACCATTATTAATTAAGTGAGCATTTTTAATAATCATTGAATTGGCTGCTTGCCTCATTGGCTCACTTAAAATCGAAACCGGTATTGTGTTTGAACTAATCATATCTTGCAATACAGCACCTGGACCGACACTGGCAAGCTGATCTACATCTCCTACAAAAATTACTCGTGCATGTGAAGGAATGGCTCTTAATAAACTTAAAAATATTGAAATATCCATCATAGATGATTCATCTATGATTACAGTATCTGCTTTAAGCGCATTTCTTTCATCTCTCTTGAATCTTCCTGTTTCATCATATTCTAACGTTGTATGGATGGTTTGAGCTTCATGGCCTGTGGACTCATGCATTCTCCTAGCGGCTTTCCCTGTTGGTGCAGCCATTACAACTCTATGAGTACTACCTTCAAGGAACTTAATTTGCTCAACCACAGTATTTACAACCGTAGTTTTACCAACGCCTGGGCCTCCTGTGATAATTGAAAGCTTGGCCTTAAGGGTGTTATGTATCGCAGAAACTTGCCCATCATTTAAGAAGTGAGGAATACCTGAAGGCTGTCCGATCTCTCTAGGAAAGGGAGTCTTTATGATTCTGCTAATATTTTTTGCACAGTTCATTTCCTCTCTTCTTAACCTAAAGTCATAAACAAAGTCCTCTCCATCATGAGTCTTGCTGATCATGTATGAGCCTTCTTCTATGAGCCTAATGTAATCCTTTTTTATTTTGTCTTTAGGCATGCCTATTTTCTTTTCTAAAAACTTACACATGCCATCTAGCCTAAATCCAGAGCTACCTCTAGTTAGCTTATTATCAGAACTATGAAATATAATACTTCTAACTCTGATATCTGAATCCATATCCATGCCAATTGATGATGCGATCATATCAATTGCGGCATATCCAACACCTTTAATATTCAGAAATTCATATGGATTATTGGCAGCGATGGTTAAAAGACTAGAACCACTAGCTTCGATAATGTTGGTACTTTGTTTACCACTAACGCCGGAACCCCTTAGGAAATTGTATTGTCTTCCCAATACAAGTATTGAGACTCTCTCTTTTACTAAATAATTATATTCATTTTCATTTATGACGTTCTCTTTTCTAAGAATATCTGTATTTCTTAAAAGTACGTTAAGGCAATTATCTCCAAAATTGTCGATAATTTTCTTTTTTGTTTGCTTTCTTACATACTTGAGAATGTTTGAATTAACAATTTCTCTAGGGAAATTTTTTCGTATCGTGGCTGTAGGTAATATGGCAGAGCTTTTAAATTGCATTCCAAACTTCTCATGAGGAACAAAAGAGCCCTCACAAGTAATGTGTTCTCCAGCTTTTGGATTGAAACAAATCCCCACAACAGTGATCTCATCTTTTCCTTTTTTGTGTGTGGATATCTTATTTTTTGAATCATTGTCAATCGCTTTTACAACCATTCCGCATTGGCCAGTATGCCTGTTATCCCAAAAAACTTTTTGCACCACTCCGTTTAAAGTAGTTACCGACATATATTTAACCTTGCTTATTTTTTTAGTTTCTATAATATATTTTACTACAAATTAACTAAACGGTCAGCACTTATGATGTCTAGATTTAGAATTTTAAATGCTCTCCTGATTTTTATGTCTTTTTTTTCAAATGCCGAATATTTATCAGTAGATAATTACAAAGCCAAAGTTATTTTGGTTGATGGACTAAGCACTATGTGGGTAGAGATTGAAAATCAGTCTGAATTCAATGACATTTCCAAATGGTCCCCAATAATGGAAACTCGACCAGACCGGAGATTAATTAGAATACATCTTTATGGTGTACAAAAGATTAAGAGGGGTGACTTTACGGACCCAAATGACAAGCAGTACAAAATGTACAGGTTGCTTGCTGAAAGCATGAAAAACAAAGAAGTTATTATTGATTGCTATGAAACAACAATTAAGGAAAATATTCCTGTTTGCAAGGTGTCTAGGAAGGGAATTGACTTATCATCAAATATAATTTCATCTGGAAGCTCAAAATTTACTAAAGAGGATTCTCGAAATAAAGAATTTAATATCAAATACAAGAAGATGGAGAATAAAGCAAAAGAAATGGAGATTGGAATTTGGGAACCTTTTTATTTGCTTAGAATGAATTTAAAGAGTTCAATAGAAAAAATATAAAGGCCCGTAGGCCTTTATATTTTGATGTTAGTTGCTATTTACTAGTTTTGTCATCAATCTTCTGAGGCTTTGACACGTGCTCAGGAGCGCCACCCTTGAAGTAATCAAGAGATGAAATAGCCTCTGTTAGTTCACTTTGATGGTTGACCACTGTTTCAACAACAATGTTTTCACCCTCAGTAAAGATGGTGATGATTTTTTCAGTAATAGAAAGCATTTCTTCTTTATTTAGAGCAATTGGATTACCGTCATTGTCATGGCCATTGCCAGAGTTTAGGTATGTGCTCAATGCAGACGATAGTTTCTGTAGAGTCTCGGTTTTCATCATTGAGAAGAATCCAATTTCCCCACCTTTAACTTGCTTGATTAGAACGCCCCATGGATGCTCGTAAGAGTCATCGTGTTCAAACTCAAACAAAACACCTGAGTCATCTAGTGCGTAGCTACTAAGAGCAAAAACAAATTTGCTTTTTGATGTTCTTTCAATTGCTCTTAGGTTTAACAGAATTGGCATTGCCATGATTTCGTCCTTATTTACGATATTTTTGTATATACTATATGTAAAATACGGATTTGTCAACAGTATAGTTTCTGTTGACATAGTGGTTGGTTCAAATATAATGTTCGGCCAACTATTTCAAAAGTTGTTATAGATAATGTTAGAAAAACATTTTTGATCTGTTTATTTATTGATATAATAAGTGGATATTCAAATAAAGGCAGATGCCTTTATGTTTTTTATTTAAGAGAGAACAAAATAGAATGAGTAAACTTTACGTAACCAAGCGATCTGGAATGAAAGAGCTTCTTGATTTTGATAAGATTCACCGAGTTATCACCTGGGCAGCAGAGGGGCTTCATAATGTCTCTGTATCTCAAGTTGAGCTTCAATCTCAAATTCAATTTTATGACGGCATGACAACTCAAGACATTCATGAGACGATTATCAAAGCAGCAGCCGACCTTATTTCAGAAGAAACTCCTGATTATCAGTATCTTGCTGCTCGTCTATCAGTATTTCATCTTCGCAAAAAAGCTTATGGTGAGTTTAATCCTCCTTCACTATTTAGTCACATTAATAAGCTGACAGATATGGGCAAATATGATGCTCACATTTTAAAGGATTACTCAAAAGACGAAATAGACAAAATGGATAGCTTTATTTCACATGAACGCGACTTAGACTTTTCTTATGCGGCAGTTAAGCAGCTTGAAGGAAAATACTTTGTCCAAAACCGTGTAAAAAAAGAAATTTATGAAAGTGCTCAATTTTTGTATATCTTGGTAGCAGCTTGTCTTTTTTCTAAGTATCCAAAGAAAAAGCGCTTAAGATATGTTGAACGGTTCTATAATGCCACTTCTAAGTTTAAGATCTCTTTGCCTACGCCTATAATGGCCGGTGTTCGTACTCCTACAAGACAATTTAGCTCTTGTGTTCTTATTGAATCAGATGATTCTCTAGACTCTATCAATGCAACAGCATCATCTATAGTAAAGTACATTTCACAACGTGCGGGTGTTGGCATTAATGCTGGCAGAATTCGTGGATTGGGATCTGAGATTCGCGGAGGTGAAGCTTTCCATACCGGCTGTATTCCATTTTACAAGCACTTCCAAACAGCTGTTAAATCTTGCTCTCAAGGCGGTGTTCGAGGTGGTGCAGCAACGGTGTTTTTCCCTATTTGGCATATCGAATCTCCAGCATTAATGGTTCTTAAAAATAATCGAGGTGTTGAAGAGAATCGAGTTCGTCATATGGACTACGGTGTTCAGTTAAATAAACTAATGTATACTCGCCTGCAACAAGGAAAAAATATTAGCTTGTTTAGTCCTTCAGATGTTCCTGGGCTCTATGATGCATTTTTTGAGGACCAAGGTAAGTTTGAAAAGCTCTACTCACAGTATGAGGCCGACAAATCAATTCGCCGTGAGACAGTAAAAGCCATTGAAATTTTCCAATCATTGTGTAATGAGCGAGCATCAACAGGCAGAATCTATGTTCAAAATGTAGATCACACAAATACACATGGTCCTTTTAAAGAGGATATTGCACCAGTTCGTCAATCTAACTTATGTTTGGAGATTGCGCTTCCTACCAAGCCTTTAAACGATATGAATGATGAGAATGGTGAGATTGCACTATGCACATTATCAGCGTTCAATCTAGGTGCGATTGAGAACCTTGACGAGCTTGATGAGCTATCAGGGTTGGTTGTTCGTGCTCTAGATGCTCTACTTGATTATCAGGATTACCCAATAAAAGCCGCTAAAAATTCAACAATGAATCGCCGCACATTAGGTGTTGGTGCAATTAACTATGCATATTACCTGGCTAAAAATGGCGTAAAATACTCTGATGGCTCAGCTAATGAATTAACGCATAAAACATTTGAAGCAATTCAGTTTTATCTACTGAAAGCATCTAATGAATTAGCAAAAGAGCAGGGAGCTTGTCCAGCATTCAATGAGACCAAGTATTCAGAAGGCATCTTACCAATTGATACTTACAAAGATACAGTTGATAAATTCTGTGACACTGAACTTCAGCTTGACTGGGAGTGGTTGCGTAAAGAAATTAAAGATCATGGACTGCGAAACAGTACTCTAACAGCACTTATGCCTTCTGAAACATCTTCTCAAATATCTAATGCAACAAATGGCATTGAGCCTCCGCGTGGATTTGTTTCAGTTAAAGCGTCAAAGGACGGAATCTTAAAACAGGTCGTTCCTGAGTATTCTCGCCTTAAGGATGCGTATGAGCTATTGTGGACTATTCCTGATAACACAGGTTATTTGCAACTTGTAGGGATTATGCAAAAATTTGTTGATCAGGCTATTTCAGCAAATACAAATTACGACCCTAAACGTTTTGAAAATGAAAAAGTTCCAATGAAAGTTCTTCTTCAAGACTTGATGAAGGCATATTCTTACGGCCTTAAAACGCTCTACTACCATAACACTCGTGATCACGCTAATGAGGCAGCATTAAGCAAAGGAATTGTTGTTGATGAGCCTGAGGATTGTGAAGGCGGCGGATGCAAAATTTAATTGGTGTGTCATGTACTTAAGGGCACTTGTATCCTAAAAACGAAATGCTCAAATTAAGAAGTCAGAAAGTCAGCAATTGCTGACTTTCTTTTTTATTTACCGTCCTCTTAGCTAAAGTCTCCTTTGGCTCTTGTAATTGAGATGAAGTTCAATGTAAATGTAGTTATATTGTGTTATACTATGTGCATCTCTGAACTAGGAAAAGTAAAAATATGAAAATTAAGCCATTTGCTGAAAAGAAACAGTTAAGTGAAAAAGTAGTGCATGATAATCCACTACTTAACAGAATATATCAAAACCGAGGAGTTGATGATTCAGGGGATCTTGAATACGGAATGTCCAAACTATTGAATCCAAACCTTATGAAAGGAATGGTCGAAGGAACCGATGTATTAATTAATCACATTCTTGCAGATTCAAACATTCTGATTATCGGAGATTATGATTGTGATGGTGCTACATCAACTACAATTGCAGTTGAAGGACTTAAGATGTTAGGAGCTAAGAATGTTGACTTTCTTATCCCTGACAGAATAAAGCATGGTTATGGCCTGTCACCATCAATTGTTAAGCTTGCAGGAGAATCTGAACCAGACCTTATTGTTACAGTTGACAATGGAATATCTGCATTTGAAGGTGCATTAGCGGTAAAAAACCTTAAAAAGCCATGTCAATTATTGATAACGGATCACCATTTGCCAGCAGAGTCTGGAGAAGTTCCTGATGCTGACGCAATTATCAATCCAAGCCAACCTGGATGTAACTTTCCTAGTAAAAATATCGCTGGTTGCGGAGTTATGTTCTATACAATCATTGGATTGAGAGCAAAAATGAGAGCTCAGGGAATTTTTAAAAAGCTCGACATGAAAGAGCCTAGTCTTGAGCCGCTATATGATGTTGTTGCACTAGGGACAATTGCCGATGTTGTTAAATTGGACTTAAATAATAGAACAATTGTTAATATGGGCTTAAAGATGATTCATCAAGGTAAATGTCGTCCAGGTCTTAAAAAAATTCTGGAACTTGCTGGTCGTGACGACATGAAAAAGATAGTCTCTACTGACTTTGGATTCGGTGCTGGACCAAGAATTAATGCCGCCGGTCGTCTTGATGATATGACCATTGGAATCCGATGTCTGCTTGAAAAAAATGAAGTTAGAGCTGAAGATCTTGCAACAAGGCTTGATAGTCTTAATTCGCAAAGAAAGGAAATTGAGTCTGACATGCTCGAAGACGCACTTGGGTTTTTGGATACATTAGAAGACGATAGTGATGGAGTTGCTCTGTATAATGGAACATGGCATGAAGGCGTTGTTGGAATTCTAGCATCTCGTGTTAAAGACAGACTAAACAGACCAACTATTTGTTTTACTGATACACATGAACTTTCAGAAGCCAAGGAAAGGCTTAAGAAAGGTAAAAACCTTGGTATGTCGCCTGAAGAATTGGCTGATCTTCAACAAGCTTGTGATGAAATGGATATTAAGGGAAGTTCAAGATCAATTCCTGGAGTTCACCTTAAGCACTTATTTGATAAAATCAACAAGAGAAATCCAGAAGTTCTTTCTAAGTTTGGTGGTCACTCAATGGCAGCGGGTCTTTCTATAAGATCAGACAGTTTAGAAGTGTTTAGAGAGATGTTTGATGAGCTTGTCGCAGAAGAAATGACTGATAGCATGAGGCTAGGTTCTGTTGAGGTGGACATTAAGAATGTTGAAGCAGATCTTTTAACGCTTGAAAATGCAGACTTAATTCAAAAGCAAGGAATATGGGGCCAAGGTTTTGAGTCGCCTCTTTTTAGTCAAAAATTTGATGTTGTCAGTAAGAAAGTATTAAAAGAGAAGCATTTAAAACTTGTGGTTAAAATCAAAGATAGTGATGAACAATTTGATGCAATAGCCTTTAGCTGTGTTGATAGAGGAGAACTGCCAATCCAACACTCCATGGAGGCTTCATTCTCTCTTAGTGTTAATGAATGGCGTGGCAAAAGGACTCTACAGCTAATGATAGATCATCTACAAGATCCAGACCTGGCCTATTCATTGGAAATGGCAGAAAAAGAAAAGGATATGGATATTAATCTTGATGGGGCTGGAAAAACTCAAAAATCAGGAATATCTCTTGATGACATGAACAATATGCCAGCTACTTTTTAAATGTTAAGTCGAACTGAAAAAAAGCTATTTAGCCTTATAATAAAAGATGATCTTGTTGGGTTTTCAGGGCCTTACCTAAGGAGCCAAAATGTTAATAAGCTAACATTAGGCTCTAATGGATTATCTTTTCTTGGTGAGTGCGTTAAAAATGGCGCTATAAAAATAGCCTCCCTTATTATTGAGGATGAGCCTGACTTGCTATTTAAACTTGATTCTAATGGAAATCATCCTCTTTCACATTTAGGTCTTCTTAACCCAAGGCCTGAAATGATAGAGCTTTTTGAATCCAAAGGATTCAATTTGAGCCATAGCCTTGGTAAAAAAGGAAATATATTGCATATTATTGCCCCCAGAGGAAGTTTGTCTTTATATGCAGAACTAATCAGAAAAGGAGCTAACCAAAATGAAGCTAATCATTTTGGAGAGTTGCCAATGGATATCGCTAAAAGATTTGATAACAAAAACATAATTGTCGAACATGCGAATAATTATAATCAAGCTGAACTTGACATATAATTGCATTGAAATATAATTTAACAATAATTAATTAAAGTCAATAAGACTGGGCTGGAATATAAAATGAAAAAACTAATATTGGCAGGTTTAATTGCTATATCGCCAATGGCAAATGCTATTGAATGGAATGAAAGACCAGTGGAGTTTGAGAGCTTAAGGGCTTCTGAAATACACATGGTTAACCAATCAATAGCAAAGCTTGGTGGACTGGAAAGGCTTGTAGATAATGCCAATGCCGATGATGCAGAGTCTCAATATGTTCTATCAAGAATGTACCATTACGGAATTGTTAAATCTAGAAAGCTAGATATGTCATTTGACCTTCTCGAAAAGTCAGCTGAAAATCATTACTCTTTAGCTCTTTTGCAATTAGCAAAAATCAAGCTGGGACTAGATCCAATAACTGGGCATTCTGAATTCGAAGATCCTGAAAAGGGTATTGAGTTAATGCTAGAAGCTGCTGAAGAAGGCTTAAGTGAAGCTCAGTATTGGGTTGCGCTCCACTACATCAAAGGTGAGCTATTAGTAGAAGATAGAGATCTTGGGTTGTTTTGGATGACAAGATCAAAGATTGGTGGTTATGAACCAGCTTTTAACGCCCGTAGAGAGCTCCTAAAGCAGTCTAACTTTAATAACATGTCATTTGACTATGTTCAGGCTAGAGCCATTGAGGGAAACCATGAGTACCTTGTTAAGCTAGCTGAGTTTTACTCTGAAGGATGGGTTGTCCAAAGAGATGAGCAAAAAGCGATTAGACTGCTTTCTTCTGCCGCAGAATTAGGCTCGAAGAAAGCTCTTAGTATGCTCAAGGAAAAAGGCTACTCAAACTAGATTCAGTAATAAGACAAAATATGAAGAGGCCGCCTGATGCGGCCTCTTCCTTTATTTAAAATATTATGCCATTGCATTTACATTGTGGTAAAATATGTATAAGTATTAAAAAGTGGAAATTTTATAATGAGCAAAAAAGCAATTGCATATCATGGCTCGGTATGGGAGAAGCCATTAATTCCTAATGATGAATTTGTCGAAGAAGCTGCATTTTTCGATTTAGATGTTGACAGAAATGAGTTAAAAGCCCTTTTCGTAAGTAATAATCAAAGTGTTTGTGATGGATTCGGAAGAATTAAATTTATGGATGATGAAAATCAGGTCCAGGTTATGATTCAAGTCGAAGTTGATTCAAATAGTACTGTAACAAGAAAATTTGAATTAGGAAAAGACACCGAGTATAAAGGAAAACTATACAATTATTCTTGTGATGATGATAGAGAAAGACTATACAATGAACTTCGCAAAAATGATGTTCAGTGTTTTATAATGGAAAATGATTATGAAACCTCGCAAGGTGGAGGAAATGATATCGCTGTTTTAGACAATGAAGTACTTAACAGCATTTCTGTAAAAATGAAGATTAATGGAGAGTGGTCAAAGCCAATGGGTCATGACGAGGCAAAGACAATCATGAAAGATTGGTCTCTTGGAAACATTCAACTAAATGGAACCAATGAGCCTGAAGGCTATAGAGAGTCTGACTTTCAATTTGGATACTAGTTGAAAAAAGGAATTTCTGAGCAGACCACTTCAGCCTTACTTTCAATGCTTTTTTCCATTATGAATCCACGCTTTATTGCAATGATAGATACAATTGTCATTGCAATATCATCATTTACGCCACAGTAAATAATTCGCCTAAGCGCATCTTCATAGGATGTTGACTCTATGCCAGCCTTAACCCCAAGAGCTATCAGGCTTTTAATTGTTAACTGTTTTGTGCCTGTCGCAAAAAATGATTGATAATCCTGATCAAAAAGCCCCTTATTTTCACTAATAACAAGATCTAAATTATCGATGTTTATCAATACTCTTCTTAGGAAAAACAAGTAGCTAGATATTGATGATGATGCAAGGCTCTTAATTTCATCATATTTTGGACTCAACGAATCTTGAGACAAGTAACCTATAAGTAAAGTCAAATAATGGTAGTCGCCCAAGATGCTAACATTTGCTTTATCTTTGTTTTTTACAAGACCGGCATGGGCAGATAGGAATTTAATTATTTTCTTTTCGTTGAGGGGGGAATTCTGATCAAATACTTCAGAGCACCTAATTAGAACTGATGATGTCGTAATTGAATTTGTTTGACCGGTAATTAAAGGAAGATTGTAGCCTCTAATATCAATATCTAAATAGCCACTCGAAATGACACTTCCAACAATTCCAGGATTCATAAAAAACTCTTAATATAATTACGATTGGCTGTAATTTAGCACAAATCATAGCCAATGTCAATAAAGCCTATTTTACAGACCATGTAAAACCTATATTCTCAAGCAGTTTAACTCTATCTTGGCTTAAAAGTCCTTTTCTATATGCGGTTCTTTGGGCGCTAACCCATATTCCGGGATCAGGGTCTTTTGTTCTCTGAACATTAACGTGCCCATGCTTCTTTTGGTACTCAATAAGCATTTTATACTTTTTGCTCCATTGAGTATCTTGTTTTTCCGAAGGGTTCCAGCATACGCCAATAGAGTTCAATAAATACATTTGAGCATCTGATAGCTCATTTCTTCTGTATTTAACCCTTTGAGAGCTGAGCCATGGGCCTATCGTCTTCTCTAACTGAGATACATTTGAGTCCCCGTTCTCAATATAAAAATTATTTAATTTGATAAATAACTTTAGCCATTTTTCCCATTGCAATCCTGAAGGACTCATGTCTAAGCCTAAATTGCATAGAAGGCTTAGTTTTTCTTCTTCAATCTTACCTTTTTTAATCAACTCTAGTTGCTTGTTTAGCCATGCAACTAATCTCTTTGCGCCTTTGTCTGTATAAATTTCAGCGTAATGCTCTTTATTCTCAATATAGGCGCTAAGATTGTTGTAATTTTTGTTCCACACCTTATCCATATTGATTCCTCATAGTCCAATATGGATATAGTATATCGATTATTAACAAATGACAATATTAGCATCGATAAATATTTTTTATATATAAAAAACCACCCGAAGGTGGTTGTTTTTATGGATTCATATTTGAATCTTCTTCCGGCTGCATGCTTGGGCCAAATCTCCAGTCGTTTTTAACTGAGGATATTTTCCCAACTTTAAGTGAGCCACCCAAAATAGTATCTGAACGATCATCTTTAAATTTTGAAGGAATTATCTCACTTAAACTTGATGACAGCTTGGTGTATGCATCTGAAAGCGTCTCATTTACTGAGGGAGACTGAAGAACCTGAACAGCGTGTCCTCTAGCGCAATAGAAAATAAATTGACCTAGTACTGCCATATTTGTCTTGTTCTCATTTAAAGCATACTCGGTGCTAGCTACATCTTTGGCCAAATCAACAATGTCTCCACTTTTAACAAATTTTCTCATTGAGGGTAAATGTCTCTTCCTCCATCCTTCCAGACTGTTATCAATATTTTTATGACTAATGTTTGCGGCTTTTCTTCTTGCTACATCCATCGGACTAAAGTTTCTGACCTTTGTCTGAAATGACCAAGAATCTGTAAGAGCAAGTTGCTCAACCTTGTTAACAACTTCCTTTACATAATTTCTAACATCCTTAAAGTGAGGATTTTCGCCATTAATTAGATCTGGAGCAAACTTCCTGATGGCGGAATGAAACATTTCAGGGATTTCTTTCCTTGTGTCTCCTGTTCTATCTGTTAATGGCTTGCTTCCATACTCAGTACTCGCCTTATAGATAAACTGAATCACTTGAAAAATATCGGTTCTAGCACCAAATTTAGAGATGGCACTACCAGCTACCTGCAATGCAAACATGTGCCTATTATCTTCATCATTAAGAATAGGAATCTGTTTTGAGAACTCCTCTTTCATTCCCTCATAAGAATAGTCAATCTTCCTATTATTTAACTCATGAAGAGGAATGTATTGCCCACTAAAGTGCATCTTTCCTAAATCATCATTGCTGCCCAAGCTAATTTGCTTTTGATACGCTGCCAACTCTTCTGGGCTTAGTGTTTTTTCATAGTTCTGCCTGATATCCTTCATATCTTGGATAGTTAGCTCTCTACCTTCATTATGTCTTGCATAAGGCCTGATTTTGGCATCTGGACTATGAGATGGAAAATAAAATACACGAGAAAAATTACCACATGATCTGTCTGCACTTAATGGGGAAACTAGCGATTTAAACAGTTCTGGCCAGTCATCAATTGATATTGGTTCATCTATCTTAAGTGCAATTCTAAACTTGTATGGCGTTTCAGATGTATAGCTGTGAGTCGAGTAAATAATGTACTCAAAATCTTTAAATACTTCTTCAGCTTTTTCTCTTGCCCCTGGAACATCCAAATCAAGAACAGCAACAGATATGCTTTGAACATTTCCGTCATGTCTATAACTTGGAGTCTTATCGTTTTCAGATAGTGTCCATTCACTTTTGTCTTTAAAGTTTGCGGGTATAAAGCACGGACCTTCTTTACTTGATCTGTGTTCATGCCTCATTAATAGAGGTTTCAATCCTTCCCAATCTAATTCGGAAAGTCCTTGCTCTACATCAACATCATTAACATCTTGTAAAGAGACAAAGTTAATACTCTTACTTTTTTCTAAAATATCAAACATATTGTTAGGCTTTTCTTCTAGTAATTAATTTAGATATATTATACATCAAAATAGAGCACATGTCACAACGTTATTGGTAGGCTAGCTTGTTGACAAATGGCATTGTTTGTACTATAGTTGTTGTAATAAATAAAATTGGAGTAACAGATGGATTTTTTCGGACTATCTTTGGTTTCATTCATATTTGGAATGGGACTAATTGTTGGTATTCACGAATACGGGCACTACATTACGGCACGATTACTAAAGATAAAGGTTTTAGAGTTTTCTATCGGATTCGGGCCTACAGTTTTTGAGAGGGTTAGCAAAAAAACAGATATTAAGTATAAGTTGTCTGCTATACCGTTAGGTGGGTATGTAAAAATGCTCAACAAGGCAGATGTTGATGACCTATCTGACTACTCCGATAAAGACCTTGATATGGCTTTTGATAATGTTCCATTATGGAAGAGATTCTTGGTTGTGTTTAATGGGCCTCTAGCAAACTTTATTCTCGCATTTGTAATCTACTTTTCAATCTCTTTACATGGCATTAATGTTATAAATCCAATTGTCGGTGGTGTTAGTGGGATATCTTACGAATACGGCATACAGCATGGTGATAGATTTACTCATATTGACGGAGTGAAAACAGAATCATGGGAAGATGTTGCCCTTCAAATGGTTGTACGTTCTGGCAAATCTTCAACTATATTGAAGCTAAATAGAGATGGAGCCCCAATAGAGATTGATATTGACCTATCTTCATTTAAATTAGAAAGAGGGGATACTGACATTTTTGGAAAAGTTGGAATTATTCCAGCTCAACTGTTCTCCAAGAATATTGTAAAAAAAGTAATATCAGGGAGTCCTGCTGAAAAAGCCGGATTACAAATTGGCGATCTTATTCTTTCAATAAACAATCAAGAGGTTAGTCACTTTGCAGAGTTATCAAAAAAAATAAAGTCCCTGCCTGGAGAAGATGTTAAGTTTTCAGTCAGTCGGAATGGCGAAATAAAAGAGCTAGAAACCACACTGGGTGGAAAGAAAGGTGAGGGCGAAACAGGAATGTTTGGATTTTCTCCTGATATTCCAAGTTACAATCAAGAGTGGTATACTACAAAAAAATTAACTGTATCAGAGTCCATTGTTTATGGTTTTGATAAAACCGTTTCAACAACAGTATCTACGTTTAAGTTTATAGGAAAGTTATTTAATGGAGAGATTGCCATTGATAACATATCAGGACCGGTATCTATTGCGAAAGCAACAGGACAGGGACTTAGTGTAAGCATTTCTCATTTCTTTGGAATTATAGCTTTTCTAAGCATTAATATAATGATAATTAACCTATTGCCGATACCAGCTCTTGATGGTGGTCACTTATTTACATATGTTGTTGAGTCTGTTTTTGGGCCTGTTCCAGAAAAGATCCAGGTTTACTCTCAGTACGTTGGTATGGGAATCCTGCTTCTTCTTATGTTGTATGCGGTTAGTTTAGATGTTTTAGATTTTTTAATTGGTTGGTGATGTAATGTTTGATAAAAATAAAAATACAGTTATCGGGACTTGCTGCATGGTTCTTTTGTCTTGCCTTGTTGTTACGGAAGCGTACAAGGTGGGATTGATAGGAGACTACAGAGGTTCTGTAGATAGTGAAAGTCATGAAAATGTTCCCTTGGCGGCCAACATGAATGGTCTCAAAAACATGCCTGTGGTGAAAAAAAGAGAGCACTTCCAGAGGATTTCAGTCTCGGAACTTGTTTCTGTCAAAGATGTTGAATCTGAGATGTTGAGGGCAGCTCAAGAATCCATGATTAGTACAGGTGCTCCCAAGATTGTCTCCCTAAGGAAATCGCCTGTGGAGAATGTCTATGAGGCATATTCGGATGATGGTGTTTACTACATAACTTCAGACTTTAAATATTCGTTAAAAGGTGATCTCGTTCGAAATAAAGACGGAGTAAATCTTACTGCTTTATCTTCAACAGTAAATAAGTTGGAAAAAGAAATCACAGAGAAAGCGAACGAGAAATACGACTGGAGCAATTCCCGCACTAGCGGGGCAAACGAAAACCTCATCAAAAGTCTTCCCGATGAAACAAAAGGCACGAATGAGTTTAAGGGCAACCAACTAAATGAGTCAGCGCTCTCACTGTTAAATGACTCTAAGAGCAATCTAACAGGAAATAGTTCAGCGAATGCCACGCCAATAAAGGACTCAGGAGCTTATAATTATAAGAGTCGCTTGGATCCTCAGTATGTTGAAGATTACAAGAATAAAATTAGAAAAAGGCTTGAGTCAAGAATGAGTAAGACATCACTACCAGGCTCGTCTTCTCATGATTCAAAAAACACCAACAGGAAAACCGGGAAAGAAAGCCTAAATCTTTCTCAAATCCAAAAAGGCAGTGGATTTGTTGAATATAAAAATTCTGTGGTTCACAAGGTTGGATTTAGTAAAACCGGCAAGCCCTTATCTTTAGAAAATACAAAAAAGCAGATATCCGATCTTTATAAAAAAGTTGAAAAGTATGGTGACAAGTGGAGTGTTGTTTACCCTGCAAAAGGCGTAGAAAAGGGCGGTGTTGTAGTATTTAGTGACCCTACCTGCGGTGTTTGTAAAAGACTTCACAGAAATATCGAAGAAATGAATGAGAAAGGTCTGACCGTTAGAGTTCTTATGTACCCAAGAGCACTTGCTTATGGGCCAAAAGATAAAGATGCATCAAGAGTTCTAGAAACTTTAGAAAGCATTTGGTGTTCAGTGGATCCAGCTAAAACCATGCATGATGTATATTCCGGGAAAAGAGTCAATGAAAGTGACTGCTCCATTGTAAAAGAACAAGGTAGAACTAACTTTCCGGTTAGTGAGCATTATTTCCTTGGATTGGTTTTTGGCATCAAAGGTACTCCTCTATCATTCTCAAATGAAGGCGTTCTTATCTCAGGATTTGGTAGTTCTGAATCGTTTCTTGGTAGAGTTGGAATCAAGTAAGTCAAAGCAAGTGATTATGTCTTCTTGATAAAAATGAGAGCTTTTTAGCTCTCATTTTTTTGCTAGTGTAAAGCTGGCTCGATGACCACCAGCCCAATTAATGCTACCGAACTTTAAGTGTTTAGCCTAAAGACTGTTAAGCTAATGCTGGTTAGACTAATTCTTATTAGCTTAGTGACTTTCGCCTTGTCTGCTGCTATTATACGTAGCAATATTTACATAAAGGCTTAAAAATGAAGAAATTTTATAACAGAAAGTTAGAGTTAAAAGAGCTAAAGAGTATTTCGGAGAATATTAGCTCATCATACGGCCAACTATCTGTTCTTGTAGGTAAGCGCAGAGTGGGGAAAACACGCTTACTAAAAGAAGCGTTTAATGGCAGTGGCGAAACTAAAGTTCTTTATTTTTTCATTAGCAGAAAAAGCGAGGCAATGTTAGTAAGTGAGTTTGCTGAATTGATTGCTGCTGAACTAAATGCCAAGTTTTTCAAACCTGAATCATTAAGAGATGTTATTGAGTATTTATTAGACTACTCAATGAGAACTCCGATCACAATAATTATTGACGAGTTCCAGGATATAGATAGGGTAAATCCTTCTTTGTTTTCAGATTTACAAAACTTATGGGACTCATACAAAGTAAATTCAATGATGCACCTCGTATGTTGTGGAAGTATGTACAACATGATGACAAAGATATTCAAAGATAAAGATGAGCCATTGATGAATCGTGATGATAGATTCTTTCATATAAAACCATTAAAGCCTTCTTATATACAGCAAATCATGACTGACCTAGGCATATTTAATGCTGAAAGAATGCTTGAATGGTGGTGTCTTACTGGAGGAATACCAAAATATCTAGAATGGCTATCCCTATCGGTCAATGCAGATAATGTCTTTGATTATGTTATTTCTAGTGGTTCTCCATTCATAAAGGAGGGAACCCATCGATTAGTTGAGGATTTTGGTTCGGAGCATCAGAGTTACTTTGATATTCTCAATGCAATATCTCGCGGAAAGACCAAGCGCTCCGATATCCAAAACTATGTTGATGTAGGGATAGACGTACACTTAGAACGCATGGAGAGAGACTTTAATGTTATTTCGAAGGTTAGGCCTATATCCTCAAAAGAAACAGCTAGAGATGCTCGTTTTGAGATTGAAGACCCATTCCTTAATTTTTGGTTCAAGTTTATTCATTCAAATTCAAGCGCAGTAAGAATGGATAATTTTGATTACATTAAGGCCCATATTGATAGAGACTTTAAAACATTCTCCGGCTGGCAATTAGAAGGATTGTTTAAGGCAATTCTTTCAGAGTCTAATCAGTTTAGCCAGATTGGAGGATACTGGAATGCAAAGGGAAAGGATGAAATTGATATTGTAGCAATTAATGTTCTTGAGAAAAAAGTACTTATTGCTGAGTGTAAGCGCCAGCAAAGCAAATATGACGAGTCCGCATTGATGGCAAAGGCTCAAGGTCTAATATCTAAAATGAAGCTTCAAGATTATGAAGTTACCTACAGGGGATTCTCTTTGGATAATTTAGAGGACGTAATGGAAGAGTTTGCCTTAAATTAGCAAAAAAAGATAGCTGAAATCCATTGGAATCAGCTATCTTAAAAGCCTTAAAACTTGCGCTTCTGATTAAAATGTAAATCCATCATCACCTGATGCTGATTGAATTCTAGACACCATTGAGTCATGAGCACTATGATCTTCCTGGTCAATCGAGACAACCCTTAGTTTACTTGAAATATCCATTGATACAGGCTCAAATCGAACTTCTTCTCTTGAAGAGTTTATGATATTAACCTTTGAATTGTTCTCATTTTTTGATAGTAGCTCATTTTGCCTTGTTGTCATTATCAAATAGACATCAGTAAGCAACTCAGCATCTAATAATGCCCCATGAAGATCACGGCCTGAGTTATCAACCCCTAGTCTTCGACAAAGAAAGTCCAAGCTATTTCTTTTGTTAGGATAAAGATTTTTTGCCATGGCGAGAGTATCGGTTATGATCTTCACATGCTTAGAGACCTCCGGCCAACCAATTCTTCTGAATTCAGCATCCAAATGACCAGTATCAAACTTGGCATTATGTGCAACCAAAACAGCATCTTTCAAGAAGGCAAAAAGCTCTTTCGCATGATCTTTGAATTTCTTACCTTGGGATAGAACCTCTAATGTTTCATTGTCTAGTCCGTGTACTTTAACAGCATCTTCTGGAACATCCCTTTCAGGATCCACATAAAAATGCAAAGTTCTACCGGTGGGTTTTCTATTTATAAGCTCAATACAGCCAACTTCAATTACCCTATGCCCATTCTCCCACTCAAAACCTGTTGTTTCAGTATCGAGAACAATAACTCGCTCTTCTTTTAAATCTAGTGGTTCAGTCATACTTTATCTCTTTATTTTACTAAACAAAGCCATTAAGAAACGGCTCTGTAATTTAATACTTATTATACCGCAAAATAACCCCTATTGTCACATTGGAAGTTCATCAGTGAAATTATCGCCACTTTCTTCAAGAGAAGTCGGAATTATAGATGGATGGTAAGATTCTGATGGGGGCGCATCTATCAGTGTTTTCTCTGGTTCAATTTTTGAAATCTTTGTTAAGTTTGAAAACCTAGAGAATTTGCCCTCAAAAACAGTTCTTGCAGTGCCTAATCCGCCATTACGTTGCTTTCCGATAATTATTTCAGCAGTACCCTTATCTGGTGAGTCATCGTTATAAACCTCATCACGATAGATAAACATGATTAAATCAGCATCCTGCTCAACAGAGCCGGAATCACGAAGATCTGAATTCATTGGTCGCTTATCAGCACGCTGTTCAAGGCCACGGTTAAGCTGAGAAAGCGCAACAACAGGAATGTTCAGTTCTTTTGCCAACATTTTTAGTCCACGAGTTATATGGCTAACAACAAGGTTTTTATTTCCTGGGTCTACACCTGCATCTGCGGCAGACATTAATTGAATATAATCCACCATAATCATACTTAATGGCTCTTCATTATGTTTCTTTATCGCCTTTAGTCTCATCTCTGTTACAGTCAAAGAAGAACTATCATCAATGGTAATAGGAAGGGAAGATACTTTTTTTACTGCATTTGAGAATTTACCACTTTCTAATTCGGTTAGTTGCCCAGTTCTTAGATGAGTCTGGTCAATACTTCCTACTGAAGCAATAGACCTTTGAATTAGAGATTCTGTTGGCATTTCAATAGAAAATACCATGACATTGTGACCATCAAGTGCTGCTTTTTCGACAAAGCCCATCGCCGCAGTTGTCTTGCCCATTGATGGCCTTGCTGCAACAATAATCAAATCCGCTGGCTGAAGCCCTGCTGTTAAATCATCTAGATCATCAATACCAGTAGATAGCCCTGTAACACCACTTTTGTTATTTACTTTTTCTTTGAACTTTTCAACATAAGCATGCATTTTATCTTTGTATGATGAGACATTTTCCTCACCAGTTGTGGCTTCATCAAGTAAGGTGTTAATATTTGAGCTAAGATTGGAAAGAATCTCGCTACCTGATTTGGAACCATTGGCCTGATCCTGATAGGTTGCGCATGCACTGCTGATTTTTTTCTTTAGAGAAAAGTCTTGCACAATCGCAATGTTATCACGAAAAGATTTAGTATCAGAGTATCTCAAGCACTCTGAGATAATGCCCTCGTCTGAAATGCTCGACTTGATTCCGCTTTCTACAGTCGAGATAGATATAGACATGCCCTGTTCAGAAAGGCTTTTCATTGCCTTGTAGATCTCTTTTAGGTTGTGGCTTTCAATATCTTCTGATGAAATATTAGCAACCATATCATTATACAGTTCTGGATTTGAGATAACTGAGCCAAGTATCGATTTTATAGAGCTAATAGAGTCATTATACATGTGGATTCCTTCTGAATTTGAAATGCGACTATATCATAAACTATCAAACTGTCAACACACGTTTGACTTCATTTCTATTGTGTTTTTCGGTGTATAGAGGTATAATAAGTGAAAATATTTTTTAAGAGAAAGTGAAATAATAATGCAAGATCAAAATTTTGTTCATCTTAATGTACATACTGAATTTTCACTAAAGAATTCGCTTGTTAGAATTCCAGGATTAGTGTCAGCGACAAAAGAAGCAGGAATGCCTGCTGTTGCAGTAACAGATAGCAGTAATATGTTTGGCTCAATCAAGCATTATAAGCAGTCTTTATCGAAAGGCATTAAGCCAATAATCTCAAGTCAGCTAAATATTTCGGTTGGTGGACAACTTGGGTACATGAGCATTATTGCAAAAAGCGATAAAGGATATAAAAATCTTATCGAGCTGCTGAGTCAGGCGTATGAGGATGGCGATCACCAATCAGGAAGGGATCCTGTGGTGAGCTTTGAAAGCTTAGCTGCGAAATCTGAGGGGTTAATTGTTTTATCAGGAGCGAGAAGTGGCCCTGTTGGGCAGTCTCTTATCTCTAAGAAAGATGCTATTACTGATGATATTCTTGGTAAATTTAAGGATGTTTTTGGTGACAATTTCTACCTAGAGCTTCAAAGGATGAATCACCCAGATGATGATAAGCATGTTCACCAAGCTGTTTCTAAAGCTGTGGAATTTGACATCCCGGTTGTTGCGACAAATGCAGTAATGTTCTTAACTGCCGAAGAGTACGAGTCTCATGAGATTCGTGCAGCTATTGCAGCTGGCACAACAGTAACTGAGCTAAGAAAGCTAGATCCTTACCGATACACAAGAGAGCAGTACTTAAAATCTCCTGAAGAAATGAGTGTTATATTTCATGACATTCCTTCAGCTATTCAAAACTCAGTTGAGATTGCCAAACAGTGCAACATTAATATTACACTTGGTAAAAACTTTTTACCTGCATTTCCTGATGCTCAAAAAGCAAATCAAACAGAAAATGATTTCTTGGTAACTGAATCATACAAGGGTTTAGAGGAAAGACTTAAGAATATTCTAGATATAAACGATCCTAATTATGACGAAAAAAGAAAAGAGTATACCGATAGGCTAGAATTTGAACTTAACGTTGTTATTCAAATGGGATTCCCTGGCTATTTCGAGATTGTAGCTGACTTTATCCAATGGTCAAAAGACAATGAAATTCCTGTCGGCCCGGGTCGTGGTTCTGGTGCCGGCTCACTTATCGCTTACTCATTGAAAATTACAGATTTAGATCCTTTGGAATTCGATCTTCTTTTCGAGAGATTCTTGAATCCAGAACGTGTATCTATGCCCGATTTCGATATTGACTTCTGTATGGATAGAAGGGAAGAGGTAATAGCATACACATCCCAAAAGTATGGAGAAGATGCTGTTTCTCAAATCATTACCTATGGAACAATGGCTGCACGAATGGTTATTCGTGATGTGGCGAGAGCTCTTGGCTATCCTTTTGCAGTAGCAAACAAGATATCAAATCTTATTCCAACTAAGCCAGGAACCAAGCTTAAAGAAGCTATCGATGAAAGCTCAGAATTTCAGTTTTTAATTGAGACAGATAGCGAAGTAAGAAAGGTTATTGAGCACTCATTAAAGCTAGAAGGATTAACTAGACAGACAGGTAAGCATGCTGGTGGAGTTCTTATTGCACCAGGCAAGCTAACTGACTTTACTGCCACTTATAATGAAGTGAATAAAAGTGGCAAGGTAATCAATAAAGTTTCTCAGCTTGATAAGAATGATGTAGAAGAGGCAGGGCTAGTAAAGTTTGACTTTCTTGGCCTTAAGACTCTTACAATTATTGCCAATGCAGTAAGAAACATCAACATTAGAAGAAAAAAAGAAGGCCTAGAGCCTTTGGATATAGATTACCTTCCAAGAGATGATGAAAAAGTTTATGAGATGTTTCAGAATGGATTAACAACAGCTGTTTTCCAGGTTGAATCACAGGGAATGAAGGAGCTTCTAAAGGAGCTTAGACCCGATTGCTTTGAAGATGTTATCGCACTTGTTGCCTTGTACAGACCGGGACCTCTAGAATCTGGAATGGTTAAAAACTTCATTAACCGTAAGCATGGTCGTGAAGAGATTTCGTACCCTGATGCCACATATCAACATGAGTCCCTAAAGGAAATCCTTGAGCCAACATATGGTGTTATTCTTTACCAAGAACAGGTAATGCAAATAGCACAAGTTTTGGCAGGATATTCTCTAGGTGAGGCTGACATGCTTCGCCGTGCAATGGGTAAGAAAAAACCTGAAGAAATGGCTAAGCAAAGAGCGGGGTTTGAGTCAGGAGCCATTGCAAATGGAGTTGATGGTAAGCTGGCCATGAAGATTTTTGACTTGGTTGAAAAGTTTGCAGGGTATGGCTTTAACAAATCTCACTCAGCAGCTTACGCTCTTATTGCATATCAAACAGCATGGTTAAAAACACACTATCCTTCAGAGTTTATGGCTTCTGTTATTTCAGGCGATATGGACAATATGGACAAGGTGGTTGCATATGTTAGTGAATGTAGAGATATGGGAATCGACATTCTTCCACCAGATGTAAATGAATCAATCAAACAGTTTCATCCTAAGAATGAAAAACAAATCTTATTTGGAATGGGTGCAGTAAAAGGTGTTGGTGAATCTGCAATAGCTCAAATTCTGGAAGAAAGAAAAAATAATGGCGTATATAAAAGTCTTTATGATTTCTGCATGAGATGTAATCCTAAAAAAACAATGATTGAGCCAGGAATCAGGGCTGGTCTTTTGGATAATATGGGGCCGAGCAGATCTAGCTTAATGGCCACTTATCCTCAAGCTGTTTTAGTAGGAAAGCAAGCGGCAAAGAAAGAGGCTAACTCTGTTCAAATTGGCATGTTTGGGTCCCTAATGGATGACAAAAACATTGTTAAATTTGAGAAAACTCCTGAGTGGGATGATCTTTACAGATTGGCGGGAGAAAGGAAAACTCTTGGGCTATATCTAACTGGTCATCCAATCGATTTTTATGAAGAAGAGTTGTCTAGTGTAATTTCTGGAAAGCTAATAGACCTTGCCGGCTCCAATATGGAAGAGGGGAATGAGGACCTTGAAGCTCATGATGAAACAGTATCTGTTAAGTGGGAAGATAAAAACGTAACTGTTTCTGGTCTAATAATGGCGATGGATATCAGGACTAATACCAAAGGTCAAACAGCATTTTTAACAATAGACGATAAAAGTCGCCAGCTGGATGTTATGATTTTCAATAAGGCATTTCACGAGTGCCAACACTTAATAGAGCTGGATAAGCCGGTCATAATAAGTGGTCGTCTGAAGATGGACAAACGAACGAAGAAAGTTAGGTTGTTTGCTAACGATGTTCGATCTGTGGATATGGTTCGTGAAAGACATGCAGACTGCATTCACTTGAAGCTAAATGAAGAAAACTTCAGTACATCTAAAAGAGATCAGTTAAAAGAAATTGTAGAGTCACAACCTAGGGGCTATGCATCAATTACAGCTCACTACAAATCAGAAAAACATGATAGAGAGATGACTCTTGGAGATTACGAAGTAAAAATCACTGATGAGCTTATCAATAAGCTAAAAGAGCTATTTGGCAAAGAATCTGTTGCTGTAGTTTACAGGGAAAAAGCATCAGGCAACAATGCAACAATCAAGAAAATCTCTGATGAAGACCTTAAGGCTAAGCACGAAGAGGGTGAGAGAACTAGAGAAACACGACACGCACATTTGGCTGCTACTTTTGAAGAAGCAAGAGCTTCATTAGGTATGTAATATTAAGGAGCAGGCAAAAGCCTGCTCCTTAAAATAGGAATAACAATGAAAATAAAATTAATTAGTGCAACAGATCTAAATGGTGCAATTGGACTTAAAAATAAGCTACCGTGGAGAATGCCATCTGACTTGGGATTCTTTAAAGAAAAAACATTAAATCAAGTCATTGTAATGGGCTCGAAGACAAAGGACGGGATACCTGGACTGCTTCCAATGCGAGAGCATTGGGTTATAACATCAAAGGTAAGAAGTGATGAGAATATTACTTTCTTTGACTCCATAGAGGCTGTGATAGAAGAAGCTACCGCTAGAAATATAGAAGAAATATGGATTGTTGGTGGAGCCAGCATCTACGAGCAATTTCTTCCATTTGCTACTCATCTATACTTAACAATAATTGATGCAGTTGTAGAGGCTGATACTTACTTTCCTCAGTGGGATCGAAATCAGTTTGAGCTCAAAAGTAAAAACACACTTGAGCCTCACTTAAAAGATGAATTCTCTGGAATAGTTTATGAGTGGGCTAGAAAGTAAGAGTATTACTTTCAATATTGATTTAGCGCTTGTTTTAAAAACAAGCGCTACTTTTATCTTTCCTGATTTTGATGTGTGCTTTCTTATATTCCGCCATCAAGCCAAAAATCAAACAGTCGATCTTTGACTGAGTAATTAAAGTCAGTGTCCATGCCTTTATTTTTCATAAAAGCCTTAAATTCTTTTCGTGCAACCCTTCTAACATAGTCGTTTATTTTTTCTTGCTTTTCTTCACTGATCTGTTCGGAAACATTTACGCTCATTAGTGTAACTCTAAACATGTCACTATCGACTTCTCCATTCCCCTTGTAACATTCCTCAATCCAGCTCTTTTCTATTTGAGTTAGGCCCCTTAGGGGGATTATGCCCAGTACTTTGAGGCATATGTAGTCTAGCTGATTGTTTAGCTCATCTTGTCTGGTTATTACCGGGAGAAAATCCATAGCCTCAATTGATTCGTCCGCCTTATTAGGGTTTTTTCTGTTTTCAGATTCTCCTCTAAGGCTATTTTTGAATTCAATCTCTTCCATTATCTGCTGGCAGCGGGTTTGAACATGCTCTTTTGATGGAGCAAAGTCCTTTTCCTGGCAGTCAATCAAATACTTCCTTAGCATATTGTTATACATTTTGTGATTGGGATTATTGAAGCTAGAAAGCTTTCTGTCAAACTTGAAGCCCTCATAGTGAACACTGAGTATCCCTTTGAGCTTTACATAGTTAGGATTAGATTTAGAAATTTTTCTCTTCTTTTCTTTATTAGACATTATTGCCACTCTTATTAAATACCGTAATATTAAACCAAAAATCTACAGGTTTGACAAATTCTATTTTATTATTATTGATAAAAAGCGCCTATTGGTATGAGTGGTCATATAAGGTTGTCCTTCGGAGCTGTCAAGTATTGACGAGAAAGGCTATAAAGGTTATATTTTCTATATCAATAAATAATAAGAATGCCAAAGCGCATTCGCAAAATAATAATAAAATTTGAGGTTTAAAATGACAATTCAAACTGTAGATAGCATCGTTAAAAAAGCCCTATCTAGCATTCAAATGGGAAAGAATACTGAACGAAACATCGAGATTGCTGAAAGATATTTTGGCTTTGATGGTTTGGGCGGTTCTTCAATGCAGGAAGCTGGAAATAAGTTTTCTTTGACTCGTGAAAGCGTTAGACAGATAACAAATAAAATCTCTCAGCACCTTGAAGACACCTTTAAGACTCCTTCTGAGTTGACTCAGGCCGTTAGGATCATTAATAAGAATCTTCCGGCCTCAGCAACGGTTCTAGAGCAACTGCTTGTAAATGAAGGCCTTCTTTCTCCTGACTATAAGCTAGAAGGATTAATTAGTATTGCTGGGATTATGAGCATTGATGTTAAGCATGAAGTTGTAATTAAGCACAATGAAGATAGATTCTTAGTCTCTAATAAGCATATCAGGCTTGCTCAAGAAATTGAAAGTGAGGCCATTAGTGAGATTTCACATAATGGTGCCGTTTCAATTGATTATCTAGCTAAAAAAACAAAGATTAACAATAAGGAAGTAAGACTTGCCTTTGCTAGAGCTGTAATGAAATCTATTCCAGAATCAGTATTTTCCGGTCAGGCGGAAGATTGGGTATTCTTCATGGGTAAAGGTAGAAATAGGCTATTAAGGCGTATCGAGGTTATCTTTTCTCTTGTAGAGAAGGCGAATGCGATTTCAATTAGAGAAGCCATTTCAAGAAATTGGAAAAAGAACCTTCGTAAATCAAATGAAGATAAAGCAATCAGTAAAGTAACAACAGTATTAGATGCAGATGTGATTCTGTCTGTGCTTAAGGCTACTGGCGAATACAAAACTGATGCTGACGGTATGATTTATGCTGTCTCACCAATGAGTCATAATGGAATTGTCAAAGAATTTGAAAAGAAAATTTTTGACATGATTAATAATAGCAACAATGGCATTTGTCGTGAAAAAGAGCTTGAAGATGCACTAGTTAAAGCTCCAACAGACAAATGGAACTTCTCGGTTGCTTTAAACTATTGTCCTCTTATTATTAGGGTAGAGGACACAGAGTTAAGTACAGCTAGTAAGAAAGAATATCTTAGAGGTCAGTATCAGTTGGTTGGTAGTGCCAGATAAAAATATTGCAAAACATAGCCCAAACCTGGTTTGGGCTTTTTTATATCAAAAACAATGAAAAAGACAATATGAAAATATCAAAAAAGGAAATAAAAAAAGCACCTATTGGTGCTTTTTTTATATGAAATCAACAGTTAAACACTGAATGAGCTTCCGCATCCGCAGGTCGTTTTTGCATTTGGATTGGAGATTGTAAATTGAGACGACATTAATTCTTGCTTTAAATCAATTTTAGAACCAATAAGGTACTGGTAACTCATTACATCAACTACAACTTTAATATCATGCATCTCAAGAACACAATCAGTTTCACCGATATCATCCTCAAACATAAATCCATAAGAAAAGCCTGAGCAGCCTCCTCCAGTAACGAAAACACGAAGAGCTAACTCATCATCACCTTCGTCAGAAAAAAGCTCAGAGAGCTTTTTAGCGGCCTCTTCTGAGATTGTCATATCTAATTCATTTTTTGTTTCTTCTTCTGGATTATAACTTTCAACAGTCATAAATAACCTCTATATGGTAGCCGGGCTTTTTGCCCGGCTTTATCTTTTATTCTACGCAGATCATGTCTTTTAAGATTCCGAAAGTTTTTGGTACTTTCTTGCCTTTTCGTCCTCTAGGCAGTACAAAAGGCTCAATCTTAGCAGTCGTCCATCTCTCAGACTTTTTGCTGCCGATTATCTCTATTGCGGAACCACTCTTGTAAGGAAGTACTGAAACAACTTCATCATCCTCTCCGAGAGATATTAACTTGTTGCCTTTACCTTTCTTAAGTTCGGCAATATTATCAATATCGAAAGACAGCAAATGACCTTGCTCTGTAAGGACAGCAATCATATCACAACCATCTGTATTTGTTAATGGTAATGCACGGCCAGCTTCACAATTTAGAATAACTTTTCCTTTCTTCTGCCTTGTGTAAAACTCCTCACCAATGCAAATAAATCCATACCCATCTTTTGATGCCACAATTTTGTTCTCTTTGTCATTCGCGGAGAACATTGCTACAAATGAAGAACCTGAAGCTGGTTGAACCATTGTACTTAATGGATCTCCTAGTGACTTAGCTGATGGTAGCCCTTTGTTTTGAATTGAGTATGAGCGTCCATTGTCATCATAAAGAATGCTTTCTTTATTTGATTCTGTTTTGATGGATAGTACAAACTTATCACCAGCCTTGTATGTAAGGGCCTCTGGATTTATTTGATGCCCTTTACCTGAACGTATCCAACCTTTCTTGGATAGGATTATGGTTACTGGTTCGCTAGGAGCAAGGTCATCTTCGCTAAACTCTACCGTATTTGAAATGACAGATAGCTCACTTCTTCGCTCATCACCAAACTCTTTTACGATCTTGGTCATGCCCTTTTTGATTAGTGTATTAAGTCTTGCTTCAGAGCTTAATGTAATTTCAATAACTTCAGCTTCAGCCATAAGCTCATCTTGCTCATCATTCAAACTAACTTCTTCTAGCCTTGCAAGCTGTCTTAGTTTTGTTTCTAAAATGTATGATGCCTGGATTTCAGTTAGGCTAAATCTTTCAACTAGTGCCTCTTTCGCATTGTCTGCTTCTCTAATTATTGAAATTACTTCATCAATATTTAAGAATGCAACCAACAAGCCTTCAATCAAATGAAGCCTTTCATTTATTTTTCCAAGCCTTACATTTAGTTTTTTTCTTACCGTTTCTTGTCTATAGGCAATCCACTCAGAGAGAATAGACTTAATATTTTTTACCTCAGGCCTACCATTCGTTCCAATCATATTGAAGTTGGCTTTTTTGCTTGTTTCAAGATCGGTTCTTGAATAAAGGAAGTTAACAATGCCATCTATAGGAAGCTTGTTGTTTTTCTTGATTGCAACAACAATTCTTACCGGATTCTCGTGATCAGATTCATCACGAATATCATCAATCATGGTTAGTTTTTTCTTAACTAATAGATCAGCAATCTGGCCGATTACTTTCTCACCTTGAGACTTATATGGAAGCTCAGTAAAGACAATTTCATTCTTGTTCTCAATATGATATTTAGCCCTTAGCTTTACTGAGCCATGGCCTGTTTCATATATCTTTCTGATTTCATCTTTGTTTGACACAATTAAAGCGCCGGTTGGAAAATCTGGTCCGGGTAAAACATTCATCAGGTCTTCAATTGATGAATTTGGTTTATCCATTAGAAGCTTTGTGGCTTCAACCACTTCATTTAGATTGTGAGGAAGAATGTCAGTTGCCATGCCTACAGCGATACCTGTTGCGCCATTCAAAAGAATATTAGGTATCTGAGCAGGAAGGATTAATGGCTCTTTAAGTGTTCCATCAAAGTTAGGTCCAAACTCAGTAGTTCCTTGCTTTATTTCTCCAATTAGATTGGCTGTGAAGGCATTTAGCTTTGCTTCAGTGTAACGCATTGCCGCAAATGACTTAGGATCATCTTGAGAGCCCCAGTTACCTTGACCGTCAACAAGAGCGTATCTATAAGAGAATGACTGAGCCATATAAACCATAGCTTCATAACAAGCGCTGTCACCATGAGGGTGAAATTTACCAAGAACATCACCAATTGTTCTTGCTGACTTTTTGTACTTTGCATTACTGTGAAGCCCAAGCTCACTCATAGCATAAAGAATTCTTCTTTGTACTGGCTTTAGGCCATCTTCTATTCTTGGCAAAGCTCTGTCGAGGATTACATACATTGAATAATTAAGGTATGAATCTTCTGTGAAAGTTGCCAGATCCGTTGGGATAATATTTTTTATGTCGTTCATTTTTATACCTTAATCAATTGAAATCAAATTGCCTTTAGACTCTAACCATTGCTTTCTTCCTGCCGCCATCTTTTTACCTAGAAGCATATGTATTCGTTCGTTTGTGTCACCATCATCCAAAGACTCAATCTTAAGAAGTCTTCTGTTTTGTGGGTCCATTGCAGTTTCTTTAAGCTGAACAGGATTCATCTCGCCCAAGCCTTTAAAACGCTGAATATTAGGGTTGGCATTTGGTTTTTTCTTTTTAATTTTGTTAATAATCTTATCTTTCTCTGCTTCATCAAGAGCATAATAAACGTCTTTACCCAAATCTATTCTATATAGAGGTGGCATAGCAATATAAAAATTACCATTATCAATGAGTGCTCTGAAGTGTTTGAAAACAAGACCACAAATAAGTGTGGCAATATGAAGTCCATCCGAGTCTGCATCTGCAAGGACGCAAATCTTGCCGTAACGAAGGCCTGTTAGATCTTTTGAGTTTGGCTCAACGCCGATAGCGGTAGAAAAATTTGAAATCTCTTCTGAGTCAAGGATTAGATCACTATCTACTTCCCAGGTATTTAGAATCTTGCCTCTAAGGGGCAAAATGGCCTGAAATATTCTATCTCTTGCTTGTTTTGCTGAGCCACCCGCAGAGTCTCCTTCTACCAAATAGATTTCGGTAATGTCAGTATCAGAAGAGGTGCAGTCGGTAAGCTTTCCTGGAAGAAGAGGCCCCTGACCAATTTTCTTCCTGACGACCTTTTTCTTTTTGTTTGTTCTGTGCAAGGCTCGACTTACAGCTAATTCAGCAATAGCGATACCAATATCAAGGTTTCGATGAAAAAATGTCTCCAAGTAATCCTTAACTGCATTGCTTAAATCTTGAGCAAACTCTCTATTTGATAGTTTTTCTTTTGTTTGCCCTGCAAATTGAGGATTGGAAATCTTAAGTGAAATAATGTAATTGCACTTATCAAAAACATCATCAGCTGTAATGGTGAGCTTGCCCTTAATTAAATTGTGATGCTCACAAAAATCCCTAACAGCCGCAGCCGCTCCAACCTTAAGGGCATTAACGTGCGTTCCGCCCTGAACTGTAGGAATAAGATTAACATAGCTCTCTGATACGTTTACATCATCATCTACTGACCATGCAAGGGCAATGTCTGCCTTACAAGTTTCGGTATCTGCTAAGGCAATGATAGGCTTGTCTGCCGGTAAACTCTCCATTCCATTCATTTTGCCAGTCATGTAATCGTTCAGGCCATCCTTATAAATCCAAACCTGTTCATTGTTGGTCTTTTCGTCTTTAAAGGTAACTTTAAGGCCTGGACAGAGAACTGCTTTTGTTCTTAAAAGAGACACCAATCTTGATGAGCTAAAATTAGGACTATCAAAATATTTAGCATCTGGCGTGAATTGAATCCGAGTACCTGAATCTTTAGTTCGGATTTTCTTTTTTGAAAGCGCTTCTGCTACATCGCCATTTTCAAATGCAATATGGTATTCATAACCATCACGATTAACCCACGCATCAACTCTTGTTGAAAGTGCGTTAACTACTGAAACTCCGACCCCATGTAAGCCGCCTGATATCTTGTAGTTTTGATCGTCAAATTTTCCTCCACTATGAAGTAGAGTAAATATAACCTCGATAGCTGGTCTTTTTTCTGTCTTATGCATATCGACAGGCATTCCTCGACCATTATCTTCAATTGTAATTGTTCTTTGATCTTCAGATAGAATCACATTGATCTCTGAGGCATGGCCGGCAAGAGCTTCATCTACACCATTATCGATTACTTCTTGGCTTAAGTGATTTGGTCTTGCTGTATCGGTATACATTCCCGGTCTTGTTTTTACCGGATCAAGTCCTTTTAGAACTTTAATCGAATTTGAGTCGTATGTTTCAGTCATATTTCTTCTTCTTTTCCAACCTAAGCAATAGTTTATATAGTATAGGGCTAATTAAACACCTTGTCAATCACATATATTTCTGCTATAATTAGGTCAATAAAAATACTTTTGGTACTTTACATTGAAAAAAACAATAATATCAATTGCTTTTCTTTTTTCTGTTTCCTTCATAGGACATGCTGAAGAATTTTTCTCAGCCGATGATAGATATGACATAAAAGTTGAGGTTCAGGATAAGCTTTCAGACATATGGGACAATGCTCCCATTCAAGCTTGCTGGTCTGAGTCTCTAGCTGGATCGGACAAGGCATTGTCAGCGCTATTTCTTATTGCTAGAAGCAGGGAAGAAATTGATAGTATTGCTAAAAAAAGAAGAACAATTCTTCAGTCTTCAAATAACCCAAAAGAAATTCATGCAATAATGAAAACAAGCTTTACAAGAGACGACTTACACAGAGTAAGGAAAGCTGTAACCATGCTTCCAAAAAGCATGACTTACTGCAATAAGCTTTCAGGTCTAAAAGAGCAAAAATTAAGATAGGTTTATCATGTCAAAAGATGCGATCAGTGCAAGATTCTTAACAAATATGAAAAAGCTGGGCGTTGAAAGCCTAGATACATTGCTTTTGTACCTGCCTACAACCTATAAAGATTATAGAACTCCAGTCTCTGGATTAGCAGAAGCAAAAAGAAAGGGTGGGAAGTGCTACTTAAAAGTAAAATTACTTAAACGACCTGAAATAGAAAAGCCTGCAAATGGGCCTGCTAGAGCAAAAATTAAATTTACAGACGGGCAAAGTCAAGCAAGCTCCATGGTTTTTGGAAATGCTCTTGCATGGAAAGATTGTAATGAGGGAGATTTCGTTCATGTCGTTGGTGTTTATGGCGAATTCAATAACTGGCCACAGCTTCAAAGCATGGAGCTAGTGACAAATGCACATCAAGGAAGGATTGTTCCTCAGTATAAGGGTAAAGAAAAGCTAGTAAATCCAATAGCTGTTGCCGACAATATTGCCATTGCTCTGAGAGAAAACATATCTCTAACTAAGCAATATTTGTTGGACGAACTTGGTGTTCCTGAAGAGTCAATAATCAAGCATGCTGCACCTGACTTCGAGAATTTATCTCAAGTTATTTATGCCATTCATAGACCTAGATCTATAGAAGATGTCAAAAAAGCGAATAAGGCAGTTAGAATGATTAATGCCTATTACGCAATGCTATTGAGCATGAATCAAAAGAAAGTGACCCCGGATCCTAAGTCAATAATTTCGTATGATGTCAATATGATTAAGTCACAATTAAAAAATCTTCCTTTTAAATTAACTGACGACCAAAGAAGAGCTATCTGGGATATATCAAAAGACTTGAACTCTGACACCCCTATGGATAGGCTTCTTTCAGGAGATGTAGGTTGTGGGAAAACGCTCTCATATTCATTGCCAGCGGCTTGTGCTTTTCTTTCTGGTGCTAATGTCTGTGTTATGATGCCAAATCTTTTGTTGGCAAACCAGGTGGCTGGCGAGATAAAGGAAATGTTTCCTGAAACGGATGTTACCTTGATGCTAGGGGGAAAAGATAGACCTACAAAGCCTCTTGAAAAAAGATCAATTGTTGTAGGAACTACAGCAATACTGTGGTGGTTAAAAGACATTGATTACAATCATAAATTTGATCTTCTTATTATCGATGAACAACAAAAACTAGGTGTTGAACAGAAAAATGCTGTAATTAGTGAACATACTAATGTTCTTGAGGCTACAGCTACCGCCATTCCGAGAACAGCTGCTGCTGTATTGTATGGAAATAAAAAAGTATCCTTAATCGAAGAGTGTCCAGTAGATAAGACAATTGAAACACAAATTGTTGGTTCGGATGAAAAAAGGAAGGTTTTTGAAGAGCTTCTTGAGATAACAAAAAAAGGCGCTCAAATAGCTGTTCTTTATCCAATTAGAAAGCATAATACTGGTCAATACGAGATGTATATTCCTGATTCCCTTATTCCAAAACTGGAAAATGGAAAAGCAACAATTATTGACAGAATAATTGAGCTAGAAGGAGAAGTTGCAGATCAGGCCCCAATACTTCCTTTCGACTCATCTATTGAGTGGCAGCCAACAGAAAAAGGAACACTACTAAAATACAGACTAAAAAACACTGCCAATAAGAAAATCGTGGAAGATTTCATCGCTTTTGAACAGGACGGTCTGATTCTTCTTGGTGAAAGCTCCGATGATGACGAAATGGAGAAGTGTAAGAGAAGCGTTGAATCAGCAGCAAAACACTGGGAGAAGCACTTTCCTGGGCAAGTAGTTATGGTTCATGGCGGACTAAATACCAAACAAAAACTAGCAGCTATTGAAAAAGCAAAAAGTGGCAACTGCAAGGTAATAGTAACTTCCTCTGTAATTGAAATTGGGTTAACAATGCCTGATCTTAGAGGACTTCTTATTTTAGAATCTAATAATTATGGCGCAAGTACGCTTCACCAGTTTAGAGGAAGACTTGCACGTAAAGGTGGATTTGGAATGTTTTATATGGGGGTAAGCTGTCCTATATCTGAACTAGAGGAAGAGTCAAAAAATAGACTCAATCTCCTAGTTAAGTACACTAAGGGGTCGCAAATCGCTGAGGATGACATGAGGCAGCGAGGATTTGGAGATTTATCTGCAAACAGTGTAAAACAAGCTGGATTTATGGATGGAATATTTAAGGGAGTTAAAATGACCCCTCAAGACATTGACTCTCTATTAAAGAAAGGTGTAGCTGCCAATTAACTTTAATTCACTTTAAATCAATAGCATAAGACCACTTTAAGTGGTCTTATTTTTTTATTTAGCAACATAGTATATAAAAAAAGATATGATTTTAGTATAATATGTATTGACATATGCAAAAGAATGACTATATTAATACCTATACAATATTTAATATAACGGCCAGGAAGCATTATGAAATCAGCTACTCAAGAAAAGTCAACTGGCAGAGAGCCAGAATCAAGATTAGTTAAAGCTATTAAAGCATCAATTATAGCCAAAGAAAATTACGATGAAATTGATCTTCAATTGCAAAATGAATTAAATCTTTCAGGAAAAAGCACTCCAACATCTCGCGATAAAGAAGTGTTACAGATCTTGGAAGAGAGATTCGAGCTCAATAAAATGCTTGATCCTATGCTTGTTAAAATATTTCCCCTTTCAAGAAATAAGAATAGAACAGATGAAGAAGATGTAGAACTGGCTCTTCTTCAAGATTCAAGAGACAAGATTCACGCAACACTATATAAGATGCCTAGAATTGGCATGACAAATGCCGCGTTCAATAGAGAGCAAAACAAAAAAGAAAAATTGGCAAAGTTTCATGGAAGACCTCCAATTTCATTGGAAATGAAGCATATTAGAGCATCTAGTGAATTTACTAAGGCCTTTTCTAAGTTTAGCCTTCTTTCAAAAAAAGGTGCTGGTAGAGAAGAGATTGTGAAAATTTTAGGGGCAGAAATAAAAGAGCCTAAGATTGAAGATCTTTTGAAAATTAAAGATCAGTTCTTCTCAAGCAAAACCGTTGGTCGATTCTCTGGTGGTAATGTAACCAAACTTGAAAGAGATTTAAGATTGGTGAGAAAGAAGATACAGCATATTGAAAGCGGAGAAGAAGAGGCTGAAAGAAAGGCAAAAACTGAGACAAGAACCTCTATGGGTCGCCCTTTTGAAGATCTTGATGTTAAACTAACAAAGCTTCAAGAAAAAGAGCAAGGCATATTGAACAATATAAATAAAGAAGAGAAAAACATGTCTCCTCTTGATCTTTCTCATAGAAAAATTGTATTGCTGAGAAAGGATATTAAAGAATACAAGAAAACTCTGGAAGATGAGGGTATTGATGAAATTCTGGATAAAGAACATCCACTATCGATTGAATACAACCGCTTAAACTATGTTCTTGCCAGAATTGTTCAAAGACGCTCTGTTCTTCTTAAAGAAAGTGAGTATGTTAATGAGCTTGCTGCTTCAAGCTCTAATATTGCTGTCTCGCAAGAGGATTCTCTTAAAAAAGAGGAAATTGAAAAAGCCAAGATTAAGAAAGAGAAAATTGAAAGAGCTAAACTAATCAAGGAAAAAGCTCAGAAGGCAATCAACCTTAAAAATGCCCAATCTAAAGGTGTCGATAAATCTGAAACAGATGCTTTGAAAAGCATTATAGGATAATTTAGCAGTCATATCGCCAATCACATCAACAGTGATTGGCGATAAATTCTTTCTTCAGTCTCATAGTCAGCACCAAGAAGGTCTAGATCTTTCTTATTTCTCTTTATGAAGTCATACCCTTTATTGATAATCTCTTTGTTCTGAATTCTCATCATGTATTTTGACCTTAAATATGAAAGGTAGAATTTATCTAGTTCACTACAATCCCTGCAATAGCCAATCATGACATTTGTGAAATTTGCCATATCTGAAAAATACCCGGGATCTTTTTCACAAAAGTAAGTCTCCTTTATCGTTCTGCATTTTTTAAGATTGAACTTACCACTCCTTGTGTAGTTAGATGAAATTGAAATGCCAAAATATCCAATCGTCTCGGATAGCCAGTCATAGCTACTTAATGAGTCTTTGCTTTCTATCGGAACATACAAGCTTCCAGGGCCAGTGATTTTTAGTATCTCATCAGATGATGTATATACTCCAAGCTCTCTTTTCTTCTTGTGGGCCTTTGACAGGTCAAAGGACATGTCCCAGGCTCTGTACCCTAGTATAGGCAGTCTTGTGTATTCCGAAAATGTGGCATCTGTTTGATTGCACTTTGAATCATGTATTTGGCATATTTTAGGCTTATCATTTTTGTGCTGAAATAGAACAATGCTTCTTCCTATGAAGTCAGCAACGGCTTTCCCGCTCCTTGTGTCTATATGATACCTATTATAAAGACTTTTGCTTGCAGAGGGGCTCTGAGAGCCCTTAAGGAAGGAGTAAGACTGGACCAACCTGGATTTCACTTCAGAACTTGGAGTGTCCACACTCCAAGTTTGGCCCAGGCTTGAAAAGCTCAACAAAGATATTGCTAGAAGCTTTTTCATTTCTTTCTCTTTTTCAATAGCGTTATTTTTGCAAACTGATGCTCTTCGTAAGAAAGAGACTTTTGAAATATTGTCCAATAATCCTTTGTAAAAAACAGGAAACTCCCCTTGTTGTTTCTGTTAATGATAACAAATGAACCGATGTAGCTAAGTACCGCTCCTGTCAATGCAAACGCATATACAAAGTACCTCGGAAATGAACTCATCTTCCCTCCAGCGATTATTGAATAGGTATTGCTCCTTACGCTATCCATCATTTGCCCCTGAGAAAAGCTAAGAGACATTGCATTTAGTATCTCCTTTTCAAAGGTGTTCATTGCAAAGGCAAATAAGATTAGCAATATTCCACCGGCAATGATTAAGCATCCCGCTACTATTTTTTTCATATTAAATACTCGGCCCTTTTCCCATCTCAGATTCATAAAATTCTTCAAGCTCTTTTTCTGCCACCATTTGTCTAGCCTGAGAAAGTTTTTCTTGTCTTTCGTTCTCTACTTTAATCTCTTGATCATTAGGCTCAAGGCCTGCATTTTGAGCATGAGATTGTGGACTTGAACTAAATCTGGAAGCTCCGCTTTCGGATGTTTTGGCAATAAGCGAAAAAAGACTAGTCTCCATGCTTCCTTCTATGCTTGATTCAGAGATAATCTTAGTGGAAGTATCTAATGACTTCTCTGTAGCCTTCTCAATGGCTTCAGCATCGTGATTGTGATAGTCCTGAAATTCCTCTTTGACGTAATCTGAGTTATTAAGTGCTTCTATGCTGTTCTTTATTCGAGACTCTGCTTCTCTAGCAATTTCATTGATATCCAAGTCTGTTGCATCAATCCCATTTTCAGCGGCATGAATCTGAGCCTCAATTGCTATATTTTGATGCTCCATCATATAGGCCGTAAGAAAATCTTGTCCATCAATAAGAGACTTAACTTCTTCTTTGATTTCTAACTGAACCTCTTTAAGGGACTCTATATCTTTTTCCAATTGAGAGTCGGCACTTTTCTCATCTTCCTTTACCCCTCCAAAACCACCATATGATGATGAAGAGTCTTGTTTCTTGTTAAATAAATTCTTCAAGAACTCTGAAATTGCTTTTGATACTGTTTTATTTGATTCTGTTGACATTTTACTCACCTATTTTTATTTCTAACTCTTTTTCATCGCCAATTTTATATAGAGAAATAAATTCGCTTTCGGCATTGGACTCAATCTTAACGCACTTCAAATTACGCAAAGCTTCAGAACTTTGGCTTGTGTAAAGAATGTCAGCATCAATATCATCAAAGACTACCTCTTGAGAAAGTAGTTTTTTTAATTTTAGTGGACTCACATTTATTACATGTTCATCAAGAAAAAGAGTGCCTAGTATAGGAGAAATTATAACAGGTTTTTCACCTTTAATCTTAATGACATATGGAATCTCAGATATCTTTTCATGAAATTTATCTCTAAGAGCTGTAGGAAAGGTATCGACTCTTCTCTTGGTTTCTGATTTTCCGAGAATTAGCGAACTTAAAATTCCTTTATCTTTCATGAAGGCAAGCTCATTTTCACCCAGTATGGGAATAAACCAATCCTCTTTAATCCAATCTATAAACTCTGTTGAAGAATAGTGTTCACCAATTGAGTTTCCTGCTACAAAAAGCCTGTCTTTTTTAGGATCAAAATCAATAAAATCAAGAGCAATCTCTAGCTTAAGGAATTCCCCATTAATATTGCCGAGGACATAATCTTGTCCTTCATCATTAGTATCATACTCAATCATAAATCATCCGCCTCAAATTTATAGAAATTATAATAATATGCTTGCCCTATGTCAATAGTTTGAGCTGGTTAATAAATGGTAAAATATTTATAAATGCTTATATTAATGATATAATATGTAATAAAGTTATAGTAAGAGGTGTTAAAATGATTATTGGCGAACATCAGTTTGAATTAATTCAACATTTTCAGCCTGTTGTAGATATTAGCTCTAGTGAAATAAGTCATTATGAAGTATTATTACGTGGAAAAGAGCCAAAATTTAACATTGGTGATTACATAGAGAAACTTGAGAGGGAGAATAAAATATTTGAACTCGACTCTTGGAATGTTATCTCTTTATCTCAAAAACTAAGAAACAGTGAGCTGGGAGAGGGGAGGCCATGTGCTATAAACCTCTCAGCAAAAACAATTGAAGACAATAGGTTCGTTTCCGTGATTAAAGATGCCTTTGAAATATTAGGTAGACGAAATGCTGGTAGATTGAGTTTTGAAATCACTGAAACTGCTGAAATTAATAATTTCAAAACAGTTTCTGACTTTGTTGACGCTGTTAAAAAGTGGGGAAGCACTGTTAGCATCGATGACTACGGCTCGGGCTTTTCATCAAAGGAATATATTGATAAATTAAATGTCGATACAATAAAAATTGACGGAGAATTTATTGAGAGAATGAAATATGATCCTGATGCCATGCAGTTTATTTCTCAGACAGTTAAGGATGCAAAGGAAAGAGGATTATCTGTCATAGCTGAAAGAGTAGAGACTAAGGATGAACTTGAAATATTAACGCACTTAGGCGTTGATAAGGGACAAGGCTACCTATTTGGAAAGGCAGAGAAAATACCAATGAGGCAGTCTGAATTGGACCTGTTTTTCGATAAAGAAAAAAAGATAATAGATGATTCATCTGTGTCTTTGTCAATGTAAATAACTCTATTTAAAGCAAAAATAAAAAATAAAAAATAAAAACAAAATAGAAGAGTAAGCATAATGTTAAATCTAATAATAACTATCATTGCTATTGCATTGATAGTGCTCATTACTGCGTCAACAGTAATGCATAGTGGCTCAGCATATAGCGGTTCAAAGGTGGAAGTTGAGACTGCTCGGTATCTGAATGAAGCATCTCAAATTAAAGGGGCTTTTACAGTTTTTAGATCACAAGGGAACGAGTTTTCAAGTGAATTTGAAGTAGAGGACCTTGTTGAGTCTGGATACCTAAAAAGCGTTCCCATCGGCTGGGAGAATAAAAATGGCATAGTAAGCTCAAAAATCTCAGTGAATTTAGATTCTTCTAATGATCGGATAGAGCAGGATATCTGCGTAAATGCTAACAACTCTTTTGGGTTCTCTTTTGATCCTTCTCAGTCCGATGTAATGGGATATCTCGATGCTGAAAGTGTAGGGATTCCTCATTGTGAAAAAGACACCGGCAGCAATATGTCTTGCTGTGTTGTTCAGTCAGAGCTGTCTAATGACTACTTAATTGTTGCCAGAAAACTAGATGAATCATCTGAGCCATCTGAACCATCAACTCCAGATTTCATTGTCTCAACAACAGAGGAATGGTTGTATGCTTCTAATGCTCAGCCAAATATCGTCTTTGATACAATAGTAAAGAATGGACGAACAAGTCAAAATTGGCGCATTACCAATTATGACTTTGGCGCAAAAATTATTGAGGCCAAAATTAATCGTTCTGAAGTTGGAACTCAATATAAGCATATTGTTAACACATACAATAGTGGGAAAATAGAAAAAATAAAAACAAATGAAGAGAAAGCCATTTCTATAACAGGAAGCTTTAACAAAGTTTTTGATTTGACCAAAGAGTGTTTTTATTCTACTTACAATTATATGATTTATGGACAAAGCCATAGATTTAATCGTCAAAGTTTTGATTTTTATATTCGTTCTGAACCAGTTTTATCAATCGATGATCGAAAAATGCTTAGTACTAAAGAAAAGATGATGCAAGATTTTAAAGATGAGTACGGATTTACTCCTGGAGAACTAGCGCACAGTCAGCCTGGATCTTCAGTTTCAAGAGAATACTACCCTATCTGTGGATAGAAAAAATAATCCAGCAAATGCTGGATTATTTAACTTATTTCTTGGCTCCTTTCCCTTTGGGTTTGGAGCTTGTTTTTTTGCTTTTCTTAAGCCTGTCATCTATAAACTTTTTACAAATACTTGCTTTTTCTAGCACGCCTTTCGGAGGAGTTTCACCCTCTGGCATTTGCGAAATTAGATCCTTTGCAAACTTTAGTTGACCAGCAGAAGGAGGCGAGTTTTTGATATGAAGATCAATAAAGGCACTGCACGATTTACCATTTGTTTTCACATCCTGAGGAACAGGTGTTCCTTCTGGAAGACCAAGAATAATCTTATCAAGCAAAGTTATCTGCTTATCAGATGGTGGATAAATCTTGTTTGGGTCCCTTTTTTCCAGATTCTCATCGAGAAATTTCTTTGCCTTTTCTGGGTCTGACAAGGTGCCTGTAGGAATCTTAATGCCTTTCTTTTCAGCAACCATCTTAATTAGATTTTTCATTGGGGTTGTCACTTTAGTGGGACCTCTAGCGACTTTCTCTCCAAGGTTACTATTATAAGTTTCAATAAGCGTTTTCAGCAAAGATTCCAGTTTACTTGTTTGTTTGGAAACAAATTGATCTCTCATTTGTTTAGCTTTTTCATCATCTTGCTCTGAAGCTATTTTCAACAAGTAATCTTCCCACAGAGCTGTTGTTGCAGGATCAGAAAGCCACCTTGGGACAACCTTTATAAGATCTCTTCCTTTAGGTGAAGATATTAGGCTTTTCCCTTTTTCTTCAAGGTAGCCCCTCGAAACAAGTGTTTCAATAACTGTCTTTCTAGTTGCAGGAGTACCAAGTCCTTCAGACTCTTTTAGTAACGACCTAAGTTTAGGGTCCTTAACTGTTTTAGCTATTGTTTCCATAGCCTTTTGTAGGGTAATACTTGAAAACCTTGATGGCGGCTTAGTTCTTAGGCTTCTAAGTTCTATATCAATAATCTTGGCCAAATTTCCAATTTTTTGCTTAGAAACAGATGTGTCTTTATCTGCTGATTCGGAAAAAGCTGAGCGCCAACCGGAATCGATCATTCGCTCTCCAGAGGCCTTAAATAATGACGACTGGTTTCCTAGAAGATCTTCAACAGGCACCTCAAAATCAATCTTTTGAGTTTGGTATTTAGCTGGCGGATACAACACTTGAATAAATCTTTTTGCAATGACTTTATAAGCTTCTTGCATCTGAGATTTGGTATGAAGGACTTTTCCTCCCTCCCTCTTTTTAGGAGTTAAGGAATTAAATGCTTGAGCGGTCATCTTTTCATGTGTGGGAACAATACCGTAGTGCTCCATGTTCTTGTTTACAAAAATTGATGGCTTGAATTTTTTGTATTTTGAATGTTTGCCATTATGTATATCTTTAGCTTCCTGTGCTTGCTTAGCAAACTCTGGAATTGAGATAACGCTATCAATCATGGCATTCCTTTCAGAATCCTCATAAAGGTTTAGTGGAATCTCAGACTTGGATGTTCTTGCATAAGATGTCCATCCTTGTTCATAAAGATCTTCAAGAATGGTTTGGGCTAATGCTCCATCAACTCTCGCAGCGGATCCTACGGCTAGTGTCGCATCTGTAAGAGCAAATGTTTTTGGCGGTGCCTCAGATCTAGAGCCTTCCACATAGGAAATAATTTTTGCTGTTTCTCCAGCATCAACTAGTCGTTTCTCAAACGCAGATACTTCATTTTTCCCAACAAAAAGTGGAATATCTAATGGTTCAGGTTCACCCTCTTTTGGCTGCTTTTTCGATGGCTCCCATACAACACCTGGAGGTTGATTTCCAATAATGTCCTCTGTAACTTTTGGCTTATACTCACCAACAATAAAATCACTTTCACCTCCCGGCAAAAAACTTGAAAATATCTTAAAGTGATCTTTCTCGATGAAGTTTTCGATTTCAATATCTCTATCAACAACCATTGACAACGTTGGAGTCTGGACCCTGCCTGTCGATACAACGGAGCTTCTTCCACTTCCTCTTCCTAGGTTTGGCCCAAGACACGAGTATGAAGCATAATGAGAATAAGCCCTTACAATAAGCTGATAAAGCCAATCAGATCTACCACGAGCCTGAGATGCACGATAGTACCCCTTTGTAATCGATGGGTCTCGTAAATTCGCCATGGCTTCTGTTAAACTTTTCTTATCAAGACCAGCAGCAAACCATGCTCTGCGAACAGGGCCATTAAATCCTAGCCACTCCTTGACTGTCCAGCCAATAGCCTCACCTTCTCTATCCGAGTCGGTTGCGATAATCATTTCATCAGCTTTATCGAGATGCTTTTTGATATTCGAAACATAGCTTCTAGCTTGAAGGTGAGTATCTGCCTTATGATCTGAGTCAATTACTTTCACTGGAAATTCAGTAGGCATTGGAAGAAGCTTTTCAGGTTCGCTCCATCCTACTCCAGGCATTATCTCATCAGGGTTCTTGAATGTGATTAAATGCCCTCTCGCACAAACGACAGTAACATCTTTTCCTTCAAACTTTCCAGTCCAACAGCCAGCACTCTTTTTCCATCCCATAGCATCAGAAAGCTTCTGAGCTTGGTCTCTTTTTTCGGTCATTATGAGTATTTTCTTAGACACTTTACACCTCTATTTAGCACCAATTTCTTTCTTGTATGCTCTGTAAATTTTTTTTAAATAAATTTTTCGAAACTTTGGAGTTTTTGAGTGGTAATTTCCAACACCTTTCCAATAGTTGCTGGTTTCACTCATTCTTTGTTCTAGTATCCAGCTTCCGATACCTATATTTACGCATGGCTTAAATGCAACATCTCTCCAAGTTATTTTTGGGAATTTTCTCTTTATATCAGGAAGATGTATTGTGTTTATTTGCATTATGCCCATGTCATATGTACCGTTTGAATTTCTGGACATTGTTCCTATTTTTCCACCTTCAACAGCAATAATCGATTTGATTACAGCCGGATGAATAGAAAAATGCCTTGCTGAAGCCCCTACACAAGTCTTAATGACTGATTCACTCGGCTTTACCGGGGTTGGCAAGTTGTCCGGTATGTCGAACACATTATTCACCACTTTCTAATGACATTTAGGTTTAATTAGCGTATAGTTTATATCTAAATAAGTCTGGAGTCCAGACATATTATGTATTAAAATAATGGTAATGTTGATTTTTTATTAAAATATAGGAGCCACTAGAGTGGATCTTCAAAACACAAATACTTATATAGCTGGCGCTAGTGCAGCAGACCCATTTGGAGAAGACGCACCTCAAGATGCCTTTGATGCGGCAAATGCGACTCCAGAACAAATGAAAGATGTTTTAGATAAATTAAACGAATCCCTTAACCCAGAGCAAAAACTAGCAGCAGAAACTACGGAAGGGCCAGTTATGGTTGTTGCTGGAGCAGGGGCTGGCAAAACAAAAACACTAATCCATAGGGTCGCATCAATAATGGTAAAAGGTGTTCCTGCAACCAATATTATGGTTGTAACCTTTACCAATAAAGCAGCTTCTGAAATTAAAGAGCGTATCGAAGGAATGATTGGCGAGAATGGCCAATACGTACATGCCGGCACATTTCACAGTATTATCTTTAGAGAAATACTTAAGATGTATAGTCATAGCAATTATCTTCAATCTCAAAACATTGATATGTCAGAATGTGCAATCCTTGATGATAAAGAAGCTCAAGGATTACTAAAGGATGCTATAGCAGAACTTCCTCAGACAGATCTTGATCACTTCTCGGACAATGAATGGAAGGTCTCGGATGTTCAATCCGTAATGAGCGAACACAGGGCATTAGGTCATGATGTTTTTGATTTTGCCTCAACAGTGGCTCCCGGGTCTAGGAATGAAGTTAGAGACAGAATTTTTGCCGCTGTATGGAGGGGTTACAATCAAAAATGCAGAGAAGTAAACGGCATCGATTTCGATGATATTCTTGTTCATGCAGATAAAATGCTTAAAAAAGAACCTGAAATAACCGAAGAGCTTGGTCGTCAATTCAAATACATAATGCTTGATGAATATCAAGATACAAACCCTGTTCAAATGAGCATAATGGACTCAATTGCATCTCAACATAATAATATTTGTACCGTTGGCGATGAAAAGCAATCCATCTACAAGTTTCGTGGGGCTGATATTACGGTTATCTTATCATTTAAACAAAGATACCCAGATGCAGTCATGGTGGACATGAACAAAAACTATCGTTCTTATCCTAGTATCATTAGCTTTTCTAACGCATTGGCTGATGCAATGGGTCAGAGAATATCTGACGGGCAATTAAATCCGCTTCGAAAAATCGAAGAGCCAGAAAACATTATTAAGCAAAGAAAATCCAATAGTGTTGCTATGGTTGAATTCAAATCTGAAGAGTTTGAGGCAAAGGCTGTAACCAAAGCCATTATGCGTGACTTGGCTCTTGGGATAAGAGGTGAGAATATTGCTGTCTTATACCGAAATAGAAACCTTAAAGCAAAACTTGAGCTGGAATTAGTTAATGAAAATGTAGCCTACAAAATAAATGGAGACTCATCATTTTTCCAAAAAGCTGAAGTTAGGGATGCAATCGCCATGATTAGGTTTATATTTAATCCATGGGACTCGGTTGCTGGATTTAGGGTATTAAAAGCAACCAACCTTAAAGTTTCAGACCAGGCCGCAAAGAAAGCGATGAAAGAGCAGGGGATTAATGTTAATGAATTCATGAAGCAGAAAGCCACTGAGAGGCTTAAAGCCAAAAAGAAAGGTCAAGACATCCCAGATCTATCAAAGTCCGCTCAGCTCGTTGCTCCGTTCGTTAAAATTGCTGAATTAATTAAAGGTGCAAATGATTTTGGCGATAGTCCTGTTTTTATTAGAGATGCAATAGCAGAATTATGGGATCTATATTTCAGGCCAGCAATTGAAGCTAAAGCAAACAAGGGTAAAAACTCTGAATCTGATGGCTCTATTGACATTAGGATTGAAAATGTAAAGCATATTTTCAAAAGACTAAAGGAATCTCTTGAGAATGGAATGAGTATTCAAGAGGTAATTGAAGATCTCAGTTTAATGGTTGAGAACAATGGAGTTGAAGACGATTCTACAGAAAAAGTTCAGCTTATGACCATGCACGCATCAAAAGGACTTGAATTCCATAATGTTTATGCAATTGGCCTTGATAACCTTACTACGCATGGACAGGAGCCTGCTCCTGATGAAATTGAGGAAAGCAGACGTTTAATCTATGTTGCAATGACTCGTGCAGAGAAGAAGCTGTCAATGAGCTATTCAACTGGAAGAGTACATAATGGTCAATGGGTGAACGTAACCGGATCTGAATTCATAGATGAGATTGAGAGCAGAACAGGAGCTAAGAGAGTTGTTATTACTGAAGCCATGTCTAGAAAAATGGAATTATCATATAGAAATGTACCTTCTCCAGCAATGAGTTAACTTGACAATTGGCATAAATTGCACTATAATAACTATATTAATTAGTTAATCGGTGCAATTTATGTCAAACCTAAATGAAAAACAAGCCATTGCAAAAATTCAAGAACTTACCAATCGCTCTAACCAGCTAAATCAAAATATTGCTGGATTAAACGCACTTAAAAAGCAGAATGACCAAGATCTTGCTCTTGCTCAAAAAAGAGCTATTGATGAATTTGGAACATCTGATCTTGAAGAGCTACGAAAGCTCTATAAGAACGCCATAACAGAACAAACCAAAGCCATTTTGGAATATGAGGAAAATCTCAATAAAAGCGAAACTCTTGTAAATCAAGTTGAATCTGAATTGGCGCAAATCGATGAAAAATACTCTAAATAACTCTATTCAATTATCAGATATTTCTCCGCTTGTAAGAAGAATTGACAGGCTAAGAGGAATGTCTGAACAATTAATTAGCGAAAAGGCAAAAATCATCATGGAAATTGATGAGCATCAAGCTTATCTGTCGAAAAAAGATGAGGTGTCAAACTTTTTACAAAAGCTTCAAGAAAGAGCTCAAGCTAAAACAAAGACAATTTATGAAGACCTATTGACTCAGCTTATTCATGAGGTAAAAGGTTATGATACAGAAAACCATAAGGTTGTTTTAAATACAAGAATCAAGAACAACAGGCCTTGGCTTGATGTTGAAATTGAGAACGCTGATGGCCATAGAAGAGACATTTATATGGACAAAGGCGGCAGTATTGAAAACATTGTTGCCATGGGATTGCGCTTTGTTACTTTAAGCAGAACCGCAAATAGGCGTGTTCTTTTCTTTGATGAGGCTGACAAGGATCTAAACAAGAAATACATTCCTAATATAGCAAGAATGCTATATCAACTTGCCTCTCAAGTTGGAATTCAGGTTGTTTATGTTTCTCATCATGAACCATCAAACTTTGAAGGTTATGCCAAAATTGTAAACCTAGTAAGAATTGATGATTCAATCACTACTGAAGTTCATAGTGACATAAATGCCAGCTTTCAGATAGATGGCCAAGGTGATCTTGGTGAACACATGGAAGATGTCGGCATTAAGTACATTAGACTTTCCAATGTTAAGCAACACAAAAACACATTAATTGAACTTAGCCCTTTGGTTACTGTTATCACTGGAGATAACGACATTGGTAAATCAACAGTTATTCAAGCTGTTGATTCAGTAAATAGAAACAAGGGTCGTGACGGATTAATCAGAGATGGGCAGTCTTCTTGTAGAATAGAGCTAGGCCTTGAAGATAACATGGATCTTTCATGGTCTTACAAAAGACGAGGAAGTAAAAAAACCAGATACTCTTTAACTGACAGTGAAAACATTGAAGTTCAAAACTCTGAAAGTGGGAATAATGCGCCAGAATGGCTGTCTGATTATTTAGGTATGGCATCTTACAAAGATTTTGATATCCACGTTAATGATAAGCATACGGTTAGTTTTATTCTAGATTCTAAAATATCTGGACATAAAAGAGCTGAAATTCTTTCGCTAGGAAAAGAAACAAATCAAGCTCTAGCAATGATAAAAAATCACAATGCTGAAGTTGAAAATAGAACCAAATCTGTTAACCAGCTAAAGTCTGACTTGAGAGAAGTGAAAAACAGGCTTGAGATCTTTAGGCATCTTAATTCTGCCGAAGAGATTGCAGAAGAAGCTGTAGCTTTGGCTTCAAAAATAAGATGCAGGGATATTGAAATCCACAACCTCAAAACATCAGCACCGAAGCTGGCTAAACTGGAAGATAATTCAATTGTGCTGGCACAATTGGAACAAATAAAAACAATAGGCACTCTTGAGCACAGAACAGTACTACCTTTGTCATCGAGCATACTTCTTTTGGAGTCACTGGGTTTCAAAAACAAGATTCTTGTTAAAAGCGATTGGAATAGCATTGATAATCCACCTGCTCTTAGCAATTTTTATAAAATTGCAAAAATCGGGAAATCAATGGGAGAGCTAGGTGAGCGACAACGTGCATTAAAAAGCCTAATGAAAAGTGAGATAGAACAAATTGAAGTCCGCGACATTAAGCCTCTAGGACTTACAATAAATGAAATCTCAATGATCAAGGAAAGATCTGTTCCCATGTGTAGCATTCCATCTCAGATGGATGTAATAAATCATAATGAAAACCTGAATAACATTAAACTGGCTGGAGCCACAATTTCTCGGATAAATACTGACATTAATTTGAAAAATACAGAAATTAAAGAGCAAGAAGACAAGCTAAGCAGCTGCAATCATGAAAAAGAAGAAATTTTGAATTCTTTAGGTGATTCTTGTCCTGTATGTGGAAGTTTAATTAATCAAGAAAAGGAACATCAACATGCATAACTATAAAGGAATAATGTTTATTGGCGATGTGATGCTATCAAAAAGCAAGCCTGGAAGAAGAATGGATGAGTTCTATCTTGTTGCCGAAGGGAAGCTGATTGAGGCACTTGATTATGCTAGAGAAAACTCCTTAAAGCCTGTAATTGTAGGTTCGTTAGTTAAAAAGCACTTTGAGATCTCTGTGTTTAGTAGACTAATTAAAATTCTTGAAGGTCGCTCTGTCTTGGTTATTGCTTCCAAAAATGAATACAAGGGAGAAGGAAATACAATAAATGAGCATAGTTCTCTCAAGCTATTAAGTGAGTCAGGCGTAATTCAACTTTGTCAAGAATCAGAAATTTGTGAAAAAATTCAGATAAAGAAAGATAAGAAAGAAGTTGTCGTCAATATTTTCGGTTGCCCCGAAAGAGATGTTGCTCCAAATAGCTTTGGACAGTTTGAAGGAATTAACGATAATGAAAAAACAATACTTGTTTACAAAACATCTTCTATAGAGGAAAGTTCTTCATCATATTCAGAACAGATTGAAAAAGACCCGTTCAACTGGCCTGGGTGCGATATTGTTGTAACTGATAAGCTACATCCAGAAAACAATTACTACAACACAGGAAGCACTGAGTGGCTATTTACAGGCCCATTAGTTAGAACCTCTGTTGAGCATGAAAATATAACTCCAAAATTCTGGGTGTGGGAGCCTGGGTTTGCTCCTCAATTTGAGGTTCCATCACACGAGCGTCATGTTTTTGATATTGAGGGAATTGCATCAGAGGATGTTCAGTCAGTATATGAAAACAGCGAATTTTCATTGATGCTAAAGGAGCAATCAGAGCTAGCCAAGAAGAAATTGGGCGATGGTGAAAATTTTATAGAAAAGGAAATTTTTACACTAAATGCTGAACTTGGTATCTCTTTAGAAGGTAGAGAAATAATTGAAAACATATTCAAAGTAACTACAACAACCAGAAATCCATTAGATGGAATTATGTAAAAAGCATTTATGTTTTGGTTGACACATTAAAAAAGACACTTACTTTCAAATAAGTGTCTTTTGTTTTTTGTTGACGACTACATTCCCATAGATGGTTCATCATCGTCAGCAGTTTTCTCTGATGATTTACCAAGAAGATTCTTAAGAAGAGACTGAATCGTTTTAAGCATCTTACGAATATTTGCCAACTTCTCTGAAGAATCCTGCTCTAAAGACTCATCGATTTCCTTAATTAGGGGCTCAGTTTTAGAGATTTCTTCTTTCAGAGCATCTTTTGACTCTTCAGACATTTTATCTCTTTGACTCATTTCGCCACCTTCAGATAGTCTATTCATATGATGACCAAGCAAGCTTTCTAGCTTTTCTTTGACAATTTCCTTTTGTGAATCAGTTGCCGGCTCACCGTCAATATTCAATCCATTCTTAAACTTTGAATGTATATCTTCGATTTTTTCTCTAGAATTCTGAATTTGCTCAACCTTAGAATTAGCCAACTCATCTCTTTTCATTTGTCTTCTGGCTGGAATCATTAGATTGGCAGCGCCATTAAGTGTCCCAGCGCCGAAAGCTACAGCGCTCCCAAGTAGGGCTTTCGCTGCTAGAGAACCATAAGCAGTTAATGTCTCACCTAGCTTTCCGCTATGATGCATTCCCATTTGGCCCATGTTCATCTGTTGCTGAGGAACTCCTTGCTGCTGAGGAGGCCTAGCTTGCCTTTGTTGCTTCTCAGCTTTGTTTTTGCTTTCCTTATCCTCTTCTTCCTTTGAGGAATATTCAGGTTCTTTTTCTTCCTTATTAAAGCTAGAGGCATCATTATCTGGGATTTCAGAGTTAGAAGGGGCACCATTTGTATTTTGGCCAGATTCAGTATTCACTTCATCTGATTTCTCCAGATCTTCTTCGTCCTCCTCTTCGTCCTCTTTCTCAATATCCTCCGATTTTACTTCTTCGCTATTAGCCTGCTCTTCTTTGAACTGCTGCCTTTGTAGGTCTTTTAGCTCTTCAATAGTAAAATCGTCAATGCCTTTCCCTTCCATTTTTTGTTTCACTGTCTTTTCACTTTCAGGGATCTCGATTTCAGGAGATTCATCTCCTTCAGACACTTCATTTTGGCTAGATTCATCACTCGGAGTAGAAGTTTCTTTTTGATCAATTACCGGTGAATTACCATCAGCATCTTGTGGTACATCTGTGTTATCTAAGCTTTCTTCATTGTTTTTCACATTTTCTTCCTTAATGAATCTACTATCACCTTTTGCATAAAGATTTTTATCATAAATTGTCTCCAAATGAGCAAGCCTCTTATCTTCTTCTGGAGTACTCTGTCCAAGCTCTTGAAGGAACCTTATTTGCTCTGCCTCTGTTTCTTCTTCAGTAGGCATAATGGCATCAGAATGGCCTCTTTTTATCTTGATGTCATTATCAAGGTTCAGTTCAGGAATACCTTCATAACCAAGATTCTCCATGGCCTCTTTTAGTTGGACATAGTTAAACTCAGCACCGCGAGGCTGATCATAAAAGTATTCTAGATTAGGGTGAGCGCCATGAATTTTGCATTCATCTACGAGAACCCTGATTACTCGTTCTACTTCTAGAGTATAGTCAAGCCTACTGAAGTGCTCCATTTTGCTTATTACATTTTTTCTGGATATCTTTTCTTGCTCTTCTCCCCATGTGTCAGGAAGTTGCAAGCTTGCTTCAAAGCTGCCAGGTTCTATCATTATTAACTCTTAAATTGTTATTATTTTATACTTATTTTAACACTAAATAATACCTATGGCATCTTTTTAATTTTATGTAAAAGACTAATTGCGCTTATTCCTTCAGAATCAAGAGTTCTCTTGTAGTTTCTTATCGACATATGCACTTTATGAGATTTCATTATTGCCATGTCTCTCAATATTGCACCGGGACTAGCAAGGTTAGATGTCATTATTTTTGCAGTTGTTTTATTGAGGGAACTTAGTCCATCAAACATATACTCAGAAGAATACCAGGTTAAAATATCGAGCTCGGAAAGACCAAGATTGTTGGAGGGCTCTTTTAGTGATGCGATCTTTGTAAGCATAGTCCTTGGGAAGGCATTGAATGCCTCATTTTGAGCATGCTTAAGCTTTAAGTGACCGGTGGTATCCAATTGCTTATGAATCTCTTCTGTAGCGCTTGTAATGTAAGGAGGAGCTATAAGAAATATGTAATCCTTCACTGCCTGAGATTGGGCTTCAGACAACGTATTAACCTTACTGATGCTTCCTATTAGATACTGTGAGCTAATTGCTGTCGGATTAATAGTGTCATCTTTTTCTTGAGGTGTCCTGTCGGCTTTGCTTCCATCGCTTTTTGCGTGTTTTTTACTCATTAGAGTGCATACGTTTTTTGAATCAGTAAATCTATCCACTATATCGTCTTGTCTTTCTTCAAGAGTCTTGCCTTTTACAACAATACCCTTCTTCTCCATAGCCTTCTTTGTTTCATTGGTATATGTTGATAAGTCTTCTATCTCCATTGACATTACCACGATGTCTGAATTGCACTCATCTAAAAGAGATCCGATAACACTTGCATCTTTTGCGACAGCTATCATTGAGTCGCTCATTATTTCAAGGTTTTGAACGTCCGCTAGAGATTGATTCTCCCTTATTGTCAGGTTTGCCCATGCGTTATTTTTATTATTTATAGAAAACTCTGATAGTGTAGAATATTGTTCAATAACTTTGTCATACATGGCCATATACTCTTCTTGAGCAAATATCTCCTCAAGATTGGCAACAATATTGTTTCCTAACTGTGCATAGTCAGTATTTGGTATACCCGCATTCGCTGCGGATGAAGCAGCGAATATAGAAAGAGCTAATAGTGACTTTTTAATTTTGCCAAACATCTTATTTCCTTTTTATAATGCAAACAGCATCTGAAAGTCCCCAGAGTTGAGCCAGTCTACCTTTTGCTGATTTAAGCATTTCTGTCTCATTTATGTTGAATTTTTCTTCAAATACATTGTTTTGCATATTAGATTCAAGCTTACCATAAACCTTACTTAAAGGCATTGGTTTAGACCCTTCCTCTTCAAACCATTTCTCTTGCTGCTCTTCTGTCAGTTTTTGAAGCATATCTTCGAGTTCTGTTATTACCTCTGTTGATGCATCAACCCATGCATTCGCTGAAGCTTTACAGTACTCGTCAACATAATAGAGCTGAACCTTATAAGAGTCTGCCTTTGTTGAATCTAGGCACTTAAACTGTGATGCCTTATTAGTTATGTGTTCGCAAATTTGTTGCTTTAGCCAGTCCAAAGAGTAGATTTCATGATCCAAGTAACCCATGTCGCATTCTTTGACTACGGACTCGAAATCTGACAAATTGTTCCACAAAGACACATCATCGTAAGAGGTTAAGTTCGTCTCAATGCCACTCATGAATTTCTCAACCCATGTATCGTGAGTTATCTCTGCACATTGTTTGAGACAATTCTCAAACAGTCTTTCCCTATCCTTAAATGAGCCGTTTTTATCCCAGTTGAAAGCAAGATCTTTAGCAAGATTGATTGTTAAATTATTATGCCACTTCACCCATTTGAATACGGTTTGCTCTTTGGCTCCAAGAGACCTTAAAAGACTACTGAATTTCAATGATGCAGGAAATAAGGATGTTTTTATGTTTACAAGTATGTCATCACTTAGTTGAGAACCCTCAATTAGATGCCCAATGTGAGGTCTATCCTCAACAAATTTTTCAACATTAGAAAGAACCTCAACGATTTTATCAATATCGTCAGAACTATTAATTAGCCCATCCTTAATTAAATTGCTTGTTTGCTTGGCAATTAGAGAAATTATGTACTTATCATTAACATTTTCAGGCTTTAAATCCCATTCATTTTCAATTGTCTTAATTACTGAATTTTGAAGTGCGAACAGGTTTGCAATTTTGTCTTTGAAAGCCTCCTTGTTATCAAAGTTACTAGATGCAATGTCAACAAGGGGAGATATCTCATTTAATGCCTGTACAAACTTCCTAATAACAGCCATTTTTTCTCTTTGATTTGCAATCGATTCTTCTCTGGCAATCCTCTTTCCGATTCCTCCAGATAGAGAGGACTCCTTAGGGCCTATAACATCAGGAAGAAATGGATCTTCGGCTGTATCTTGAATTTCAGCAACATTTTCAGGATTCCAATCATCAGGAAATGTTTTCTTTTCTCTAGTCACTAGATGCCTCCTTAAACCTTAGCGTCATGTTCTTTGTCTGGACTGTTTCTATTCTCAATATTACTGCTTATTTCAAGAATATGCTTATTTAAAAATAGTGCCGTAAGTCTAACGCTATTTTGAAACGGAAGGATGTCTCCATCCTCTAGCTCTTTTGAGATGTCATAAAACCCCTTCACAGGCTTGATTTTAACTTCCAATGTATCATTGAACATTTCCAAGCTATCTAGAAGAGCCATATTGATAATTGCAAGCCTAAGAGAGATCGGAACTCCAATATCGTCAGCAAGAGGAAACTGATCGTAAGAATCTACTTCAGGACCATCTTTGCCTAGCTCATTTCTTTTGACAGCCCTAATGGACTGGACGCATGCATCATCTTTTACATAAACCGCATCCCATAGTCTGCACTTTAATACCATTGCAGAAAGCTCATCGCTTTTAAGCATCCATACGCCGAGCCAGCCTTCAGGGTCTGTAAGGTAAGACAAATAAACATCGCCCCAATCTTTAATCTTATGATTATTTAAACGATTGGCATCGATTGCAACCTTGAACATGCTCATAGCATCCTCAGTTGAGGATTCACTCTTTAAAAATAATGGGTCAATTCTATTCATATCTATCGTCATTCTTGTTTTTTTCTGTATATGTAATATAATCGATTTACTGAATTTTAGCAATAATATGTTGATAAGTTATGATAAAGTCAAAAGAGCTTCAAATCTTAGAATTAAATCAAAATGAGCCAGAGGTAAATTTACTCTTAGACCTTTCTCATGAAATCTCTAACTTTAAGGGTAATTTTAGAGGGAAACTCGAACATACTTTTGTGTTAAGCCCATGGGCTTCATCTCTCTTTGGGATCGAAATCCATAAAGGCAAAGCATACATTGGTGTACCTGAAATGATTTTTAAAAACCTATCCAAAACAAGAATATATCTAGCAAATTATATAAAAGGAAAGCCCGGGCTATTTATTATTATTGATATGGGAGGAGAAGGAAATAAAAGACCTGTAGCAATCAGAATTCATGTCAGGGAAAAACGAATAGAAGCAATATCGAAATTTAGAGAAATATTTCTAATTAAAATGAACGAAGATGGCCACGCCAAACCTGGATATGAAGAGGATCAATTAAAACTTCTTCTTAGAGAGGTAAAAGGCCTTGACTGGGAAAACTTTATTAAGAGATGAATACAGGTTGTCAATGCAATTGTATTAGTGTAAATTATGTTCTTATTAGATGTTGGTTCCAGAAATAGAAAAATAACCAATGCCTCTTAGTTAATTGCATTATTGTTGTAATCAAATTGCTTTCTTCATGATAATCAATCAAGTGCAAAATAAAAATAAAAATAAAATTGGAGAAATAAAATGCTAAACCTAGTTCTTACTGTTATAGCTATTGCACTTGTAGTTGTGCTTGGCGGAGTTGCGTTCTTTTATGGGGGCGATGCCATGATTGATGGAGCCATTGAGACAGAGGCGGCTCAGTACGTTAATGAAGCATCGCAAATAGCTGGAGCCGTTAGGCTGTACAGAGTCCAGGGCAATGAAATTGTTGATGGATTTACACTTCAAACCCTAGTTGACCAGAATTACTTAAACAAAATACCTGATGGCTGGGAAGCTGGCTCTGATATTATTGTTAGGCCCATCACTGAGGAAGAAGGTGCAGAAGGCGCAGCAGAACTAATTTGCTTTACTGCCAATAATCAAGCAGGCTTTAGGTTTGAAGGCACGGAAGATGGTGTTAACCCATTTAGTGCAGATACTAGTTTTGGAATACCTCATTGTGATAAGCCTGATCTAGCAACACTGGTTCCTTGCTGTGTAGATACATCTCCTGAATAGTAAAGATAACACTTATAAAAAGCTCCTAACTTAAGGAGCTCTTTTTATAAGTATTCCAGAAAAATCATCAAATTTCCCATTTCTAACTGATTCTTTATATAATTCCATTAGAACATTTTTACTTGAATTCAGACTTATTGCTGATTTTACAAAATCAAGACTAGTGAAGTCCCAAAGCCCATCAGAACCTATAAGTATGTCAGCATCAAAATCAAATCTAGTTAAAGATGGGCTACAAAAATCTCCAGCTCTTGTTTTTACCTGATATTTAGTTAGATCAATAATAGATTCAGAAAACATATATGCTTTTGAATCTCCAACCGATGCTATAAGTCCATTATTTTCACTGATTGCCATAACAATTGCAGTTGTTTGCCCAGTATCCCCTATTGATAACTTAATGCATGCATTAATTATTGATTCTCTTAGTATGTCCATGATATCTGAATTGGGCTTAAGTTCCTGGCAAATATGCTTTTTTATTGTTTTAGTGGCTAATCTAGAAGACTCGACATCATTGCCGTAGCCACCAGCCCCGTCACAAAGAATAAAAAAATCATAACCCATATGCTCAAAGCAAGAAACAAAGTCGCCAGAGTCGGAACTCTTAAGCCTAGGAACATTCAACACTTCAAAGATTGGCATATTAAGATACCTCATAGCTAGAGGAGTACTCAGTATTTAGTTCTTTGTCCAAAAGAGTTCTATAGCTTGCTATAAAAACATCGAAATCAGACTCATTGATCTCTGGAGATAAGCTCCAACTTTTTATTTTTGATTTTTCTATCGATAGAGAGCTTCCATCTCTAAACGACCAGTTTGCATCTGAGCCAATTTTTCCTGATGTCATTTCTGCTCCGCAACCCTTAAGGTAGTTACTTGCGAGTATGGAGAAATGTGACTTCCCAGTAACCTTGTTTGATTCGTAAAGTTCTCTGTCGCAAATATTTTGAACTTTTGCGTATTGGGAAACGATAACATGAATGTTGGCGGCAGCAAGATCGGCTGAAGGCGTTTTTATTAACCAGTAGCTATTACTATTGTCTTTTGAGATCTCAAATCCACCATCACTGCAAGATTCTTTAAATAGAGAGATTAAGCCATCCTCTCCAATATCTTCATAAATTGTAGTTACATATCCGGGCTCAATTTCATCAAGCCTCATCATTATTTTTGACTGAATATCATGGAAAAAAGCAACTTCCCATTCATCACTCTCTGGAGATATCTGTACTAGAGACATAACTTCCTCACTTTGCTTATTTGTTGCTATATTATATCACTTGTCAATATCCAATTAAACAAAACCCTTGTAAATATTTACTGAAAAATAATTTGTTTTTTGATATAGTAAATAAATGAATTTACAGGGGAGAATACCTAAGTGGCAGTAAATACCTTAGTTGTAGAAGGCATATCAATTCTAAATCACCTTTCAGAATTAAAAGAAAAATCTAAGCCAAATCATGCAGATCATGTAGTTAAGGGATTTCTTGAGCATGTAAAAAATGAGCTATCGGAACTACAGCCAAAAAATGCTGTGGTTATTCTACCTTCAGAATCAGGCGTTGATTCTGTCAAGATACAATCAATTGTTAAAATCCTTAAAGGATTAGGGGTTGATTCTGTATCAATGTCTACGGATTCAGTAGGGCACAATGTAAAATCTATCATAGATCAGGTGGATGGCAATTCTGTAGTTACTAGTGACTCGCTATTGTTTACTCAATTAATATCTGACAATTGCTCATATAGAAAATTTGGCAATTCCAGCACTGTAGATGCGAAATCGTTAAAAGGCATGATTGGAATCAGTCCCAAGTCAGTTCCTCATCTCTTATCTCTTATTGGAGACAAAAACTTTGATTTAAAGAACTTTATTGGTGCAAATACTGCTGTTGGGTGGTTGATGAAGTACTCTACAATCGACAATATAGTTGAAAATGCATCATCTTTACCTAGAGCAATGTCAAAGCAACTTTTGGGAAATATTGATGAAATTAAGAGTCAGATGTCTAAAACTGAATTTTCTTCGGGTTCAATGTTTGTTAATGATTATGACACTTCCAGAATGGAGAGAAAGCAAATAAATTTGCAGTCCCTGTATCAGGATTATATCGATGAAAAACTATACTCTTGGCTTCCTGATGATCTCAGAGAAAAGTATATGCCAAAAACCAATTATGGTAGTGATACAACATATACTGAATCAATAAATTCTCAATCAGGAGCAGCCGAATTATTAAGCAAAATACTGAAAGCCGGTAGCGCTTCAGTTTACATTGGCACAAGTGGGGCATCAGTTTCAATTAAGGAAAACCAAGCATTTTACCTTTCCTTTAATGATTCATTTTCAAAGGACTGCATAAAATCAATTCTTGCTAATGATGAGATTAAAATAGTAACTCATGATGCAAAAGACATGTATCACTGGGCTGACAGAAATGGCACTTCCTTAAACAACCTGGTGTCTGATTCTGCTATCTTATCATTTGTATTGGATACATCTGAATCAGAAGCCACATTGCCTCACTTGGCAACAAAAGAGCTGGGAATTAAGATTGAATCAAACAAGTCGGACAACAAAGAGGAAAATGCAATTAGGCTAATGGGAGAATACGCTGATTTGCAGCTTAGAGTAAATAGAAGCCTATATACAAAAGCCCATGTGGATAAATTTGCTAGAAAAGTTTTTGAGAAAATTGACAGACCTCTAATCGAGACCTTATTTAAAATGGAAAAAGAAGGGTTCTTGCTCGATATAGATGCTCTAAACAACCTTGGAGAAGAGATGCTCTCTAAATCCAAGCAGATATTGAATAAAATAAAGAAAATAACAGGTAAAGAGTACGATATCGGAAAAAACGCACAGGTTGTGAAGCTTCTTTTTGAAGACCTTAAGCTCCCAATACTTAAGAGGTTAGCAAAGGGAGCGCCATCTACATCTGAGTCAGCACTGTCTGGGCTAATTGAAAAAAGTGATATTCCTGCCCTTATACTGGAGCATAGAAGCATCATGAAGCTCTATAGTAGCTATGTGAAAGGACTTCCCAATAGAGTGAATAAGGAGACAAATAGAGTCCACACAACTTTTTTTCAAAATGTGGCAGTTACAACAAGGCTATCAAGTAGAGAACCTAATCTACAAAATATTCCTATCAGAAGCGATGATGGAAAAAAAATTAGACAAGCCTTTATTGCAAATGAAGGACACTTCATTCTTGCTGCTGATTACTCTCAGATTGAACTTAGAATTCTTGCTCATTTGTCCGGTGACAAAAAACTGATCGATGCCTTTAATTCTGGAATGGATATTCATAGAGCTACGGCTTCTGAGATATTTGGAGTCTCTCCTGATAATGTGTCAGGAGAGCAAAGAAGAGCTGTCAAATCTATCAACTTTGGAATTGTCTATGGTATGTCTGCATATGGATTGGCAGCAAAACTAGGCTCTACCATTGAAGAGGCCGGAGCATTTATCAATAAGTACTTCGAAAAATACCCCGGAGTTGAAAAATATCTTGAAGACACCAAGAAGGCAGCTAGAAAGAATAAATATGTTCAAACCGTATCTGGAAGAAAAATACCTTGTCATGACATTCTTAGCAATGACTCATCAGTAAGAAAAAGCGCTGAAAGAGCAGCAATAAATGCACCAATGCAAGCTTCTGCTTCTGACATTATCAAAGTTGCAATGAATAACATTATTGTCAAGATGACAGATTTAAACATTAATGCTAGAATGTTGAGCCAGGTGCATGATGAACTTGTATTTGAAGTGCATAAAAATGATGTAAAGGTCTTGCACGACATGGTGAAGGAAACAATGGAAAACGCATTTGAAATAAGTGTTCCCCTTACCGTTGAGGCAGACATAGGCAAAAACTGGGAAAATAGTCATAGCTTGGATAAGCACAATGACTTAAGTGTTGATTGTCTTGAAATTTAAATGAAAACACTATTGACATTTGATAAAAAATCGTTATAATATACGTATTAAATCGAGAAATAAACAACTCAGAGGTTCTATGACAGAAGCAGTATTAATCAATTGTTCATTTTGCGGAAAAGACAGTAAAAAAGTCAAAAAAGTTATTGCTGGGCCAGCAAATGTTCATATTTGTAATGAATGTGTAAATTTGGCTAACGACATAATTGATCAAGACATAGCTGAATCGCAAAGCAAAGAAACCCAAAAGAATAAAGGTGATCGCAAGGTCCTTAAACCTATTGAGGTTCTTGAAATCCTAAATAACCATATTATTGGACAAGACAAAGCAAAGAAAGCGCTGTCTGTTGCAGTCTTCAATCACTATAAGCGACTTGAAAAACTAGAAGATGGCAGAAAAATCAAAAAAAGTAATGTTCTTTTGATTGGCCCTACTGGTTGCGGAAAAACGCTTCTTGCGGAGCAACTGGCTGAAATCATGGATGTTCCTTTTACTATTTCTGATGCAACAAGTCTAACAGAGGCAGGCTATGTTGGTGAAGATGTAGAGGTAATCATCAGAAAGCTTCTTCAGAAATGCGATTGGGATGTTGCTAAAGCAGAGCAAGGCATCATCTATATCGATGAGATAGACAAGCTTTCAAGAGGTTCTGAAAACCCTTCAACAACAAAAGATGTTGGCGGAGAAGGGGTTCAAGAAGCGCTTCTTAAGCTAATTGAAGGAACTATTGTTAGTGTTCCGGCAAATGGAGAAGCAAGAAAAATCCCAGGCAAAGCCACTATTGAAGTAGACACTCGTAATATTTTGTTTATTTGTGCTGGAGCCTTCTCAGGAATTGAAAAGATTGTAAATAGCAAAGAAAACAAAGGCGGAATAGGCTTTGGTCAGGAAGTAAGAAACCCGAAAGATGAGCTTAATGAAACTAAAGCTATGGAAAAGGTTAAGCCTGAGCACTTAAGTGCATACGGACTTATTCCTGAATTTATTGGTCGCCTCCCTGTTGTTGTTAGTCTTCATAACCTAGATGTCGAATCTCTAGTTAGAATCCTAACTGAGCCAGAGCACTCAATTGTAAGTGATTACGCGGAACTAATGGGTACTTATGGAGTTGAACTAGAGTTTACTTCAGAGGCGCTTTTTGAAATTGCCACATTGGCAGAGAAAAGAAAAATTGGCGCTCGTGGACTTAAGTCCATAGTTGAAGAAGTTCTTCATGAGACTTTATTTGCAGCACCTTCAGAAGTCAATCTTAAAAAAGCGATTGTTACTGTGGATACTGTTAATAACATGGATATTGCTAAATTTGAGTATAAAGAAGCTGCTTAATAGGTAGATACCCAATCAAAAAAAAGCAGGCATTAGCCTGCTTTTTTTATGTTAAAATAAGAGAAGGTCCCAAGAGAAAGACTGGGAATTTTAAGCCGGAGGCTGGCAAATGAAAATATTTAGTGTTGGAGGTTCAATAAGGGATGAGTTGTTAGGATTGCCTGTTCATGACCTCGACTATTGCGTTGTTGGATCAACTCCTGAAGAAATGAAGTCTTTAGGTTATTTTGAATCTGGTAAAGATTTTCCTGTATTTAGAGATTCTAATGGCGATGAATTCGCACTTGCAAGAAAGGAAAGAAAAACAGGGGTAGGCTATTATGGATTTCAGTGTGACTTCAACAAAGAGATAAGCATTGAAGAAGACCTATTTAGGCGAGACTTAACTATTAATGCAATGGCAAAGGATAAGGACGGAAACATCATAGATCCATATGGTGGAATTGAGGACATCAATAGTAAGCTCATTCGCCATGTTTCTGATGCATTCAAAGAAGATCCAGTTAGAATATTAAGAGTGGCAAGATTTCACTGTAGATACTCAGAGCTAGGATTTACCATCGCCAATGAAACAATGGATTTAATGAAGGAAATGGTCGATTCTGGAGAATTGAATTCTGTAACACCGGAAAGAATTCTTTTAGAAATGGAAAAAGCATGCTCGGAAAAAACTCCCAGTGTATTTTTTAATACATTAAGAGAATGTGGAGCTCTGAAGGTTATTCTGCCTGAGCTCAATGATCTCCATGGTGTCCCTCAGCCAGAAAAACATCATCCTGAGATAGATAGCCTTGTCCATACATTAATGGTTGTTGACAGAGCCAGAGAATTGACCTCAAACAAAGAGATTATATTTGCATCTCTTTTACATGATCTAGGAAAGGGGTTAACACCAAAAGAGCAATGGCCAAAGCACATAATGCATGAAAAAAATGGAGTGCCTTTGGTTAATGCTGTTTGCACCAGGCTAAAGATGACAAACAAGACCAGAAAGCTTGCTTTAAATGTCTGTGAGTATCATTTAAAAGCACATCTAATGCTAGAAATGAATCCATCTTCTATTTTGAGTGCTTTTGAAGATATCGGCGGAATTAAAGAGCCAAGGTCCGTTGAGAACTTCATGCTTGCTTGCCAAGCAGATGCTCAAGGAAGGAAAGGACTTAAGAATGCCCCATATCCTCAGATGGATTTTGTTATGTCGATATTACCATCCGTTGAAAAGGTAGATAGCCTTCCTTTGAGAGAAAAAGGATATAAAGGACAAGAATTAGCCTATCAAATCAGGCAGGTAAGAATTAAGAACCTTAAATCAGCTATTGGTCATTATCACCTTGAACAAAAGCTTGATGATGATTCATCCATGCAATATTGACATTAGTGTTTAATTTCATAAATTAAGTTAAATGTAATCGACAATGTTACAATTATTTGTTGTTCAAGTAATGATTTCTCAACCATGGTCAATTAAGATGAAATTCTTGATTGACCATTTTTTTATCTCAATGAATAAATTTGCACCCATTTTATGGCATGCGCCTCCATACTAAAACTGGAATATTGGGCTGGTAACATGCTTGTTATGCCGGTTACTAATAGAAATTATTTCACTTGATGGAGCATTCATGATTCTTATTCTAAGAACCATATCTCTCATGATAAAATTCCAGTCAATTATTTAAGGCTCAAGTAAGGATGAGTTTATAGGTATCAATTTTGAGACTTCTAAAAACAATTAATACGACATCGGCATTTGAAAATCACTAGCACAAAAAATGATAAGGCAATAAAAAAGCGCCCTTAGGCGCTTTTATTTGCTTTGATTTTATTATCTACGATAATGCCTTTAAGACATTTGATATTCTAGTATTGGCCTTATCAAGGTCATTTTTAGTATCTAATAACTCAGCCTTAAGGAATTCAATTTGATTCTCTAGAGCCTTAACCAGTTCGCTATTAGTTTCATTGCTATCCAGGCTCTTTTCCGAAGCCTCAACAGGCTTCGGTGCCTCAGAAACACTATTTGGTGGCGTACTATCCGCTTTTTTCTGATCTGCAACCACAGGGGCTTCCAGAGGCTTCTGGCTGGCAGGCGGTGTTTCTTTTTTCTCCTTAACTAAACTGGTAGCCAAAACAAACTTCTTAGAGTTTGCTGAACCTTTCTTAATTAGGGCTTTATCGTTAATCATTTCAGCAATAACATCTTCAATCATGTTCTTCGTGATTTTTGTGCTATAAGCTTTAATTTCTGCTTTGTTCTCACTTATGACCGATGCAGATATGCCACTTACTGCTTTAGGCCCAGAGTTTGCTAATGTGCTACGAACAAGCTCTCTGACAAACACATCAAGTGATTGAGCTTCTTCTCTTTCGCGTTCCAGATCTTTAGAGGATTCACTTGAAGGTTTAATTTTTGATAAATCATCATTTTCAATAATAAAGCTCAAAGTAGCATTGGTTTTTTTGTAGACTTTTTCATCATAATCTTCCATCTCCTTAATTTCGATGGCGTCCAAATCTACCATTTTCAAAACAGCTTCATAGAAAACTTCTTTTTCTAACCCTGACTTACTTAAAACAGTGCTTTCTGGAATAAGGCGTTTTTTCTCAAAGCATCTAGCGATTCTTGAAATCATTAAAGAAAAAGCATCATTGATTACTGGCTTTTCAGATTTGGTCTCGGACTTAGAATCCTGAGTCGTTTCAGGTTTAGGTTCTTGCTTAACTTCCTGCTTAACTTCCAGCTTAACTTCCGGCTTAACTTCCAGCTTAACTTCCGGCTTAACTTCATCAACCATGTTTTCAAACTTAGTGATGTCTGCATCTGTACCAACAAAGAGGTATCCGTCTTCTGGATTGCTAGCAATTTCAATAAGAGCGTTCTCACTAGATAAGATTGGCTCTATTGCCTTTTCTACTTCACTAACTTCCATCTCTAGGATTTCAGAAAGATCTTCTTTTGTCATTGTGTCAGCAAGCTCAAGCATGATTCTGTAAATTAGCACTTGAGACTCTTTAATATTTAATGCAGCCATGTTGGACTCCTAACTTTAAAAACTTATATAAATGTTGATATAAGATATTATAGGGCAAAGAAAGGTGAATTGACAAGACAAAAATTAGTAATATAGTTTGGGTTTTTCATCTATCGCTTTAAGTTATTGTTTTTTATGCTTTTTGCTCTATTGTCTTTTTGGTGAAAAGTGAAAAAATATTAGTTAATACATCTATTTTTGATTATTTGTTCTGTTTTTGCCTATTTTTTCTGATGTTTTCATTAAAAAAAATCAGACAAAAACAATTTTTTGGGATTTTACTTAAATAAATCAATGTCATTAGATAATAGTGTGTTATTTAGAAGACAGAACCTAATTTAGTAAGGATTAGCAAAAGCTAATTCTATTTTTAGTGTGATTCTCTAAAGGTTGCGGTATTTGTAAGCTTATTAGCCTGTAAACATTAGAATGATGTTGTTTTTATAGAGATATTGACTTTACCTATAGATATATTGAATAGACCTGTCCTTATATTGTCAATAACACTACTGCCTTATATGAGTTTGAATTGATTTTTTAACAAGGATAGCCAATGCATGGTGATTAGCTCAAAGGCAAAGATCTTAAATCGTAGTAGTACTTATTTTAATGATGGAACGATTGTGCAAAGATCTCTTTTTTGGCCATCAGTAAATCTTCTTATTCTGGCCAGCTGCTGCCCAGTTTCAAGGCAAATCAAGTCCTGAACGACTGATATGATGCTAGAGTCACACTTATCCTTAAAGTATAGCAATAGTGCTGCTCTAATATCATTATTGGTCTCTTTTATCGCTGAGCTTACACATTTGTCTCCTGAAAAAGACAAAGGCTCCCCATCTTTTTCCAAAACAACAATTGATGGAGCCTTGCTTAACTCATTGTCATAATCAAATTTTAATTCAATATTTTCTATAGCTAAAGAAAACAGTTGTATTCCTTTTGGCATTTTCTCATCTAGAGAAAGTTGAGTGTATGGAGAACTCAAATTGGGCTTTTTTGAATACCTTGACTTAATTTTGTAATTTCCAATCTTTGCCATTTCATTTATTTCAAATGATGACTTAACTAGTTCTGTAACAATATTGTTACCCACATGCTTATCGATGAAAGATTTTTGCTTTTTTCTTGCTGATGACACAAAGAGGCTAACCGCCAAATCATATTCAGTTGCTGGATTGTAAACTACTCCTCTTTTTGAAAGTGAGCCGAATGTATATTTTTTGCCAATGCTACTTCCAGAAAAGTGGTGATTGCCAATAATAAAAGATATGCCAGGGATCTGACTTGTGCGATCTGAAGGAATTAGTGGAACAACAGATATTCCAGATTTTTTTAGTTTTTCGGACCAATCACTGAAAGTGATTGAAGTAGCCAGTGATTCATCGACCTTTGCTTTTATAATGTCTATTCCTTCAGACTGGCCTACATGTTCGTGGGGCCAAGCAAGTTCTTTCTTGTTCTCTTTCTTTTCTGACGTAGAGAATAAGGCTGAAAATACTCTTTGGGTTGCAATACAGTCTCCAAGAGCCCTGTGTCGTGCAATATCATTAATACTTACACCAATAGCCATTGCTGCATTATCAAGGCTGATTGAAGCGCCGGAATGCAATCCTCGCGTAGATAATTCGCGAGATATTTTTTTCATGGCGCAATCTGTCTTGAATTCAGGAAAAGCGAGACCTGACATTTCATAGGTTTGACTCAGTATTCTAATGTCAAATTTCTCATTAAAAATATAAGTATTGTCAACAGAGTTCATCGCATTTTCGAACTCATGGCAAACATCTTCCCAGTAAGGACAGCAAGACAATTCTTTCTCTGTAATGCCGTGTACTTTTTGGGCATGAAAATTAATTTTCATTCTTGGCTTAATTAGCTTATCAAAAAGCACTCTTCCATCATTATGGTAAAGAGTAACCTCTATAGCCTGATCTTTTTTAGAAAGTCCTGTTGTTTCTGTGTCGAGAAATGCGATATTTAATGTCATTTTGCCATATTTCTTTTTTGATGAACACTTATTATATCAGAACTAGCTTGAAATGTCCATAAAAAAACCCTCCGAATGTCGGAGGGTTAAAGGTGACTTATTATTATTGTTGTTGTCACATAGACTATTGTTATTATTATTTATTGTTATTGTGTTTTTATGTTTTACTTAATTCTTTTTTCTACTTTTTCTTTATTTTTTTTCTTTTTAAGTAGATGCTTTTTTTTGTTAAGAATGAGCTGAATGATTTCTTCCATATTAATTCTGTTCTTTAGATGAACAGGCAATTTAGCAAGAACATCCTGGGCAAATATTTTCATTTCACTATCAGATGTTAATGCTGCGTAAATTCGTTCTTCACCCATTTTTCTTACTATCTTAGATAGCTCAGCAGTGACCTGGTTCATAAGTTTAACCTTCTGAAAACCTCCGGCTTGCATTACAGTTTTTGTGCTCATTGTTACTCTCTGTATAATTATCTTATGTGGCTAATATATGCGATATCAAATACTCAGTCAAGACTTAATTTGATATTAATTAATTACAATGTCATTAAGGTTTAATATTCATTAAACATCGCTGAAAATCATATTTCGCCACTAAATCCGAAGTCCTCTTCATGAGATTCAGATAGTGTTCCGCTAGGGCCATCAAGAGATGTGGAGCCTTTACCATCACTATCTATAATTCCTGATTCTATTAATGCCTTAGTAACTCGATCATTGATTGAGCCATATGATTCGTGCAAATGTAATTCCACTGAAAGAGCAATTTTAGAGTCAAGTAGCCCAGGTGCAAAATCTTTAGCAAAATTAATGCAAGACTCCCCATTCTGGTTAAGTGAACCATTATTGGTTAGAAACTTTTTAGATATTTTTGAAGCATGATGTGACAAAGTGCTTGGCCTTCCAATATTGCACTCAATCATTTTTCTCAGCACCTTTCTGTCATTGCTTTCTATTGACATAGATGCGATTCCTTTTTTCTTTATTCCTAAGTTTATACCCAGTTTTTTTGTTCTTTCATTGTAAGGAGGGCGTTTTTTCTGACCAGACATAAAGCTTGTAGATGCCTCAATTATTGGTTCATTTTTGAATTTAGATAGAATGTCTCTCCAGTAATTATTCTCTCTGACATCTAATTTTAGCTGACCCTCTTTCTTGTTTATTTTCCTGTCTTTTTGTCCAGACCTGAGAGATGCTCTAGCTATAAGAACCAAGACCTGATCTTTTAGTGCTAAAGAGTTTATTGATGCATACATGGGAAAATCCATACCTATTGGAGTAATGGCCTCATGAGCATCTTGAGAAAGTGCCTTTAATGATTGCATTGCTTCTGATTTGTTCTTTAAAAACTCGCCATCAAAACCAGACACGCCAAAATTTTCAGATAATTTCTCAAGCGCTTTAGCTGTCTCATCACTCAGGTAAAATGAATCTGTTCTAGGGTAGCTTAACCTGCCTTCCTCATAGAGCTCCTGAAGGGCATCAGCTACATCCTGGACTTCCACATTTAATGCGCCAGAAATCTCATATAGCCCAGTTCCACAATCCATAAGAGATGAATTGTCGTCAATGATTACACTTGAGGTTTCTTGTATTGATGGCACCGGCATATCAGAAATCAAAGAAAGTAATTGATCAGCTATGTTGAGCTCACTTTTATCTAGAGGGATGTCAATAGACCACTCATCGCCATCCTGCTCAAAGGGAAAGCTAATATATCCTGAAGGCGAATTGTCATTTTTAATTTCATTTAGAATAGGCGTAAGTATTCTTCCAACCTGGCCCTGACTTTTATAATTGTCAAATCCATGAGTGTAGGCGTTGTATCCAACATATCTATCAAAAATCCTTCGAGACATTCCTCCTTTAATTCGATCCATGTTTATTGGCGATATATTTTCTAAAGACTTCGTAATCGCTTCCAAACTAAGAGACTGGCTTTTTATGCGATAGAAGGATTCGGCAGATACCGTCTTAGAAACATCATAGGCGATCATTTCACCCTCAATATCATCATCGGTAAAAATAAAGCACAAAGGATAAGTAGAAGAGGAGAGCTGGTCTAACTTCCGCTCACTGAGCGGGACTCTTGAAAAATTGTCAAAATTAGAAGGGTCAACACCGAATTCTTTAGGAGGAAGATCAAATAATCTTCCCTTTGTTGATAAGACATCAACCTTGGTAAAGCCAACTTCATTGAAGATTGACTTTACCTTATTGCTTTTCCCTGTAGATTCAATAACAACTAGAATCTTTTCTTCATACGAGCTAAGCACTAATCCTATCCGCCATTCTTATTTTTATTAACTTCATCCAAGGCCATGTCGCCAAGATCAATATTAAAGTCAAGATCAGTCTCACCGCCGGTAACATCTTTGATTGCATCATCAACTGCATTTTGCATTTTATCATTAACTGCTTTAACCATGTCGCCAGTAACCGCCTTGAGAACTTGACATGCATCAATGCCATCAAGACCAAACCCTATATCAGGAAGACCAGGCATTGAGAAACCAAGATCACATCCAGCATCTTTGTTATAGTAAATGAAAGGACTTGAGTCTATGTCTACTGTCAAATCTAGCTGAGGAATAATTTGTGCTTTAATCTGCTTTTTGAAGTTTTTTAATTTCTTCGCGTGCTCAGTGTCTTCAGGGCAAACAATTGAGTCACTTTGTGGTGTCGCTCCCCCTGATTGGCTTCCACCAGAGCTATTCTTATTTAAGCTACTAGGAACCCCGGTGCTTCCGTCAGGAAGACCTGTTGAGTTCGCAAGGGCCAATGATGGTGCCATTGCTACTGTAATAGCTGAGGCTAACAAGAGTATCTTTCTCATTTTATTCTCCAAGAGTTCTTAATTTTAAGAAAAGTAAAGCTGACAGTTTAGAGTGAAGCATTACATCAATTCTCTCGTAAAGAACCTTGCACTCAGGAAAAATAGGATCCTCTTTGTTAAATAGGGCTATTTGTGCTGCTTCCATATATATTGCAACCCCCCAACCAATGTCAGTTTCATTTTTAATGTTCTGATCAAGCCAAGAGACTGCTGAGATGGCTTGTCTCATAGGCATTGCAGAAAGAATCTTAATTAGTTGCCTAATCATTGGTTGTACTGTTGCAGAGGATTCACTATTAATCTCAAATTTGGCAAATTTAGGAAGGGCTTTTGATATCTCAATAAATACTTGAGGCATCTCATCATATGAGTAAGTCCAATCCTCTCTTGATTCAAACTCATCTAAGAAAACTCTAACATCAGGATCAATCGATGACCAATATGCTTCTTGAGTTGCAGGCGTTAATAATGTGTCGTTTTTACCACCAACCATTACTGTCTATCTCCAATTTCTATTAATTATTGATATATTATCAAACTAATTATCTTTATGCATTATTTTTTAAATAATGTCATCTTTTATTTGACTAACAAATGACAATGCCTATAGAATTTGATAAAATAAGTGCAAGCGCAGACTGGTCAAGAGCTTGACATCAAATAAATAAGTAGAGTTATGAAGATAGAATTCACAGGTATTGCTTACCCTTACACTAAAGAAGAAATATTTAATGCTGGAAGTGTTTTTAAGGATAGTTCTCGAAAAAAAGAGATGATTTCTAGCATTTCCTGTTTGGCTTCACACATGGTTAGAAATAGCGCTTATGGCTATTTGGAGCCAAAAAGAACCATTCAGCCCGAAGTTACTGAAAACTCTAGGCACTCTCTTCTTTCTGGTCAAAGGATGTAAGAAAAATGAAAAAATTTAAACAAAATGCAATTGCCTTTTCTCTAGTTATTGGACTTGGAATGGGTTATACGCCGAGAACAGAAGCTCTTATTCCTACAACTGATATTGCTAACCTGGCTGAAGGAATCGCTGGCAACATACAGGAAATGTATAACTGGGCTGAGCAAAAAACCATGATGATGATGGAAATGGATCTTACATCAATTATGGAGGAGCTAAGTATTAACAATGAAAACAATGCTATTGCGAATATGATTGTTAGGAATGGCGCAGCTAAGCAAGATATTCAAAATCTTGAAATCGCAGAACAGTCAACGCCAGACATGGATGCACCAAACACTGCAACATTACAAGCATTAGAAGACTCTTCAACCTGTAGTTCTTCCGTTCACTCTAAACAAGAGTCTGAGGAATCACTGGAAGAACATTGCCAGTTCGACACTCCAGAAAAAGAGCAAGTTAAGCAAAGCAGGTTAATCGTTAAGGGCTTTATTGAAGAATGTGAGAATCTAAGTAGAGACAATTCTCCTGATGGTCTTGCTCCGATGAATAGAACAATGTGTACTCAGGCATCAATTCTCGTTGGCGCTGGAACACTGGACACTTTGGATCCAAAAGAAGCTAAGGCAGTAAAAAATTACATTAAGCTGATTTCTGGCGTAAATCCATCAATTAAGAAATCTTACAAGTACGAAGCTAATACAACAGCAAAAAGATCTTCATTGCTTAAAGAGATGAGAAAAGAGGCATTTAGAAACCTAGCTGTTACATCTCTAAATGAAATTGCTTATATGAGAATTTCTGAAGAAGAAAGACTTTCTCCTCTTCATATTATGAGTGAATTTGATTCCGATAGATTTAAAAGTTTGGATTGGACAACTAAAGTTTCTAATACTAGTAAAAGCGCAAAGAATACTGTTTATCCTAGTCAAATACTTAGAAAAATGGCAGTTATGGACTCTTTCCTAGTTCATATGTCAATTTTGCAATACAAGCAAACACTAAGGCAAGAGGCTGTTGATGCAGCAAGATTAGCTCTAGAAGTGGAGCCTCTAAGATAATGAAGTATTTTGGAAGTACTGTTGCCCTTCTTGTCCTTATGATGATGCCTGGTCTAGCTTTTGCTGATACTGGCTACATAGGAACAACCGCTGGCGTAGAGAAAATTTCTAGCATTATCGTCAATCTAGGCGAAATGGTAGGGCTTGGACTGTTTTTCTATGGATTGTATGGTTTTTATGCAAGAGGAGAGAATCCAAACCAATATCCTGTTTCATTTTGTGCGAGCACTCTTCTTTCTGGATCGTTTTTACTATTGTCTTCCACAGCGTATATGTGGACAGTGAATTCTGCTAGTAAAGTAAATTGGGCTTCTGACAATAGTATGCTTGCTATTGGTTCTAAATTGTCAGAAGACGCAAGTGCAATTCAAAGCAGCTTTTTAGGAAAATACCTACCGGCTCAAAGCTATTCAACTTTAATGGGACTTATCTACCTTATTGGTTTAATCAGTTTTATTAGAGGTCTATATCTATTCAAAGACTCTGGGAAAATGGACCAAAGTCAGCAAGGTGGGTTTTACAAGGCATTCTGGCATATTGTCGGCGGTGCTGCATTAATGAATATTGTTCAAGTTAGCTGCTTTGTATCATGGCTTCTTGGAATTCCAATGATCTGTATGGGAGGATAAAATATGGGTTATGTAGATAAATTTAAAGAACAAGCTAAATCTGAAATAGGAACAAAGTTCCCTTATAAGGGAGCCATTGAAGATGCTAAAGAAATTGGAAATAAGAAAAAATCAAATGGCAATAGCTCTGTTTCTAACGGAGTTAGTAAGGAAGAGTTTAAAAATAGATATAAAGGACTAAGATTCACCTTGGTTGTTTTATTTTCTGTTTTTACATTTGTCGTCTATCAGTTAATGTCAGTCTCTGGTATTATTAATATAGTATTGTGCGTATTGATATCGGCAATTTGTGGGATTTTCTACTATCAGTATTCATTTACTGCATGGAGAGCAAGAATTGTTTATGGAGACTGGGAAAACAGGAGTGATAATAAGCACTTTTTCTACAGTGAATTTAACGATGTTATCGCATCAAACCCTAAGGAGTTTTTTCCTATTGGTTTAACCAAAGATTAGGATAGTAATCATGTTTAGCAAAACAATAATAAAAAACATGTTTTATGCAATGCTAGTGAGTTTTTCTTTATCACTTTTTTCAGCCGGTGCAATGGCAGATCAGTCTTCTGACTTAGCAGAGCAAAAAACTGAGGCGGCAATCTCTGAGATTGTTAGCAAACCCATTAATCTTAATGAAGATGGTGGTGAATATTTCCATATCTGGCTCAGTCAGATATTTGGAGATTTTATCTATGCACCATGGGATTCAAAGTATGAGTCAGGAAATGTTCTTCCTCTCGCCTATGCTGTAGGATTTACCAACATTCTAGCCATAATGCTTGGCCTTATTATTGTTTATTACGTAATGCTTGGAGGAGCAGTTAATACTGCTCATAGTGGTGAGGTTCTAGGAAAACAATGGAGCTCAATTTGGATTCCTGTTAGAACCGCAACAGGGTTTTCCCTTATTATGCCGATCACTACTATCGGTGGAGGAGTACTATCTTTCGCTCAGGTATTTATTATATGGGTCATCATTCTTGGCTCAAATGCGGCCACTGTTCTCTGGGAGCAGTCAGTTGATCATTTCCTAAATCCTTCAGTTTCAGTTTCTTCTCCTGATGGTAATAAAGCTAACGAAAGAAAGCTAAGAGGTTTCAAATCAAGCTTAAAGGTTGGACTAAAACCAACAACAGATATTGCAATTATGCTTAATTGTACTCAAAACTACATGAACTTTTTGGCGACCGATAAGAATCAGTCCGACATTAAGGATAATGGTAAAACAGTTGCAACTATCTTTTACGGAGATGGGACTAAAAAAAGCGTAATCTCAAACAGCTGGAACAGTGAGACATCGGCTTATACTATCGAAGGTGCAAGTGTAAAATCAGATCTTGCTCCAAAAGGAACTGGAAACAACGCTGTATTTGCAAATAGTATTGAATTTGCATATAAAGGAAGTTGTGGGCTGATTAAGCTGAGCACTCAGCAACAAGATTCAGATCATGAAAACTTTACCTCTGAAAGTGACTATAAAGTTACAGCAATGAATAATGCATTTAAAGCCACTGCGTCAGCAGTAGGTGAAGCAGTAGATGCATTATCACCATTAGTTGCAAAGTACGTTAATGATGTAAAGCTAACTACTAGTGTAATGAATTACAAAACAGAAAAAGGCTTTCAAGGTGGCGGAGCTGGTGAGGGTTCTGTTTATGATACTGATGTAATCGCGTTTTATGGTATTGCTGGCCAATTTAATAATAGTCTTATTACTGATGTTTATTCAGCAATTACTGCGGATCAAAATATTAAAGATCAGTGGAAAAATGACATGATTGACGGGGGCTGGGCTCAAGCCGGAATTTGGTTCTATGAGCTAGGTTCTTTAGAGCAAATGGTTTATACAGTGATCAATTCATTCGAAACTAGCTCTGCAAACCTACAAATGTGTATGGTTGAAGATGGATTCTTTAGCTTCTGGACTAGCGATGAATGTGAGTCAGCCATTTCAAAAATGGATATTGGAGTCTCTTTAGTTAATGGATTTTCAAGTGATTCAATTCAGTATGCTAAAGAAAAAGGCTACAATGATGTTGTAACTGGATTTGACAGAACTAGAGGTGAGTGTTCTGTTGGTTCAACCTGTACGACAAAAAGTGAAAATATAGCTTCTTCTTCTGTAGATAATGCGAAACTTGTAATTGATATTCTTGCAGAAGGCGCTAATGCTACTAATAGAACAGATGGAATTGCAAACCCATTCCAAACGATTACTTCAATTGGTAACACATTGAATGTGATTGCTGAAACAACATTTGTTGCAGCAGGTATTGCTAGTGGTGCTGCTGATGCTGCCTATGACGCATCTAAAAAGCCATTAGCAGATCTTACCCCTGCTAGTATTGCAATCTCTTTCTTGAAGGGGATGGGTCAATGGTACTTGAATGCAGTTCTGGCATTATGTGCAAGTTTAATCGCTTGTGGCTTTACATTGGCTTATGCACTTCCAATGCTTCCTATTGTTACTTGGATTCTAATGATGACAGGTTACTTAATTACAGTGGTAGAAGCTGTCATAGCAGCCCCTCTTGCTATTATCTTAATGGTTACGCCGGAAGGTGAAGGTATAGCGGGTACAAGGCTTGAGCGTGCGATGAGCTTGATTGCTGTAGCGGTACTTAAACCATCACTGATGATTATTGGACTTATTGCTTCAATCACAATAAGTGGAGTTGCATTTGCAATACAAAATGAGTTCTTCTTTGTTGCTGCGAAATATAACCTCTATGGAAACATTCTTGATTTTGTGGCAATTGTCATTATCTACACAATGACAACATTACAGCTATGTAAGCTACTGATCTCAATCATGCATACATTGCCAAACCAAATATTAGAATGGTTTAGCTCAGGTGTTGGATCAAGGTCATTTGGTGAAGACTCTGTTTCATCAGCTGTTGAATCAGGCTCAGGTGCTATTGGTAACTTTGCATCGAGTGCATCGAAGAGTATGGGAGATAGCTTTGCTCAATCATCAAGAGCAAAAAGAAAGGCTAGTCTATATAAGCCCTCACCAGATCAAGTAATGAGCGATCATTAATGTAACAAATAAAGAATCAAAGGCCCTTCGGGGCCTTTTCTAATTGACAATATAATGATTTAGTGGCATAATAAGTTAATCAAATATATAGGTAAAAAAATGATCCAGACAATAATTGCAAAGCCAACCAAAGACTGTAATGCCGATTGCCAATACTGTGCAAGCCCACCAGATCATGAAGGTGGCTGGTCTTTTGAACAATTTAAGACAATGTTCGATAGAGTTCATCATATGATTGATGATAATGCCACGTGGATCTGGCATGGCGGAGAACCAATGCTTCTTGGTCCTGAATTCTATGTAAAAGCCGCTGAATATGCCTGGACACTAAGACCAAAATTAAGATTTGCAATGCAAACAAATTTACTTCTTTACACAACCAAAAAGTGGAAAGATGTTTTTTGGAATATCTTTAATGGTTCGATTTCTACTAGCTTTGATCCCGATGAACAAAACAGAACTATCAAAGGTAGTACTGCTGCGTATAGTCGTCAATTTTATAAAAAAATCCAGGTCGTTCTTGATGATGGGTTTACTCCACTATGTATTGGAACATACACATCTGAAACAGCCTCATACGCAATGGAAATGTATGAAAAGAGCCTTTCATACGGCGAGCAAGCTTTCCCTCTTAGATTTAACTACAGATACCCGGCTGGAAGAGTCTCAGGTGAAGGCGCTGCTATCTCTCCTGAACAATACGGGGAAATGTTGATTGAACTATATAACAGATGGATTACAGAGCTTCCTCCTTTTGTAATTACCCCTCTAGATCAGATGTTTAAAAAATGCCTAGATAAAAGCACATCTTCTTGTCCTTGGACCAGAAACTGCGGTGGTAAATTTATCTCTATACTTCCTAATGGGGATGTGTATAACTGCGGCGAATTTTCTGATCTCGATGATCCTTCATATCGATATGGAAATTTACTAGAAGGTTGGGTAGCTAGTCCTAGTCAAGCTCAAGTTGTAAACTTTGTAAAAAGACCAAAAAAACAAGAGCTATTTGCTAATGAAATGCTTGCATCTTATCCTGCAAAACTAATGGCTAGAAGACGAGTCCATCTTCCGCCTGATTGCAAGACTTGCAGACACTTTGCTGAATGTGAAGGAGGATGTATGCGTGATGCAGAACTGTTTGAAAGAGGCCTGGGTGGTAAGTTTTTCTACTGCAAATCATGGAAAATGGTTTTTGATAGAATTAAAACATCTATTCTAAATGGTGAGGCTGATGGAGCTCTGGAAAAAATGGGGTTCTGTAAAGATTGGGCTAAGGAACATGTTGAATCACAAGCTAATGAAGCCGGCTTTATCGATTTCATGGAAAACTTTGACGGAAATTACTAATGTCACTATCCATCTACATTAAGCCAACCAACTTTTGCACAATTGACTGCGATCACTGTTATCTTACTGAAGATGTAAGAGCAAACAAGACAATAATGACTGATGAAACACTCTTCAATACAGGTCGTTTGGCTGTTGATCTTGCAAAAAGGGAAGGGCACGAACAAATTCATATAATTTGGCATGGTGGAGAGCCAATGATGCTTGATCCAGAGTGGTATCAAAATGCCATTCTGATTCTTAATGAGGCTATTGGGAAAGGAAAATATACTCAATCAATTCAGACATCCCTTATTCCATACAGAAGCAAATGGAAATCACTAATTGACAGCAATTTTGAAGGTTTTATCGGCTCAAGCATTGATTTTACCCAAAGAAAAGTTGGCTCTAGTACCGAGGGGTATATAGACTTATGGCTCAAGAAAGTTAGCATGGCTAAAAGCGATGGCTTTACTGTAATTCCAATGATGGTTCCGTCTAGAATGGAGCTCGGAAAAGGAAAAGAAATCGTAGAGTGGTTTGAACAACATGATTTTCCTGCATTTAGTATCGAAAGATATAGTGATGTCGGAGGCACAAATCTTTATGCACCAAAGAATATTCATCATTCTGATTTCATGGTTGAGGTTTTCGATGCTGTCTTAGAAAGACTCTTGAATAATCAAAGGGTCTCGTACATCAATGTAATAGCAGCTGCAATTAATGGTGTTGAATTTGAAATGCCCGGTGATAGATGGGGAGGATCATGTCAAAGAGAGTTTGTTGTGGTTGAACCAGACGGTAGTCTGAATTCTTGCCCAGATCGTACCAGTTATGAGCCCTCGTTTTCTAATGCAAATGATGGCGCTGTTAAGTTCATGACATCAGAGCCAAGAAGAAACTGGATTAGGGTTCAGAACATTACGCACAAAAAAGATCATTGTCACGGTTGCGAATTCAACACATGGTGTAAGTCTGGATGTCCTATTGCAAATAATGTATTATCTGACAAAGAATTAGAGTGTTCAGGATATAGAAGGTTTCTTCATCATGTAAAGAAACATTTAGCAGATCCTAGATATAAGAATATCCTTATAGAATACGCAAAGCCTCTTGGTGCTCCAATTGAAGCAGAAAACTTACTTAGGGGTTAAAGGAATTAAAATGCAAGTAGAAGTAAACGTAGAGAAAAACGATCCAAGAAATGCATCGCCTGAAGCATTTGATTATCTCGTCTATTTAAGGATTTATGAGGGATGTAATTTGCATTGTGAACATTGCTTTATTCCCTCAAACCCGAAGAAAATGTCAATGGAACAGATTAAAAACGTTCCGAATGAGATTTTAAAATTTGCACCTAAAGGCAGCAGAATATTACTTCAGTGGCATGGTGGTGAACCTACGGCACTTGGACCTAGATGGTTTAAGGAAGCAATTGAGTCTATCGAAAGCTCAGAAATGTTTGAGTTTACTCATGGGATTCAGACTAATCTAATGAATTATAACGAAAAATGGAGAGAGATTTTCGTTAAGTACTTTGACTCATCAGTAGGTGTTTCATGGGACCCTGAAATTAGATTGATGAAAAAAGACTCTCCAGAATCAAATGCTGATTTTGAAGATAAATTTTGGAAAAATATGTCTCAGCTAGTAAAAGATGGTATTCAACCTTACCTGGTAGTTACTGGAACAAAAACATTTTTTGAGAAATTTAAAAACCCATTAATGTTTTTTCATATGATGGAAGAGAACAGTATTCCTCATGCCCATATCGAAAGACTGACAAAAACAGGTTATGCCAGAGAATCATGGGATAAAATCGGCGTAAACAATCTTGAATGGAGTCAGTACATGTCAAGGTTTGCTAAAGCCTATGACCTTTACTCCAAGAAGCCAAGAATGAATATTCAGCCTTTTAATCTATCACCACTTGATGGAATGGGAGAGTCAATAGAAAGACTTAAAGAAGGAAATGCTGGTGGATACGGGTGTTTATCTGGCTCTTGTGATACAAAATTTCATACTATTGATGCTAATGGATACAAGGCAGGATGCACTGCTTTAAACTCTGAAACTGACAATAAAAACAGTGATGTTCAAGTGGTCAAGTTCTATGATTTTAGGATAGAACGAAAAATGAGACAGGCTGATTGCTCAGGTTGTAGATTTAAGGCAATTTGCTCAAGTGGTTGTTTGGCAAGTGAAAAAATGGATGAGTCAGGAGAGTGCTCTGGTGGATACAAGCTGTTTGACACTCTATATAATATAGACTTGTAATTTTCAAGAAAACATGTTTTGCATTGACAATTATATATTGCTGATATAATATATTGTCATAATCATAATAATATACCGAGGTTTATCATGAAAAAAGTATCAAGTGCCGTAGTGCTTGCTTCAATCTCTATGATTGGGCAACAAGCACAGGCAAATGAGGCTATAGACATTGATAGCAGCAAAGTATCACCAGAGAAATGCGCTGAAATCAATGAGAGACTTGGCATTAAGGATGCTGAGTGTGTAATCAATGACATTAGTCACGACTTTGCTAAAACAGTAAAAGTTGATGGGAAGTCTAATGTTATTAGTGCAAAAGCTATTGCTGCTAGCTCTAGAGATAGTACAAGTATTAGCACTAGTGCTGCATCTAATCCCACTGTTAGTTACGTTAACTGTCACAATGCCTGTCACGGCAGCCGTGGCTGGAGATAATTTAGAATGAAACATACTGAACTACTCAAGCTAGAAGAGAAAATCTCTTTTGCTCATGGAATTGAAGTGGATTCCCCTCCTTCTTCATTCGCTATTGAATTAAACGAAATTGGCATCGTTGCCAAAATGGATAATGGTTCAATTGATTTTGATGTTATCGATACTTGTATCGGATACATCGCTAACAGCGTAAAAGTTATGCTTGAGGTCCCATTTGAACTTGATTTTCATGAGGGAACCCTTTCATCTGAAGCGATGGTGACAGGCTATGACTTATCTATTCTTCCTCCGTTTGAGTTTGAAAGCAAAGACGGAGAAGCTCTAAGCCAAGAAGAGCAAGATGAAATTGAAAAAGAAGTATGGGGCAAGTACAAAGATAAACTTTGTAAATATACAAGAGCATGGTTAGACAATCATAACAACAAGCAGATGATTTTCCCGGTTTCTGGATTCTTTGGCTACATGGTAGGCGAAGAAATGGGTTATCAGCCAAAAAGCATTACTGAAGATCCTTATATTGAATCTGTTTATGTCAAAAACATACCTCTTGAAGTGATGGACGATATCAAGGATGAGTTAAGAGTCGTTATTTATGATTCATTCGGAGGCAAGGGTGAATTTGAAATCTATTGTCACTCATTGGCTCAGTCAATGGTCGATAAAATTAATGGCAACTATGCTGAATAACTAAGGCCTCCGGGCCTTTTATGATCATTAAGGTAAATAATGACAGTACCATTTACTCTCCATGTTAGACTGACTAAAGCATGCAATGCTAATTGTACCTATTGCTCTAGCTTTATGGAGAATCCAGACAAATACATGTCTCCAGAAGATTATGAAAAAAGCCTAAAGTACATATGGGGAATGTTGTGCGAACTTAGTTTGAAAATAACAGACCTTACAATTGAATATGTAGGTGGCGAGATAATGCTTGTCCCAATGGATAAGCTTGAAGAAATCGTCAATAAAGGAAGAAGCTTTTTTCATGAGAAAGGCGTCACATTGTCTGATGGAGCTCAAACAAACCTCATAGGCTCTAAGAGACGGGTTGCAGAGCTTGATAGAATATTTGATGGAAAGATGAGTACATCCATTGATTCTTTCACAGATCAAAGGAGAGTGGGCGATAGCGCTAAGAAGTATCGTGTCATCATGATGACTAGAGAATCAGAACTTACTGATGGCTCAAACTCTAAGATTCCTGCTGTTTTCACAATGGACCAGAAATCTATTGGGCATACTGTTGATGAATTCAAATTGGCTAATAGAGCTAATAGAAACCTAATGATTAGACCAGTATTTAATGGTGGAAGCAACATTGATAGTGTTTCTCCTCAGCAACTTGCTCAAGTTATGGATGATAGTTTTGATCAATGGTTTATGAGATCTAGAGTTATTTTAGAACCTCATTTTTCACTTCTTAAGAAAAGACTTCAAACTGTTAAAAATCATGATCCTTTGTTTAATCATTCTTACTGTTCTTTCCAATCAGACTGTGCGAAAAAATCACTAAGTCTTGAGCCAAATGGTGATATGTACGTATGTCAGGAAATGGCGGATGCCGGTGCTAAAAAAATCGGCAATGCCATTGATGGTACTTTTGATTTTGGGACCTGGAAAACATATGCAGAAAGAGAAAATAATCTTCACGATGATTGCCTTTCTTGTCCATACTTCAAGGATTGCCAGGGAGGTTGTATGCTTCATGCCATGCAAAGCGACAATGGTATTTATGGAAAACCATCTTACTGCTACTCTTGGAAGTCAATTTTCAGAAAAATTGATAATGCTATTGAAGCCACAGAAAACGATAGATTGTTGAAATGGATCAATATGATCGAGCAAAACTAATTGCCAAAATAGTTGGTTAATGATATATTATGTCCCAGATGTTGTTTCTGGGATTTTTGTTTTCTAATGGAAAAAGTTGTAGTTTATAGCCCTAATTATAAGAGATTTAAAGCCTCTCTCCATTATGCATTTGATAAGTTAAGATGGATTGGAAGGCCCCGAGAGTCGATATCGTCTCCATTTAAGTCCATAATTAAGATAAAGGCATATGTTTTTTGCGCTCTTGATAAGGTTGCTTTTGAGCACTTTGATTACGTAATTTCAGGTGGTGACTGCCTAGTTTCTTTGCAGATAGCTAGCGAACTCTCTGAGAAAGGGTATAGAGTATTGATTTATCCCTCTCTTCCCAGGATGGATGGACAAAATGTATCAACCTTGGTCCACGCTCAAGCAGAAATCTGGAGCCCATTAATCTCTAAGTGGTTTTGCTCTAAAAACAAAACATTAAAACCTGAGAGTAGCATACAGGATGTTGTGGCATACTATGCAAAGAAATGTAATAAGGTTGATGAAAATGAAAACCCATTGGTGTTGATGACCAATGGAGAAGCATACAGTATTTTCGAACACTGGAGCACCTTGTTTAATGGCAAGAATCAGCTGGTTCTTGTCGATAATGTAAGAAGCCCAAATAGCGGTGGAATGTGGGATATAGCAAATATGTATCTTTCAAAATTTGCTCAGGTTTCTCACATTAATGAAGGTGGCTACTTTGGTGTTGAAGATGCTTGCATTACAACTTTGAACAATTTGGTTCTTACAACAAGGACAGATCAAGGAATAATGCCAAAACTTAGTAAGTCAGAAGTCATTAAACTTGGCGACAGTGAAACAAAAATTACCGATAGAACAGAATTTACAGATCTGGATAGGCTTAAAGATATTCAAAAAACAAATATCTGGCTTAGAACAGTCAAGCATAAGGACGCACAATGAGCGGCAAAACTTTTTTATTTCAAATTAATGTTACAAGAGATTGTAACTTGAGATGCACCCATTGCTACATCTCAACAGACAAAAAGGCTCAGTCACAATTCATGACTGAAGAACAATTTATAGAATCTATCGATCAAGTTGTCGATTTTATGAAGAAAGATTTTGACGGTCCTAAGCAATATGGGATGGCTGAAATTCATGTGATTGGCGGGGAGCCGACAATGCTTGGCACAAAATTCTTTATGAATACAATGCCGGTAGTCAGAGAAAAACTAAAGCAAATTCCTCAAGAATTTACATTTTCAATTGTGACCAATCTAATAACCAATAACGCTGTAAAAATAGCAAAAATGTTTGATATGGTTGCGACATCATATGAGCATGACACTAGATTTGTTTCAAAAACTGGCGAACCAAAGCCCTCACTTGAAAGAAAGTGGGAAAAGAACATTGCAACTCTTCAAGCTGAAGGTGTAGAGCCTACTGTAACCATGGCCGTTACAAAGTATGCAATAAAGCGTGGAGCAAGATCTATTCTTGATCAGTTTTACTCTCTTGGGTTTAAAAAAGTGCATCTTGGGTTCTTTATACCTAGCGGTGACGGACTAATTCATATGGCAGAAGTTTTCCCTATGTTTAGCGAAACTAGTCAGTTTATGATTGAAGCTACAGAGTGGTATCTTGAAAGAAGACTTATCGATGACGACCTATATATTAACCCGGTAGAGTCAATGATTGAGTCAATCTATGAGAAGCGAGCAATGGATGATATTGTTTGTCCTATTATTCCTGGCTCTATTGATATTGACTGGGATGGCGAGACAGTAACATGTATTGAAGCTGGTGGCGAAGTTGATATGACATCACTAGGTAATATTTTTGAGATCCCAATCAAAGATATTCTTGCATCTCCGCAATACAGAAGAGAAAGAACTAAAGCCATTGTTGCTAAACCTGCATGTCATGGTTGTGATGAGTTTATTTCTTGCCAGTCTGCATGTGGTGTATTACATCAATACTGGAACGGAAAAGGTGAATGCCCCGGGTTTAAAGGATTTATCAAGCACATTAGAAATCTTGTTGAGAACGAGGGTGTACAACCTAAAAGTGTCATCCTAAAAGATAAATACATTCAAAAAATGAGCGGGTGCTAGTAATGTCAGAACATAATTTAAATCTTTTCAAAAAAAATGACGTAAGTCACCTAAATCTGCCGGAACAAAGCGACTTCAAGAAAATTCCCTCAGACTTTGATATTGAAAAGCAAACATCTATTGAAACCGGCTATTTTGTGTTTACGATGATGCCTTCCTTAAGGTGCTCACTTAATTGTCCTCACTGCTATCTTTCTCTTGAACAGAGAAGGCACAGCCCTATTATGACAGTAGATCAGCTAGAGCAAGCCTGTAAGAAGGTTGATGATTACTACATGGCTAGACCCCAAATAAAAAGAAAGGTAATTGTTTTTTATTGGTATGGTGGCGAACCAACTGACATGGGTCTTGATTATATGCTTGATGCCTTCAATAGAATTAAAGAGATATTCTCAGAAGAAAAGGGCTATTACATAAGACATGACATTCTAACCTCGCTGATTAAAATTGATGAGACCTGGATGGAAGTATTCAAAACATGGGGGAGAGGGCACTTTCAAACATCTTTTGATGGACTTATGCGAGGAAAGGGCTACATGCGAATGTGGGATAAACGAGTTCGTGATGCCATTGCAAAAGGCCTTAGCGTTTCAACGATCAGTGTTGTAAACAATTCACTTATGAAAGATGGACCTAAGGCTGTACTTGATTATCTTGTTGACCTAGGTGTAGACGAAGCATCTTTTTTACCTTTTATGTTGAATTATCAAAACGAAGGGGATAAATATGAGAAGTATGCGCCTCCTATGAACGGATATTCAGACTTCATGATTGAGCTAACTGAATACTGGTATGAATTAAGAGAAAAAGGCGTGAACGTTCCTTATATTGGACAAATGAGCTTTATCATTAGTCGAAACAAAGAAAATGCCTCAAGCAATGTAGCCGGTCAAACACTATTTCTTCTTCCTGAAGGAGAGTTTGTTTTGCCTGATTATGAAAATGGCTACCTTGAATTCATGAAAACATTTGGCAATATCTTTGAGCAAGATTTTGAAGATATTTTGGTGTCTCCAGAAAGGCGAGAATACATAAGAAAACAATACCTGGGAAACAGAAACAAAGAGTGCATGAGCTGCGAATACAAAAATCAATGCATAATGGAGTTCTGGAAAGAGAATAGAGCCGGAGATGATTGCTTTGGAGCTAAAAGGTATGTTGATTGGCTAATTAAAAAAGAAAAGGTTGTTGGTGCTTTGGCCCATGATAAACCAATGATGTTTTAACATAGTTATACTATAAGTGAAAAATGTCAGCGCAAGCTGACATTTTACTTTGGCAAAACATCACAAAGTACCAATCTATGCATTTGATGCTTTCATTTCTAAAGACAAATATCTCATATCTTCTTCAATTAGCTTAATTCTTTTAATTCTTTTGGCTTCATTGATTTTAATGATAGTCTCTTCTCTATGATCTTCCTGAATATCAATTCTTTCAAGAGCCCATTGTGGAGCCATCTCATCAATGGGAATATTGAATTCCATCTCACAATAAAACTTACCAATTGCAAATAGCTTAACTGCGCTTAGCTTTCCATCAAATTCTTTTTCTGTTTCAAGTAAGCCCTTGTTTTGCATCATGCAAACAACAATTTTGTTTAGATCTTCCTCATCTATACTATATTTCGACATCAAATTTTCAAGTTTCATAAATTCACCAATTCTTATTATTATTATTAATCTGTGCTAATATTATATCAATAAGTAAGTAAAATCAAATTTATTAGCAGTTGTTTATATCTGGAAATTCTCGTATTGACATATTCAGATAAATATGGTATATTTACTTTAAATTTAAAAGGGACAAATCAATCATGTATACACCTAAAGTTAACAAGTTTTCTTGGTACGACACTGAGACCACCGGAATAAATACGAAACTAGACCAAATTCTCCAAGCCGCCATCGTTGAGACTGATGCTGATTTAAATATTATCGAAGGAAGTGCTCAAAACATCATATGTAAGCCAAGACTCGATGTGGTTCCTCATCCAAAAGCATTCCTTACTCACTTCTTAGATGTCGATGAGCTTAATGCTAATGGCATGAACGAATTCATGCTTACAAGAAAGTTGCTTAACTCATTCACCTCAAGTGACAATATTGCCATTTCAGGTTACAACACTAATAGTTACGATAATGAACTAGTTAGAAATCTAGCATTCAGAAACATGAAAGACCCATACAGTCATGAATGGAGAAATGGCAATCTTAAGTTTGATGCTTTCAAGCTTGTTCAAATGGTTTATGCGTTTAGGCCTGAAATATTAAAGTGGAGAAAAAAAGAAGATGGAAAAACAAGCCTTAAACTAGCAGACCTTTCGGTAGATAATGGCATTGAGCACGTTAATGCTCACGATGCATTAGATGATGTTTATGCGACCATTGCTCTTGCAAAACTTATTAAAACTGCAAATCCAAGGCTATTCAATCATGCTCTTCAAATGACTCAAAAAGCCAATGTTATTGAGCTTATAGGCAGTCATAGAGTTAATGATCAGCCACTAATTCATATCGATACTGTGTATGGACAAGAGCACTCGATTGGCACACTTATTTATCCTGTTGCTATGGATAAAACCATCAAAGACAAATACCTTTTCCTAGATTTAAGGCATGATCCCTCATTTCTGTTAGATATGAGTGCAAAAGATATTAGAAAAAACCTTTACACAAAAAGAGACAAGTTGCCTGAGGGAGCTCCTACTATTCCTATCGTCTCAATTACTGCAAATAAACAACCAAACATTGTTAGCCCTAATGGACTAATAACCACGTTTGCAGACAAGGCCATGCTTAATATGTCGCAAGTATATAGAAATATTGATTTTATCAAAGATAACAAAAATGCCCTTATGAATAAAATTCAAGAGGCGATGCAAGGAGACATGCCTAGTCCTGATGATGTTTATACATCAATTTATAGTGGTGGATTCATTGACAAGGGCGATGCAGCAAAAAGAGCAGATATGCACCTTAAGCAGTCTCCAAACCTTAATGATGATGCGTTCAAAATAGAGACTCAACCTGTTCATAAAACAGCTGTTGAAATGAAAGACTCACTAAGACAATTTGACTTGATTTTGCGTTCAAAGTGGAACTCTTTTTACGAATCTTTGCTTTCAAATCCAAAAGGGTTTAGTCCTACTGAATTTAGAGAATGGGTAAATCACCTTGAAACAAAACTCTACAATGGTGTTGGCGGCTCATTAACTATCTCTGGCTTCAGAGAGGAAGTGGCAAAGGTTGAACTAGAAATGCCTCTAGATGAGCATTCAAGAAACATTCTTGACAAACTAATAGCCCATGTCGAAAATCTTGAAACATCTCTTGGTGCGCTAAGAGAGGTGGCTGATGGCCTTTTCGAAGAGTCATCTATTGAAGTAGAAAACAATCTTCACATAAAGGAATATAACGACAGGGTACAACAGGTCTATAACAAAGTAATGGAAGAATATAACTCAATGGATGGAGTAGGAGATAGCTGGGAAGTTACAGGATTGGACGAGGCAGGCATGCACTAAGCACTGGATACTTCAGCTTGCTGGCCACAAAAAAGCCCAACTATTTTGTTGGGCTTTTTTAGATTTAGTTACTGAACAACACAGTAAGTGGTTGCAATACCTCTACCTGATCCATTATTTGCGTATGCACTTCTAATGTAAACAGTCCATTGAGAACCATTTCTGTGCCTAGCATAAGCAAGGTATGAACCGGCTGACTTTGCATTTCCTCCTGCTTCAGTGCCTATTTGTCTACTTCTAATATCCATAGCGCCAGGAGTAACAAGAATCCTTGCGTAATTTCTATTTAATCCATACTGAGAGCAAGTAGGCTTATTGATAACTGTACCATCACTTACATAGTGCATGGATTGCATTGGCATTGTTGGCATTAATGCTCTTATATTGACATTTTTTCCATTTATCTTGAAAGTTGCACCGTTATTTTTTGAAGCATAAAAGTTACCATCTAGTTGTGTATTTCCATCAACTTCCAGATTCCTATTTAACTTCACATGGTTTCTAAATAAAGATGTTCCGGTAACATCCAGTTTATTTCTTAATGTGGTAATGCCGTTAACATTCAGAGTACCTGTTGTATTAATCCTATTCAGATTAGATAGATTATCAGGATCAAGGTAGTATCCAGAATTATTATAATCTACAAACTTAGGTGCCCCGATTTGATCTTTTGCCCATAGCTCGCTATCAAAAAAGCCTGAGCCTTCTTCTGTGCTTGCTTTAGTCTTATCAACATGATTTGATCCTGATCTAACTGCGTGTACATAACCGCCTTTAGATAAATCAAGTGTTTCAGCATTACCAGCTATTACATTTTGAGAAGCCAAAACATTACCGCCGGTAATAACTCCATTTTCATCTTCAGACTCAATCGCTTCAATGTTACCTGAATAAGTTGTGATATCAGAGAAAGCTTTAATTTCTTTTAAAACAGATAAGTCTGAATCAACAACTACGCCAGAGGCTAGCAGGTCTGTACGAATTGCTGATGCCCTTTTTGATAAATCAGCCTTGTCCATACCTAAGAATAGAGAGCTTCCCTGAGTCGCGTTTCCAACATTGTATATTCTGGCAACATTCCTAATTTGCCTTACTGAAAAGCCAAGTCCCCAGGCCTCATCTTGAACGCTAGGATCTGTAAATGTATCATTTTTAGAAGCATCAAATTCAATCCCGCTTTGCATTTTATTTCCATGGTCAACTCTTAACCATGTGTCATTTGAAGAAAATGTTGTATTTCGAATTACTATTCTTTCTTTATTTCCTGCACAACCATCCCTAGAGGTTTCAGAGATACAATAAAAAACTTGGCCACTACTTGTTAATAATGATGCTGTTCCAGCATTTATTGATGAAGACCCTGCCGCAACTGCTGCTGCTAGACCTTGAAGAGAATGCTCGGCTGTTCCGCCAAGTTTCATTATCAAAGGATCACCTGAAGGTGTCTCAACAACTGTAGTTGCAACAAGCCCATACTCTTTAACCTCTGGTCTTGGAGGTGTTGCTGAAGGGTTTCCTGGATCTACAACAATTTCTTCTTTGGTAATTGTTGTTTTGAAAGTTAGCTTTCCAAGATTTGTTAACTCATTTGTTCCCGCTAAGAATAAGCAATCAATGTAGTGAGAGTTTCGAATAACATCTTTTCCTGAACCTGCGGGATCTGATGCCTGTTCATGATCTGTACCTCCGCAAGTCTTGAATCTTAGCCAAGCTGCTCCCGGAGTAGGAGTATAAGGCAGAGCATACGCCCCTTTCATATTTCCAGCGTTTTTTGTTATAAAGTCCTGAACACCTTTAGAGTATTGAAAAATCTCAAGACCGAGCTGTCTTGCTTGAAGCTGCTCAAAATCAGACATTTTCTTTTCTATTTCTAGGACCATCATTAGCCCAGCAATTGCTAGAACAAAGACAAGCTCCAAAAGGGTAAACCCTTTCTGTGCTCTTCTTCTAATATAATTCATAATTTCCACTCGTTCTAATTATTATTACGATAAATAGTATCATTGTCATACTGTAATGACCACTATTTAGTAAATAAAAAAAAGGAGGCATAGGCCTCCTTTTTTATTTGCAACATAAAATTATCTTGCTGTAAATATCATTGTGTTTTTTGCAGCTGCACAAGCAGTTGTTGAATTTGCGACACCGGTGATTGCTGTGCCATTCACAGTCATTTTATCAAAGTGCCTGTAAACTGCTGATGAAATAGCTGTACATGCTCCAGTTGGTACTTCTTTATAAGTGATAGTAAATGAGTCATGAGCAGTACCAAGAACATTTGCTGATGCTAAATCAACGCCGTCATTTAGCCAGCTGTGCTTAATTTTAGCTGTGTCACCTACAACTTTCATTTGCTCAGGAAAAGATACTGAAGTAAGCATAACGGTATTAGTAATACCATCATAGTTTCCTTGAGTATTAAACATGTATCTTATTGAACCAGAAAGAGCTTGAAGATTAGTAATCTCTTGCTGTGCTTGAGCTGTATCGTCAGAATCATTAAACGCTTGCATGGTTAGAATTGTCAAACCACCAAGAATTACAAATACAAGAACGATCTCAATCAGCGTAAATCCAGCTGACTTTTTACCATTAGCACGCATTTTACGCAATGGGTTTTTCATAATTAACTCCAGAAAATGTTTTCATTATTATTGTTATATTTAGTGCAAAGTCTATCACATAATTTTGACATTGCAATAGATTCTACTATATTAATTTAATTTTTAATCTAGCTTAAATCAACATGATGAATAATACGTAAAATAACGATAAAAATAAAGCGTTATTATTTAAAAAAGCAAAAGGAATGGCAATAAGCCAAACCTTTTGTTTTTAATAGGCAAATATACCTACATTGGTGCTTGACCAACACTTTGCGTAAGAATAAAGAATGAGTAATAAATCCAGCCTATAAATGAAGCAACCATGCCCATTGCTATTATGTTTAATAGTCCAGAAACTGCTTTAATTGTCAATATTGAGTTTTCGATTGAGGTTCTACCAATTGAGTCTATAGCATCTTTAACATTTGCTGTTTTACCAAATATTTTAATGTCAATACCGGTTTCTTTATCCAAGAAATCTCCAACTAAAGCTTGGCCAATTTTATCGCCATTTTCAAACTTGTCTAACATCAACTCCAAGTGTTTAGAAATATATCGAGGCGACATTTTTCTTAATTTTTCTATTGATTCAACCAATCCTGTTCCTGATTTCATCATTGCTGACAAAGAGATTAGAAAAACAGACGATTGGAAAGACCTGTATACGCTCCATGGAGGTAAATAGTCCAAAACCTTTCTAATTGGCCCTGTAAGGTTTTTTGTTGACCAAGAGCAAAAGAAGCCGAAGGCAATAAGTCCAAGAACAACAACCCACCATTTTGTTTCTACAAAAACAGATAAATCATAAAGGCTTTTTGAAACATCTGGCCAGTCAGCAGGATCCTTCACCCTCGCTAACTTAGGAATTGCCTTAGTACTAAAGACATAAATAATAACAAATAGCAAAGTGAAAAGAATTGAAGGATACGTTACTGCTGCAATAATCGCTTTCTTCATATTTGATGCAGCTTCAGTACTTGATTGTGCATTTCTGAACCCATTGGCGAGATTTCCTTGCATCTCTGAAGCTTGAATCATCATTACCTCACCTGGCGGAGCCCAAGAGGCCATTGCTTCATAGAGCTTTTTGCCTGATTCAATAGAATCAAACCAGTCTAGTAGCATAATTCCTCTAGGATCTCTTTTCTTTGTAGATAAGTATTCATCAGCTAAAGTTTGCAAAATAATATCAATAGAAACTCTATCATCCAAAAATGTTGCTATCTTTTTATACAAGCTAAGCCTTACTGATGTTGTTACAAATATCTTTGCATAAACCTTCTCAAGCTTGGTTATTTTTCTAGTCATTCTGTTCTCCATCTGACTCGTTAGTTGAGTTCTCGTTTAACTCATTTTTTTGACAAGAAAGGCCATCTTCGAATTTGACAATATTTTCTTCAGAATCTATAAAGTTATCTCTAGCTAATTCCACTTGTTTTGCTTCTTCGTTAAAAAGCTGAGATTCCATTTTTACGGCATTTTTCTTAGATCTTGTTCTGTCTGCTTTTGGTGCATTGTCTATTCCTAAGCTCTCAGCAAGTTCATCAACATTAATTTTATTTGAGAGAGGACCAATTGCCTTTTCAACATCAAAAGGGTCTGATACTCCATCTAGGAGCTTTTGGATGCCATGGTCTATAATTAACTCTCCTCCATTTCTTAGATGATAGTATAGAGCTAAGTTAACCTTACCCTGTTCAAATGCCGCTCTCATCATTGGTGAAGGCAAAATAACTTCAGCTACAACTGTTCGTCCAATCACGCCATTAGTACATTTGCTACAACCTTTTGGGTTTCTAAATCTGATTTTAGATAAATCTTTGCCCTCTGTTGCATTCTCAACTCTATTTAATAGAGCTTTTAGTTTCGGATTAGATGAAAGCTCAGGATTATTTAGATACTCGTCAATAGACATGTTACAGTGACTACAAGAAACCCTAAGAAGTGTTTGATAAATCAATGCTGATATAAAATCAGAGCTTCCTAGTACATCATAGCCAACTCCAAAGCCTTTAAGTCTTGGAATGATTCCGACTCCAGATGCCGCATGAACAGTCGTGAAAGCGGTATGTCCAGACTGAACAGCTCCAACTAAAAGAGCTGCTGAATGAGGGTCACGAACTTCGCCCACCATCAAGAGATCTGGATCACATCGCATTGCTGATTGAATAGCCTCAGCAAACGGGTTTTTATCTGAATCTTTGTTTCTAACAACTCCTGATTGAGTAGCTCCTTCGATTGTATACTCAGTAGGATCTTCAACAGTAATAACCTTAATTGTTGGACCATCCTCTCCTGTATTTTCTCTTATTTTGCCATTGAGCATGGTGCTCAATGAAGTAGATTTTCCAGATCCTGTTGTTCCCGCGATTATAATTACGCCGGTAGGCCTAGCTAGTGCCATTTCAATGTCTTCAATTTGCTTTTCGGAATAGCCAAGATCAGATGTAACTGTATCAACTTCAGAATCGGAATCTAGCCTCAATAACCTCATTACCACATCAAATCCACCACTTGCTGGAAGAGTATTAAGCCTGATGTTTAAATCTATTCCGTTAATCGTTCTTTCAATTCTTGCAGCCTGTGAATGAGCCTCAATAAAACTAGGCTCTTTTTCTTGAGCAAGAACCTGGTAAACAACGCTAGACATGTCTCTACCATATTTTACGGACCAGTCTGTAAATCTGACCATTTCGCCATTTTTTCTAAATCTAACTCTTGCCTCTTTTCTTCTTATTTCGAAGTGAACATCACTGATACCTTGCTCAAGAGCAGAGCGCATAATTCTATCGAAATCGGCAATAAAACCTTCATTTTTCTTGACTGAAATCTTGTCTTTTTGTTTCTCTTGATCATAAATAATATTAATGATTGAGCGTGAAGCAATATAATGCTTGAAAGAAACATCTTTATTTTTCAGTGATTGTTTTATAGTTAATAAATCATTGTCTATAGATGCTTTCTCACTCTGCTCAACAGAGGAAATAATAATGGCATTGACTACTTCATCATCGATAGCTAAAACAATGTAGTCTTTTTTAAGATCATCACTAAGATGAAAAATCTCTTTATCAGCAGAAGCAACAAAAGAAAATACTGGAACTTTTTCCTTTTTAGGAATAAGAGTAGGCTCAATAGAAGTCTTTCTAACTGGGCCTTTATTTTCAGAATCCTTTTTCTTTTTCTTTAGTAAAATAGGAGAATCAGTCTTTTCATCGTTTTTTGATTTAAGACTTGATTTTTTTCCTAATCCTATTGTTTTCAATAATTCACTAAGCATAGTCACATTTTCTTATTTTTATTAGTATGCATAGTTTATTGGTAAAGAAGCTTTTTGTCAAAAGATATGTTTTGGATATATAAAAAAAGCGCCTGTTGGCGCTTTTCTTTGTTTTTTTATATTTTCTAGAATACTGGCACTGGCTGAGGAGGCATTGGAAATCCAGCATCTGCATAATTAGGCTTTAGCTCACCCTCTTTAACTCCAAAAGTTCTCATATGTGCATGTTTCATTGTAGTTAATGAAACAAAGTGCTCTTTTCCTTTATATTTTACAAGAACACCGTTAGAGTCGATTCTTTTTGCAATCGCACCAGGAACAATTTCCTCCCCAACAGTTAGTTCTTTAATATTGTTTTCAAAATAGAACTGAGCCTTAATATTGTTTCCAATTCCAAATATCTTGGTTACAAATATTTTCTCTTTTAAAACAGAGTCATCCTCTTGTTTTTCTTTGAGCATTTTACGAAGTTCTTGAAGCTCATACTTAAGAGCGCTCTTCTCAGCTTTATACTCATCTCTGATTTTTTGCTTTTCAATATCCCACTCATCTTGCTTTTCAGAAAGGATTGTTTCCACATTTCTGTGGTTCTTTTTTTCTTCGAGAGCAGCAATTTCTTCAGAAATCTGAGCTTCTTGCATATTGATTTTCTTTAAGGAAAGCTCGTGCTTTTTCTGAGAAATATCTTGAGAGCGTTTTGCAGATAAATCTGGATCAATAAATGCCTCATATTGAGAAAGCTTAGACTTAATTGTTGATGAAGTCACTGAAACAGGCTTAATTTCCTTTTTAGGAGAGGCTTTAGCTGAGCTCATGTCAATAAGAACAGCCGGAGAGCTACTTTCCTCAAGAAAATCAAGCTCGTTTGCCTGTGAAGTAGCTGTCATCAATAATGATGAAATTATAGCTACCAGTACTTTGTTTTTAGTTTTCATATAATACTCCATCGACAGTCCATTGGAATCCTGCATCCAAGTTTATCGAAATATTTTTTAGTTTAAATGTTGGTGCAGAATCAATTACTTTAATTAATGCTGAAAGTTCGTCTCTACTTGTTCCGCCAATCTGAACATTCTTGATTTCAGAAACAAGCTGTCTAGTTTTCTCACTAGCTCTTTTTTTAAGCCCTAATATCTTTTTAGGTCTTTCAGTTTGCTCATGATGAGTCATCTTCCAGACATAGTTCATAGATATTAAATCATGCATTAAATGCTCATGCTTGTATTTAGTATTACGTATGAACCTAACAATGTCAATATCATCGTAGCCTCTATCGTACTCATCAACGACATTATGAAAGCTGCTTGCGCTATAACCATTTAGATCAATATCGATATTTGATAACTTTCCAATTCCGGCTCTTAATGATAGAGGAGTTCCAATCTCTTCTCTCTTCCATTTAATTTCAAGATATTGAGGATTACTCTCATTGTAGTCAATTTGAGTAGCTTGCCAGCCATTGATGTACTTTTGCATGACTATATCAAATGCCAACACTCTTTTTATCGTAGATGATGCATTATTGATATTGAAATCGTTTCTAAGCCATGAGACCTCTTCCTGATAAGCCATTTCAAGTATCTGCTGATCATTAGGTTCTGATTTCTTTGGAATTACCTGCTCAACCACGTTGGTTACAGGAGGTAGCTCTTGATACACAATAGGAGCGGCTTGATTCATGCCTGGAATCAATCCAGCCTGATAAGCACCGGCACCAAGCATTCCAATAGCTACAAGACCTAGTAAAAGGGTTCTAGAGTTAGATTGACCACCAGAGAGCTTTAATGAGGAAAATTCTTTAGAAATCTTCTCAACTCCTGCCTTATTCATCAACTCAGTAAATGTTAGGATCTCATCTGAAATATCTTCATTTAGCCAATTTTCTTCAATTACATTTGGAGAAATAACGATAACAGGATCTTCTTCAAAGTTGTTTCTTATCGATTCAAGCTCACTCTGAAGCTCTTCACCAGGAACAATCTTATCCAAGCCAACAATTATCTCTCCATCTGATATTGCAACAATCCATGATTGTTCAATATTGATTTTCTCAACAAAAATTAAATCGTTGAACTTAGACGCAATTACTGCGGCACCTGAAATTAGGCCAGAAAGCTCTTTTTCTTCAGTCAGAGCAACTTGATAAGTATCTGACTCACCATTTTTCTTAATCCTTCTAAGAAGGCTGAACGACTTGTTCAGCTCCTTAGAAAGAGTTGCTAGCTCAGCCTTTGGCTTACTTCCAGCTATATTGGCCCAGTAAAGACCAATAGCTAGAGTATTCGATTGCTTGCCATTTTGAAATGTGACCTTTTTCATCTGTGGTCTGCCTTTTATTTAGCCATGATGTATGGAGTTACCATAATCATTGTCATAATTCTTACTTTTCCGCCTTTTTTGCTTCCGCCAAGAGCCCACATGCTTTCACCAGCGAGACTTTCAACATCAGATCTGTTTTCAGTTCTATCAAAGCCGGCAATCATTAAAGTTTCACCTGAGTTTACAGAGGCACGCTGCATGAAATTCTTGAATGATCTGTCAGCAATCTCAATGTATCCTTCGTCACCAAGTGGGACTTTTCTAACATCATCAAGACTAGATAAGTCTGCTGCAAAATTAAGATCAACATCGCCATTAGAGTTAATTCTAGGAGTAAGATTCATCGTCAAACCAGAAAGGACACTTGATGGAGAAGCTTCAAAGCCCATTACTTTACCATCTTCATCCATGATAGGCGTCATTTTGCTGACAATGCCTTTTTCTTTTGCAACTTGAACTGGAACTAGCTTTCCGTTCGTTGTGTAATTCATAGATGAAGTAACAAGTGAAACGTTAGATACTTTTGCCAATGCATCAATGATTGCTGATGAACCACCAAATCTTCCGCCGCCTAGAGATTTAAAGTTTAGACCTGACTTAGTAAGCCCAGCACTAAAATCAGTTGTTGCTCCAGCAACATCAATTGCAGAATTGTACAAGGCATTGATATCCATACCTAAATTAGCAGTGTCTTCAATTCTTATTTCGTACACTTCAGTCTTAACTGCAATTCTTTTATTTACAATTGAGTTAATCTGCTCAACATATGACTGAACTTTATCCAGAGATTCAGGAGTATCCGTTACGGTAACAATGCCTTGGCTAATAGAAACAGAGAACTTTCCTTCGTCAGAAACAATAGCCTTCAATGATTCAATCATGTCAGCAACCTGACTTCCTGAATTATTTTTAATTGTGCTTGATTGCATACTAGAAGCAGAAGTAGAAGACGCCTCTTTACCAGCCTCCGCAGCATTCCTATTAGTTGAAACACTTGCATCAAATGTAGTTACAGCGGCATCACCATCAAAGATGAAGTTCTTAGTATCTAGTCTATAGAAAGAAATGTGGTTTCTATCCCATTTCCAATATAGATTCGTTTTAGATGTTACTACATCTAGCAATCCTGCAATTGTGCCGTTATATGAGATTGAAAAAGACTGTTCGCTGCCAACCAGGCCGTTTCCAGCATAATCAACTTCTTCATCAACACTTTCTTCTGTTGAATCTTCTGACTTTGGCGCTTTCTTATCGCCCTTAACATCATTTAGATAACTAATAGCATCTGAAGTAAGATCAATTCTAGAATTAATGCTTACCGAAATGTCGCCAAGAATTTCATTTAATGAAGCCGGTTCAACTTGAGCATAAATGACTTTTTCATTAAAGAATTTAGGAAGAGTATCCTTGTCTGTAAGCCTGAATGATTTTCCAGACACAAACATGTCATCAATAACAGATACAGTTGTAGAAGAAGCTGTCATCTTCTTGCTTTGATCAAATTTTTCAACAACTGAATCTTTATTTTGAGACGCAATTTCTTTCGATTCATTGATTGCAGTAGTAGTACAACCAGTCATTCCAACTGTTGCAGCAGCAACGCCAATTGCAACAGCTTTAACTTTTAAGTTTTTCATCTTAGTACATAACCTCTTGACGGTATCCCGCCTCAGTAATAAATAATACGTTATTTTGAGTGTAGAACTCAGCCCTTAATGGCTTCTCGCTATCTCTCAAAGAATACAAGACTTTATCAACAACGCTTTTTTCACCAACAAATTTGCCAGTTAAAATAGCGCCATGATGAATAGGGTAATCAATATTTAGTGATTCATCCCAATGTAATTTCCAGCCAGACTTTGTAGCCCAAGCATCAAGATTCTCTCTTAATGTCATTGACTCTGAAAGCCTCCAAACCTCAGGAGATTGTTTTGCTAGGTGAATTGCCAGTTTAGCACTCTTAGAAACTCCAACAGCTCTTTCTGTGTGATTCACTTCGATAATCAGATTGTTTTGCTCAGAAATAACATCCAAAACACTTTCCCAAGAATTTCCGCCCTTCCAGTTAAGAACTGTATTCTCAAGACCTGAGTCAACATTGATTTTCCAATCAGAAGAATCTGGGATAACTGTTTCAAGAGCAACAAATAAAGGTACATTTTTACCTGATTTCATTACTGTTGCCAACTCATCTGGCTGCTCTTTCATTAGAAAGTTACCATGAACACTTGATTGACCTGAAACACTCTTAGAATTAGCTATAGCTTCAATCACGCCGCCTCTAGCTTCAATCTTCTTAGCTTTCTCTGTACCGTCAAAAGTCACAGTTTTTCTAACTACTGGTGAAATATATAATTCAGCTTGCGCCTGAGCCGCAAATCCACAAAGGACTGCAACAGTCATGGCAATTTTCGTATTTTTATTATTGTTGTACATGCTAATAATGCCTCAATTTTTTCGACATTATATATCTAAAGTTCTTGATAATGCAAATACTATCTCGAAAATAAATACGAATGTCGTTAGTTAATATGGTTAAAGTTAAAGTTATTGTCTTTTTCGCCAGGGCGGTCTTATAAATCTATGCCTGCCGGCAAAAACGGTTCTTATTCTTCTTGCTAGCATGAATATTGACATTCCTCTCTTTTCTATTATAAATAGCAGTAACGAGAATGCAAGAAGTGAAATAAGAAGCCACACAGATGGAAAAATCATAATTGTTAATATGGGCAATATTACAAACCCATCAATTCCTATAAACCTTACTTTTTTTGCAATGTTATTCGCCGGCATCGATGCTCTCCATTTCTTCTGCGTAGTTTGCTTTAACTCTTATATATGTTTTCTCAGATATAATTCCAGCAGCAAACTTTGATTCAACATCTGTCATCATTGGTTTACCATAAAGAGAAACCATTTCATGGGCTGTTTGTCCAATATTATTAGATCTTGATAGTTTGTTTTTAATTTTTTGATTTAGTATTAAATACTCTCTAATTGCTGTTCTTTTCCCATCAGTCGTTGGAATAAGTCTCTGAGCTACAACAACCTTAAGAGCCTGAACTAAATTATATTTGGCTTGCTCTTGCATGTTTGGTTGAAATACAGAGATCATTCTTTGAAACGTTTCAGCAACTGAATTTGCATGAACAGTAGAAAAAACAACATGTCCAGTTACAGATGCCTCTATGGCAGAATTAATTGTCTCATAGTCACGAGCCTCACCAACAAGGATAGTTGTAGGTGCCATACGCAATGAGTTGACTACGCCATCATTGAATGATTCGATGCCACGACCAACCTCTAATGGAGATATTAATGACGATGGACTTTTCACATTATCATATACAAACTCAATAGGTTCCTCGATTGTAACTATGTGCCTGTTTCCATCAGGGTCTTCAAGCTGATCACGTATTAAACTTGCCAATAGTGTCGATTTCCCGTTACCTGTTGCGCCAACAACAAGTATTAGACCCTGATCTATTAGTTGGCAAACATCAATGATTTCATCTTCAACATCAATATCTTTCACTGATGGCGGCGTGGTCGGAATGGTACGAATAGTAATTGTTAAACTTGTTCTTCCGTTCCTAACAGCATTTACTGCATTGATACGAAACCTATAGCGTTTTTTCTTTTCAATGTTATCGTCCCCAACCACAGTAATCTTAAACTCGTACTGGGTATTAATGGGCTTTCTTGAACCAAGAATCGATTTTGCATTTTCGCCATAAATCTTTTCAATTATTCTTTCTATTTCATTGTCAGAAATTCTTCTGCTTGTTGCTTTTTCTTTCCTTCCATGAATAGAAATCCATATTTGAGAGTTGCCTATTACAAAGAGATCACTGCCTCCTTTCTCAGACATGCCAACCAGCATGTCTTGAAGGTTTGATTCATCAAATTGAGATGGGACAGGGTAGTCTAAAAGTTCAATCATTGTTTTCTAGATTCCATATCATTGATATCCATAAGTCTTTGCTCATCTGGATATCTAAGAGAATCTCTTGAATCAAGTATTAAAGCTTCCCAATTATCAGCATTACTATCAAATGTTGTAGGAATGGCCAATTCGATAATTTTTTCATTGATCCTCATGCTTGCTCCGCCACCAGTAACATCCTGAGTAGATGAAACAATTACAGGCTTATTAACTTTTCCTATAATTACAAGATTAATATATTTAATCATGCCTTTAAAATCACCACCAAGCCTTCTTTCTCTGTAGGTCATTTCCCTATCAGCTTGCTTGAAACCTGCTAGCCATCCCTCTGTTATCCACTTTTTCCACAAGGATTTTTCTTCATTGTTTTTTGGAAGAAGGTTTGAAACAGGTTCACTCACTTCAATTGGCTGGTCAAATAAGAGATACTGTCTCCAATTCGGAGCTGATGTAACCAGTCTTCCTGGCCTATCGATATTAAAGTCTTTGCCAACCACAGTTATTCTTCTTGCATCACTAGAAGCAATAATTGCATTTTCAATTTCACTAATAACAGGAGGAACAAAGTACAATTCTTCTAAGCTTCCACCAGATAATTTCATCAAAGTATTAAAATCAAAGTTTGCATCAAGACTATCCGATCTTTCAATTATTTTATCTTTAAGATAATTCATGTGCCCGATATAGCCATGCTGAGCACCTAAAGCCAGTGCTGCATTTCGAACTTCTCGAAGTCTAATGTCGCCTGCATCCATAGATCCCTCAATAAGAGATATTTTTCTATCTTCAGAGTATTCGAGAGACTGTAACTCAGAAAGACTTGCATGCTCTTGAGTTTGAATAGCATAGGTATTTACTGAAAACACAGCAAGGCCCAGTGCTAAAGCCTTATATAGCTTATTTAGTCTCATTGCTTATCTCTCGATTACTTGTAGATTAGACGCATAACTTTTGCATGAAGTTCAACACGAACAGAATCACCAGTTTGAACACCTAGCTCTTTAAGCGCATCGTTCAATGGCTGCTTTTTAATGTCAATATGAACCCATGGTTCATTTGCCGGAATAACACCGACAGATGGCGCAAACTTATATCCGCCAATCATTGCGATTGCTTTTGCAGCTTTGGAAGCCTTTCCTGTGTATCTAAAAGTAACTACTTTATCAAAACCTTCTGGAACTCTAGTTGCCTCAATAAATCGAGCCTCATGCTGCTCCTTCGTCATTTGTTTTTGCGCCATAGCTTCTTGTGTTTTTGCTAGCAATCTTAGCTCATCTCTAGCTTCGATAGAGATATTTACTAGCTCTTGAAGGGCTTGACTATCCGGCCTACTAAGTTCATCAGGTGGCTCTACAGAAGAAGTAGTAGTACAACCACTCAATATAGATAGAGCGACAATTGAAATTATTGTTTTGCCTTTTTTTAAGTGCATTTTCCATTCCACCAATTCTATTTTATATAAATATTTTGACCTATGTTAAACATAAACAAGGTTTATTGCAAGATAATATACCACTATATAAGCTAAATGGCACAATAGCTGTGCCATTTATATATAATGTCTATTTCCCTATGGGATCACTTTGATAACTTAAGCAGCAACAACATCAATATCTTGTCGATACTTAGCTACTAATTCTTTAGTTATTATGTCAATAACGCTAGATTCTTCACCAATATCAATTTGTGCTTGCCTATCCTTCATGTAATCTGATGCGCCACCAACCGGGAACTCCTGCTTCAATATTGTTAATGCATTACTTAACCCAACTTGTTTTGCCAGCTTTCCTCTTAACTTAACGTCTTGAAGTGTTGTGCTATATGCCCATTTTTCAATGGGGCCAAGAGTTAGCCTAACAATCATCTCTACATTCTCACCACCTTTAATGTTGCCAAGGTAGAGCATTGATGAGCCTTCTGGTCCGGGACCTACGCAGTATCTCTTAAGGGCAGAAACAGCATCATGGCTAGGCTTAAATTTCTGCTTAATCTTAGTGATTGTTTCTTCTGCATTACCTTTTGAAAGGATAAATACATTATTTGCAAGCTCAATCATTTCAGAATCAAAATCATCTACCATTTGAGATAAAAGCGCTATATGGATATTGAATTTCCTTCCTTCTCTAATATCTTGAATTGCTTGCAATCTAACTTCAGGACAGGCTGATGTTCTGTGGAACTCATCCATGCAAAGCTTCTTGGCAACTCCGTCATCAGCCTCTATTAATGCTCTATGATAATCTTTAAATTCATCAGGAATTTCATATAGAATGGATTCATTCCTATAAAACTCCTTGCACATCACGTTTCTGGCAAGCATATACATGACGCCCACACGCTTATTACCTTGGCTGGAGCCTCCTTTTGCAACATTACTAATATCCATGCTGCAAATTCTTGCAGAGCCAATGTCGAACTTTGATGCCCCGACAATAATTGGATAATCGCCGGCAACTGATGAGATCATACCCTCAAGGTACTTAATCATGTTCTCGCCGTCATTTCTTGCTTCGCCAAAATTATCTCTAATATTCGTTGATTCGCTTAATACCGTAGTTGTATCAGAAAATGTAGGAACACTATATCTTTGAGCTAATTTCGCCTCTTGACTGAAGCCTTTTTCATGAAGATATTTAACAATTTGCCACCAAGATATCTCATCATCTTCTTCTGATGTAAATCCTAGCGAATCAAGTGCTTCATCCACAGTAATATCTGTTTCTCTAGAGTATATCTTTGGATTATTGTTCTCACTAAAATATTCATACATTTCATCAACAAGTTTAGCTACAATTTCAGAGAGCCTAGGTACAGGCTTAGAACCAGCTGGCGTTAATAGCAAACTCATCATATTCACAATAAAGTCTTTCTCTACAGCAAGTGGATATTGGCAACCCAATGGCGTGTCAAAAAAGTTAATTGCAAATTCTTTAGTGTTTTCAATTTTAAATGCTTGAGCAAAATGCTTTTGGCTTTTTGGAAGAGATGATCTTACTAGATTCACAAAAGCAGCAGAAGAAAATCCAATATCAATAATACTAATCCTAGGAAGAATTCTATTTCCAGGATTTGTTATTAGGGCCATATTTGTTGCAGCGAGGAAGAATGACTTACCAAACCCTGGAGGGGCAAAAACAATATCAGTCCATGCTGCCTGCTTTGAGCTTCCTGGAGAATAAGGAAAAAGCTTGTTATCGGTTGTTCTAAAAGAAACCGAACCTGTTTCCCAAGGAGACGCTGGCCTTGTTAGAGGAAGCATTGCAAATGCATCCATTAGCGGGATAGGAAACGGAGTACTTATAGGTTTTTTTGTCATTCCAGGTATAGTGTCGCACCAAGCAGAAACCGAATCTCCGAATTCTTCAATGATGTCCATATTTCCCCAGTTAGAGGCTGCTTGAGCCAAGATCTGTTTTCTTCTATTTGTCTCTTCTATATCATTTCCCCATGTGCAAAAAGACATGTGCCCCATAATCATTGACTCGCCACCACGAGCAAGGTCCATTAATTCAGCGGCTGCATCCTTGATATCTGAGTTTCCCGTAGAAAACATCTGCAAAAATGTAGCAAAACCATTTTTTGTTGATATCTTGCTCATTACCTGTGAATGACCAGTTTCTAGGGTAAAACTAAATCTCCAAGGGACATCATTATTAATCTTTTCAAACAGCTCAGAAAATGGCTTGGGTTCTTGACTTGGGATATCCACCATTAGAGGGGCAATTAACTTACTGCCCATTTTTATCAATGATGCATCATCCTTATAGATTTCGGGCCTCTGATTAAATAGTTGAAATCCAATATCTGGATTAAGTACATGACTAATATCTTTCGCTCTACCGGATTCTTTGATTGCACGAGGAGATACTCTATCGCCAAGAAGAGAGGGTCTCCAAGTGTCTGATGTCATATCTAGGTTGATCTCCATCTTGATGCTTTTAAGAGCCTCATGTGCGTCTAGCGGCTTCAGTGATACAACTCTACCCATTGTATTAACAATGCTATTAACAAATCCTGTGTGGATTTCTTTAAGAGCAGGAACGGCCATACTCATGCTTTGACCAAATTCACCCGGCTTTAGTCCAATATTAAATTCTTTAATGCCTTCAATTCTTGATTTTACTGAGTTCTTATAGGTTTTTGAGTCCAAAACCCCAGGAAGTGTTGTCAGCACAATGTAGCATGCCTCACTTGAGGTTTTTCCACTCATAATTTCTGAACGCTCATGCAGCATTTCTTTTAAATCAATATTTAGATTTTCTAAAGTATTAATTAGTGGCGCTATATTTCGATCTATAAGCCTTTTTGCTCCATCAGGATCTCTATTAAAGACAAACTGAATCTTATATCCAGGCTTCTTCAATATTCCCGACAAATTATCTAAGCAACTTGTCATGTTTTCTGCAAATCTTTTATCCCCTACAAGAGAAAAAGTGCCTTCAACTTTCAATACGGTCATTAAGGCACCATCTTTAGTAACTAAAGATGTTTTGGATTTATCTGTATGATTATTTGTTTCGATATTACAATAATCATACATTCCAGTCTTAAAGACTTTGTTCATTGTTCTAATAAACGAGTACATTTCAATTCCTATAAGTAAATTTCTTCTTTATCTTTACTTTTACCGCTACCAGCAGGCTTTTTCTTCATTAGCTCTCTGATTGCATCTGTAAAATCACTCATTGACTGACTTTGCTCTAGTGGGCTTTTTAATAAAGCTATATCAAGATTTTCAAGTAAGTGAAGATTGTTTTCTTTTGATTGCAATATACTATAATGATAAATATATATTAAGTCGTTTTTTAATCTTTTTATTCCTTCCTCAGGAATCCCTGGAGTCAATATTTCATCAAAGTTCATCTTAATCTCCTGAGATTAGGTTAACGATAGATGGAAGCAATCCATTATCTAAGGCAATTTTGTTTGCGCTTTCAATTTCTGTCTCTCTTAAATATGCCGTTACTCTTCCTGTGCCAAAAGAGCCTATAGTGATGCCTGCATCCCTATTAAGTCTTTCAGCTGCCTTTGAGCAAGCAATTCTGTCATATGCTCTTAAATAAGCACCAAGAGCAGTATATGAGGAAATCTGATCTTTATATGGTGTAGATAAACCAACTGAAACACTTTCTAGAAAAATGGACCTCGCTACTGAAAATTCAGTATCATCATATCTTAGAGGAGTATTTAATCTAACATCACCGGCATCAGTCGCATATCCTCCCTCTATCTCAATTTTAGAAAACCTTGATAGGTAGATTACTTCTGGCAATGTTGCCCATCTTCTAGAGTATGATGAGCCAGCGCCAAAAGTCTGATAGCCAATATACTCAGGGTTTTGGCTTATTACTGATATTTTCAAAAAAGCAGCTTTGTTTTCATGGAGACTTTTAAGTCTAGCAAGAACAGCCTTGCTACCTTTGATTTGAATATTGTCTTCATGACCAAAAGTTGCAGTAAAATCCTTCTCAGAAAGTTTTTCCCAGCTATTTCCTAAAGGATATTTCATGCTTAGAAGCCATCTAGAATAACTTCCTCTAGGAAACATAAAGTTATGTGTTTTAGAGCCCTGAGGGCTATTTCCGGTCATAACCTGAAGGTTTTGAGTTGACTGTTTTATCGCATTATTTATATCGATTGAATAAGGGGAATCAGGAGCCTTCCTAAAAGAGTTCGGCATTAAATGATCTCTAAGAAGTGTTGTAAGCCTATAGCTTGTAGTCGAGATATCAATCTTAAGCTTTTCATGGCAGTACTTTGCAATATTTGTAAACACCTTAGAGAAAAATTCAGCTTGCTCCTGAGGCTGGTTCACAAATCCAAACTCTATCCCCATTAATGTGTAAGATGTTCTAAAAAATTGAGCATCCTGAATATGCTGAACCTTAATTAGGTTAAAATCCTTGTATGCTTTCCACATTAAATTAGTAATCCAAAAAACATTTGATTGTAACTCTCCTCGATTACTAACCCTGAAAGCCTTTGCGCCATTAATACTTGCCCATCCGCTTGTTGCAGATTTCGGATCATCAAAGTGACATACACCAACTAAATTCATTTTATAGTACTTCTTTAATTATAATTGTTTTAACCGTTATAATAGTTATAACACATATTTTATTAAAAAAGAATACAAATGACAAAGAAGCCTTTCGGCTTCTTTTATTATTTTCGCTCTATTGTTCTTAGTATGTCTTCAGGCTCTGTTCCCCCATGAAGATTACTTGACCACCTAGTTGCCTTTTGTGTTGCAATTTCATGCCATGTTGATGATGGAATTCCTTGAAATGGCCCCTGGAGCCAGTATTTTAGCTGAGGTCCAAAACCTTCTTTAAGAGGAAGTAAAAAGTAATCACTTAATAGACCATCTCTTTTCTCATAATCCTCATCTTCTAAATGAAGAAGAAAGTCACCTAAAACAAGAGGATCACAAGTTCCTAGCTTTCGATCTGCCGGCACTTTTTGCTTATACAGTCTAGCAAGCATATTAATTGAAAGCATTTTTATTGACTGATCTTCACTTAACTCGCCAACCCAAAGGACGCGAACAAGCTGGTTTAATTCTGCTTGGGAGAATCCCAAAGCAGGGTCAACATAAATAACAATGCCTCTTTCTTTCTGACCAGAAAATCCCACATGGAAACAAGCATGACACAAGGAACATGTCGTAATAAGATTATCTTCATCATTATTAGTGTGATCATCATCTTTATGATGCACTTCTTGATACTTATCAGCTTTAAATCCGCAATATTGACAAGTATTGTTGTCTCTCTTTAGGATCCTAGGCCTAACTGACTTGAACTGTTTATCAGCCTCTTCGGAAGTTGGATCGTCAGATCTAAACTGGCCCCTTTTAACCGACAATTTAATGTTTTCTATTTTCATATTGTTTTGCCAAAAATAAGGTAATAAAAAGGGCCCATTACGAGCCCTGCTTTTTATTCTGTTTTATTAAAATGTTGTAAAGTTGCTTGCTTTAACTGATCCAGCTGTTGCGCCAGTACTTCCAATTGTCCAACCAACAGTTGTTGGGAATAACAGAAGTAGTGAACCAACAATAAGTGCTGTAATGCCATTTTTCATATGGCCTCGTCCTTCTTCTTTACCGTCTTTATATACTAACCAAAGACCAAGAAAGAATAACCCTGTACCAGAAAGGTAAGCTAAGCCAACGATAAATTTCTTAGCCGCAGTAAATAGTGAATCTCCCTTTTGAAGAACTCCAGTCCAGTCAGTTGGAGCTCCACCGCCGGAAGAAGGTGTTTCAGCAAGAGCCCCGCCAGAGAAGAACATAAATCCTACAGCAATAGCCATGGCAAACATCCATTTAAATGAATGCATCTTGTTTAAAAATGTCATAATTGACCTCTTTTTATTTTTATTGTTATCTGTGATTAATATACAACAAAAAAAGTATAATGCCAATAGGTTATGGCAAATAGAGCGAAAAAATATTTAATTTCAAATACAATAAATACTATTAGTGCTTATCTGTCTGACAAAACAAATAGTTTTTGTGTTGTTGAGGAAATAAAACAATAAAAAAAGAGCCCTTAGGCCCTTTGTGTTATTTTTGATTTGCTAGTCTTTTTGCAAGAGAACAATATAGTCTCCAACAATAAGGTTACTGTTTTTATCCATGCCCTTAATCTGACCTAGCCCATCTAGTTTCTCACCATCGACCTTTGATAGCCACTCACCTGTAGGGGTTTGAATTAGATAAGTGTCATTATATATAGCATTGAGAACCCACCCAACTGCATTTTCATATATCTTAGCTCTTTCTTTAATTGGCGTAACTAAAACAACATCAGATTTGCTTACTTTAACAGTGGGCTTTTTAGTCTTTTTTACTGGTTTTTTTGTTGCTTTCTTCTTTGGGCTTTTAACTATCGGCTTTACATAGACTTCATCCATAAACCACTTGCTTCCAACAAATGCTAAATAGCCACTATCATGTATTCCTGTAATCTCTTTAATACCTTTCCCCGAAACATGCATCTTTTCACCCTTGAAAAAAACGCTAACCCTTGTTTTTCCGGGCCTTGCTGTCTTAACAATAGACATTGTTCCATCTTTCGAAGTATTAATTACTTGATAGCCTTTTAATCTGTCTCTACCTGAAGTCAATTTTTCAAATTCAGCATTGCTAATGCGCTTAACTTTCTTTTCAACTTCAACTTCAACAATTTTCTCAACTTCCACTTTTACAATTTTTTCAACAACCCTTTCTTTCTCTGAAGATGGCACATTCATTGAATCATGTAAAAGATTAATTTTTGCCATTAAGCCATCAATTTTTTCCTCAAGCTTAGGATCATTAACATACTCAATTTTATGTTCTTTAACAATCTGTCCTTGTTCAGTATCTAAAGGCTTAAGCTCTTCTAGAGCAATTTCGCTATTCCTATCTGATGATTCAATCTCAATAGTATTCTGCTTTTCACTATTCGCTATTAATCCACCATCACCTTCGGTAACTTTTAATTGAGAATCAGCAGCATTAAAATCAAGAACAATTTCATTTTTATCAATGCTTGAATCATCAAGATTTTGATTGGATACTACTTGTTTAACAGCATTAGCTACTGGGCTTACAACAGGAGGCTTTACTTCAAATTGTTTTGAATCATTATTGATGGGATTGGTTAATTGATTATCAACTAATGCTACCGGTTCTGAGTCTACTAGGTATGGATAAACTTGATATGCTCCAAATCCAATAAACGCAGCTAGAGCCGTTCCAATTATTAAAATTGGTGCTTTATTTGATTTCTTGGGAGCTGGGCTTGCTTCATCACCTGATTCATCTTCAGATTCATCTGTAGAATCATCATCAAATTCAACAATATCTTCATCTTCAAGATCGGTAGAGTCATCATCTTCTAATTCCTTAAGCTCACTCTCATAATCATTGAAATTATCACCAGCACCTTCTGTGTGAAGCTCATCTAGCTCATCTAGATTATTCTGATCATTGTTTTTATCAGACATAATAAAAAAATCCTATTTTAGTTTTACAAAATATAGGGCGAGTCTAACACTCGCCCTGACATTAATCAATATTTACTGATATATTATCATCTAGTTTTTAACATCAACAGAGGTCATAAACATAATAATAATATCTCGATTTCCATTAACTTCTACAGTCGGAGGTCTTTGAAATTGTCTTTCAAATGAAGGAATCAATTTTTGACCAATAGAACCAAGAGCAACAGCAAGTTGATCGCTGGCATCTGGAAGCCTTTCAATTACCTTGTTGCTACTACCATCAGAGTTTGTAGTTGTTGTTGAACCGGTTAGGGCAGAAACATATCCATCAGCTGCTGCTGCAATGGCCAGCTTAAAGTATCTTTCAAAAATGTGTCTATCTACACTATCTGCAATACCCGGTCTCAAAGTCTCCGTGTCTAACGCTATGGCCTTAATAGGGTAGTCAATGCCATCTTTAGTCATGTTACTAAACATGATTGATGCTTTTTCACCGACTCTTACAGGCTCTCCAAGAAGTACAGAATCACCCGCTTTGCCTTCTCCAGGAATATAAGCTCTTACTGGACCCGGTTCATCAGTATTGATTGCGATTTGCAAAATGCCGTAATGCATTTCACCCATATTGATTGTATCAACACTTTCTGTCTCTTGATAAGAAATAGGATTAGCCATTTCTTCATAAGCAGATAGAGCTTGTGATGAATCTTCTCTTGAGCTTGGAGATTCGCCCTTTCCAATTCCTCGGTACTTATTCAAAGTCCCTTCATTTACCTTAGGTAGCCTAGAGCTATCTCTAATATATCTACTAACCAAACCATCGTTATTATTGCCTGCTTTATTAGCGTAATTTGACGTTGATTGTCTGGTTTTAGTTACTGAATTAGAATTGCTAGATGATCTTTGTTTATATCCATTTGATACTCTTGGCTCTAATTGGCCAATTTTTGCTATGTAGCCAGCATAGATATTGTTACCACCTGTTCTTTCAAGTTCAGACCTGAGGAACTCTTCCTCATTTATTAAAGAAAGATTACCGACTTGCACTTGATTTTGCACATTGACATTATATTGCTGTTTAGGATTATTTCTTAAAGCAGGATCTCTATCATCAATATCTTCAAATGCCTTAATTACTGGCCTTTCTTCATTGTCATTTTTATCCTCAAGAAGCTTTTCATTAGAGAGATCAAGCCTATCCATATAGCCTCCACCTTGATTCTTTGCATCGCTAATGGTCTCTTGTCTAGCCTCTTCAATTTGAATTCCAATTGGAGAGTCTTTAGGAATAATATTCTCTTCTCCTGACTCGGTTTTCTTTATTTGATTTCCGCCAGGAGCTTGTGTTACTTCCGTCTGTCCGGCAAGCTGAGGTATTAACTCCTCATCAGAACCTCCGAACTTATTAACAAAAGCGGTGATTGAAACCGCTGTTACTACAGCAGTTACACCAAGCATCAACCTCGCTTTTGGAGGTATATTGCCAAGTGTTCTTGTGATTGCATTTGCCATTCTTCTCTGCCCTTAATTACTTGTCAAAAATTGATTTTTTCTGACGGATATTTACTTCAAAGCCTTTCTCAACTGTTGCATAAACCATTTCGCCATCAACTGTAAAAAGAAGTTCTACAGCAGGTGAAATTTTATATACAGTATATCCAGATGGAGAAGGCAAGATTTGCTTTTGAGGTGGTGAGATCATATGTGCTCTGGTCCTAACGTAAAGTTCACCATTTTTGTGCCAAACAGTTCCTCTAACACCAGTAAGTTCAAACCTCTTTCCGCCATTCAGCTTGTCACCATTGAGAACAGAGAGCATATCTGGATCTCTAACTTCAATCTCGGTGCTTCGATATGTTCCAGAACGAGAATCTGGGCCTAGTTTAGGTATCTGAACACTTATTCTTGCATCTACTTCAGATTCATTGCCTGTTAATCTAATAACAACAGGAATATCTAAACCTTTAAGATTGATTAGTGCATTGCTCTCTCTGAATGATTTTTTGATTTCAAAAACACCAACATGATCTTTTCCATCCATAGAGCGAGATGTAAATGAGCTATTATCCCCAATAATGTCCCCTTCAATTGGCCATGGGGCTCCAGTCTGATCAAAAAACATTATCGATGACGAATAGCCTTTTGCAACATTGATTTGAATTGGCTTTGGCGCATCAACATCAATATCAATTGTATTTATCTTTAACTGAATAGGACCACCAACAGGAGTGTTTTTTGCTCTTTCAATAGTGTTTGCCAATTTTCTTAGCTGATAAATTTCAGATGCACTGAAAGGGTATTCTTTATCAGTCATGTCTTTGATTTTTTTCTCTCGATCATTTTCATCCAAGACATCTCTCAATTGCCCAAGCTGTTCTTGCTCATAAAGATATTTGAAAAGAGAGTGCTTCTTCTGCTTTATAACTTCAACCTCATAAGAATTAAGCTTTTCTTTTTGACCAGTCTTTTTAAGAATGGCCTCAAAAATCTGAATATCCTGCTGGGTGATTTTTTCGCCGCTTATCTCTTCAACAGCTTGTTGATTATTTGCCGCATTTAAATCTATCTTAATAGAATCATTTGCTAAGCAACTAAAACTTGCTGCCACTGAAGCTGCAACAAGGGTGATTTTTGATAAATTAATTTTCATAACCTTCTCTTAATTATTAACTGTTTCCATAACAATTCTTGCAATGCCAAGACCTTCTGCATTTTGCATTAGGCTTTGCCTTGAAACTGTTACGGTAAATAAAACTTTACTTGAAAAAACACTAGATTCAGTTCTGTAAGTAATAGTGGCTGGAACCTCTAACTTCCAAAGGAATGCATTAGTAAAACCGACATTACCCTTCTTTATTACTAAAGGAACATGATCTGCCGACAAAGAAACAATAAGCTTCTTAGAGTTGATTGTCTTGAAGTGTCCGCTTTTAACAAGTGCATTGAGCAACTCAGTTCGTCCACTATCTGTAAACCACTCCATTGTTGACTCATTTAACCGAGTTTTCATATTTGAGTAATTAAAATTAAAGGTATCAACAAGCGCTCTTGCTAACCAATCTGAAACAACAGCATCCTTTTGATTTGGTTCGCTTAGTGCAATCAACTTCGTTAATGAGCCATTCTCATCTACTGCAAAATAAACAGAATCGGCCTCTTTATTAATAGATAAAAACACACCGGAAATCGAAAGTCCCACACCAACTAGACTAGCTATTGCCAGCTTTGTCATTTTTGAGGCTTGGTCTTTATAGAACTCTCTTCTAGCAACAATATCTGTAAGAGGGTCAATGGCTTTTTTACTTGTGTTTTTTTTGATTTTTTCATTTCCCTTACTGGAAGCTACTGGAATCTTTCTTTTCTTTTCTGTGCTCATTCTAAACCTCTTATCTTCTGGCAACAGAATGGATTTGCTCTACAAATCCATCTCTACTTGTTACATAGGCTTTACCTGGTTCTTTCATTGAAAGAATTAAAGCACATGCCAGATTAATCATTAGAGACAATGCTATACAAATAATAAAAACCTTAGTCATAAATCTAAACGCATCCCTATAAACCTCATATGATTCATCCGTATGCACTTCTTCAGATTTGGCTTCTTTTATAAATTTGCTCTCAATCTCTTCAAATTCTTTAAGTTGTTCGGCCACATCAATTTTATTTATGTTTTTCATGATTAAACCCAACTGTGTTATTTCGACTGATAATAACACTATTGACCTATCGAGTCCAATATAATTATACGAGAAATAAATATAATGACAATAGAATGTTGTTCGTACCTAAGCAGAAAAAGAAGAGAAACAACACAAGGAAAATACAAGCTCTTAATTAATTATTCTCAGGGTTTAATAGGTAAAAAGACTAATATTTATCCAAGTTCGTATTGGTTTCGATTATTGCACTAATATTACATTTTAAGATCCATTTCGAGAAAGCGACAAGATCTTTTATTTCGTGTTTTTGCGCAGGAAGAAGTTTGTTTTCAGCAATCTTAACAGTTAAAATATTTTGCCATTGCCATTGCCATTGCCATTGCCATTGCCATTGCCATTGCCATTGCCATTGCCATTAAGATGAGAGCTTAGGTGGAGGTAAGAAGCATATTAAGTGCAGAGCAATACGAAATCATTGAGGTTGTATCGTTCTCTTAAATATCTGTTCTCCTCACAACTAAACATGGTCCTATAATTGACACAGAAGTCTTATGAGGATTCTTACTCTCATACGCTGCAAAAGCTGATAAGACTTAAAACTTAAGATAATTGCCTAAATGCCATTCACTCATCTATTGTCATTAGCGAAGATTGTTTTACAAACATCCTTGGTTTAGGAGTTTGCTTGCACACTTTTCGTTATTCAACTAGTTCATGATATTAATTTGGGAGATATCACTTGGCTTATCCCATTTCTAAATATTTAATCACATCACGAAAGTCGGCCATTTAGAAGCTTTCAAAATTGAAGTATTGAACCGTTCAAATGTCTCTATAGATCTTTGTTCGATTCATGATTGTTATGAGCTGCAACCTACATGCTTCTGCAAAATCAATCCCAACACCAATACAGATTTCCTAGAAAGGATGTCCATGAAGACATTATCAGTAAATGGTTCAATAACTGTTAGTGAAATCTTTAACTCGAATAGGGGTTATCGATAGACTAATGAAGAGGCCGGCAGACAATAGCGCATCAAACAATTTGGGTGACTTAATCTTGCAAACTGAAAAGCTGCGATTAAATGCTCCAGATTAGGTGAGCTGGTTCAAGGCAAGAAATGTGCAGTCAAAATAGTTGAGCTTAAGTTGTGATACATGGCTTACTTAACTGCTTTGATAATTTGTATAACCCAACAAAAGCCGGCAATAGTTAAATAGGGCCAATAACAAAAAGTGCTATTACGTATGGAAACACATAATAATTTATGCAATCAGTACTCTTTTGTCTTGGGATGCTGGATTCTTTAATCCCAAAAGTACCAGGCAAATTCCATTTTTGAATATAAATGAGTAATGGGCTTATTTTTGAATAGTGGCAAATGTTACTTGCTCTAAACTCATGATGTAAGAGAAATCAGCAGAACAGATAGGAAATACATTTAATAATCATTTGGCTCAACAGGAATAGATGAGTTATTGATTTCTAGTTGCTTGATGAGTCAATTTTCAATGCCTGAAGTCGCTCTAGGCTAGAGTGATAAGTAAATATCAATAAGAAATCACTCTGCAAACCAACAGTGTGGTTTTTTTTCATCATTACAAGGAGTCTTTGTGGGCCTGTGACAGTGGAAGTGCTACTTTTGACAGAGTATGTGCTGTTTTTGACAGAGCATGTGCTATTTTTGACAGAGGAATTATTTTCCATTAATTGGGGGGTTTTTAAGTTTTTCTTGCTGGCGATTAACAGACCTTATATTAGTTATATAACATTATAATTGTTACAATCGTTATAATAGTTATAACATGTATTTTTATCAATATCAAATAGAAATGACAAAAGTCATTAATATTTTTTAGTGAAGATTTGATCAATGGCTGCTATTACAGCCATTAATAGTGATTTTTATTGATTTATTGGAATGAAAAATAAGAACTGTCAAAGACAGATCTTATTAGTAAAGTATGTGTGGGAAACTGTTAGGAGTTGGATAGTATGCTAGAGCGAAAGTCTATTGCTAGTTTTATTGCGCCACTTAATCCTAGTTTGTTTATGTTGAATCTCTTTCTTTTTACTTCTCCTGGAGTATCGCAGTAACTAACAACTACGTAGAGGAGTTTTCCTCTTGAGTATCCATAAGAAAGACCAGGGGGCAGGTTTCCACTTTTGGACTTACTTGCCACATGGTGAAATCCCTTGGTTACTGGCATTCCAAATAATTTAAGGTGCTCATCATCTCTTAACTTTCTAGCAGCCTCCCATGTTTTGTTTAGGCCTCCGTGTTTGCGGTAGGGCATTTTCTTTTTGAATGTTTTGCCTGCTCTTTCGATCAGAATGATTAATCCAGCCTCGTACTGCTTGATGTACTTTGTTTCTACATTGGTGCATTCTGCCATTTCTGCCTCTTCGACATTGATAATACTTAGCTGTATATTAAGTGAAGTACGAACAACATTCAAGTAATTTATTGGGTATTGTGGCTTATTTTTGTATGTGTGTGATATTGATCCAATGGTGCATTGAAGGAGTTCTCGGCATTTGGTTCATTGTTCATAATATGATATTTAAAAAATTACTATTGTTTAATGCTTTTGTTTTCAAAACTTTTTCTTTTCCCAAGTCACCCTGAAGTGTGACTTGAATAATAATCCATAATTTACTTATGTCTTTCTTTTTGTTTTTATCTTTGCTCTAAAATGGACTAGGTTAGTTGTTCTTAGGAGTTATAGGTAAGTAAGTTATATTGTTAAGATCTAAGAGTGAAAGGTAACTTTAAGTTTTTTTGTTCTCAATTATATAAGGAGCCTTTCTTTTGAAAAATTTACAGTAAAAAAAATAATTTATTTTTAATTTGTGATTTATTGGACTGCTGAAGACTGGTTGGAAGGCACGAAATTGTGTCTTTTTGTTTTGGTCCTGGGTGTTTTGAAGTTGTTGATTCTATCGTTATGGGCAATAAAAAAACAAGGTGGTAGGCCTTGTTTTTCGTTCAAGCGGATTATGTACTTAAGATGGCTTAGAGGGCCTTAATGGATAACTCCCACTCGTGAAGTCCAAGACTTAGTAATCCTTTTCTTTGTAAAGATTGAATGTTTGACTCTACTTGACCAATAACGACATCTTCTGAGGAGTTGTTTTGTTCGCAAATTACAACATGTATTCTAAAGGCTGTCTCGTCTGACTGAGACATGAGTAATGAAAAAGAAGACTGATCAAAGATACCTCTAAGAACAGTGTCTTTGGCACTGGTGATGTTGTTTTCTAGTTGCTCAAGAAGGGCAATGGGGCACCCATCAAAACCCTTAAATTCAAAATTAAACGCAATATCCATTATGACTTCCTACCAAATAATAATAGTCTAAATTATATCAAAAATAATAACAAATGACAATGAAGTATGGCGAAGAAAAGCAAAATATATAGAGAAATAAATCACCCTAAACTCATGACTTGCAAAGAGTAAAGAGGAAAGAAAAAGAAACTGGAAGTATGCACAAACAGAGTTTGTGGATTATGGGCAATCTTAAATATAATCATCCTCTTCTCTGTCTTTAATTCAATCGAAGTATGAGCAACATCAAAGGTATTCAAAAGGAAAATTCTTTAATCTTGTTTCTTGTTTCTTATTCTTTACTTAAACTAAGTTTGAACAACTTTTAACTAAGTGCTTGACAAAGAGTATAAATAATGCTATGGTTACAGTGTATCAAGAATTACTATAAAGGAAGCGGATATGATTTTTTGGATTATTGCAGGATTGTTTTTCGGAAAGTGGGCTAGTAGAGAAGTTAGCTCAATTTTAAAAGAGATTTACTACTCAGGATATAACTATGATTGGTTAGAAAGCCTGTACTTATACTTGCTAGGTGATGGAATATTTGGAATTATTCTTCTTGGCTCGCCATTCTTTATTGTTGGTATTTATGCCGGAACGATGGCAGAAACAAGCAGGAGAGCTGGAACGCTATAGAGCTCAGTAATTCTTGATACTTAGATTTATATGGATGCATTTGCATCCATTTTTTTTATTCTTTTTTGCTGTCTTTTATTCATATAAGTATGAACAACAGTCTTGATTATTGTTTTGATGCGAGCCCCTGCGAGTCCGTTCTCTTGAACTTGATCTTGTGTCAAATTGCGAGATTGGTTAAAGGAATATGGTTTGCTTTAATTTTGCGCAGCACATCTGTAGGACGAAGCCCCTGCGAAGTCCGTTCTCTTGAACTTGAACTTGAACTTGATCTTGTGTCAAATTGCGAGATTGGTTAAAGGAATATGGTTTGCTTTAATTTGCGTAGCACATCTATAGGACGAAGCCCCTGAGAAGTCCGCTCTCTTGAACTTGATTCGGAAAATAGAATAGCCTCCAGGTGACAGAGGCTGATTCACTTAGAAAGGGAGATTGAAATCATTGTTTGGCTTGGGTAAACCATCTACTTTTACTTCCATTATCTTTTCTTTTTCATTAATTATGACCTGCTCAACATAGAGGTGACTGTGCGGATAAAAGACATGCATTTGCTTGCTATCTTTTCCGCCTGTCTCTTCCCATCTGGCTGCCGACACATTGCTGTGACGAAACAAGTGTCGATACGATCTCCTTATCTCATCAATTACTGACTGTCGAGTAAATCCCTTCTCTGCTGAATGAATGGTGTATTCAAGAACATCTTTGAATGGAAATGAAAGCTCAAACATAAGATAGTCAATGCTAGAACTACATATAGGAGTGCTTAAGCTATTTATCTTTGACCAGCCAAGGAGGGGTCTTCCTGTTGATGTAAATCTAAATACAGGGCTTTCATACTTGTTGGAGAGAACTTTGAAGGGAGGTATATCTAGTATTTTTGATTCAGTCCTTAATTCTTTTGTAATCATCTACTTCTCATTCCTGTTTGGCATGAAAAGGATTATAGTTCTTTTGTTCAATATGTGTATAAAAAAATACAAAAAAATGCATATATTTTCTAGAGATGTAAAAAAGCCGCAATTAAATGCGGCTCTTATGATTTGTATTGATTTTAGGATTTGGCTTTTACAGGGTGGATCGTAAACATGAATCGAACAAAAGATTTTCCTTTGGACCCAATAAAATCTAGTTTTGGTGATTCGATTAATTTATTGACCAATGGATTGATCACTAATGACAACCCTGGCATTAAAATAAAGACAGCCAGAAGAAGAATCGAGCCAATTTCAATAAGCCCAATAGTACCTTGTGGATAAGAAAGAGATAGCGCAATAAATGCAAGACCTAACAAAATTACTTTGATGTTTTTCATATTTTTCCCCGATATGATTTGTGTTTTTGCTTGTTTGTTCGACACTATTAAATATAGCAAAACATTAGTGAAATGTCAATACAAGTTTTAAATATCAATTAAAGATGATAAAATATGACTAAGAATTGAGAGAGGTGTCAGAGTGAAAGAACAGAAACTGGCTGAGCTTTATGACTCAGTAGAACAAATGATGACGAGCATAGATTGTTATGACTCTGTGGGTCGAGATGTTTTAAGAAAGGAAATGCATAGAGTATCTATTGCAATGAGTGACATTAGAGATGAGATCAATTTTGATGCTTTAGGTTCCGGCACTAATAATATTGAAACAACTCTAACGGAAGAGGTATTAGGACTTAGTAATCATGAGTTTTCTAATCTAATGAAAGAGATATCCAATAAAAAATCAATAAGAATGGAAGACTCCAGAACCTCTAGAAGTATTAAAATATCCATTAGTGACATACAAGTAACATATAGCAGGATCAAGGGTGAAGTTTGCAATATTGAAAAGGCGCAACAAATACTAGATAGAGTGATTAACAATTACAATCCAAGAGTAGCAATAGTTAATCAGTATGGTTCAGAGATAAGAAGACAAGATGAAATAGACAGAATGGAGAGTAAGGGTGCTAGTCATGATGTTAACATTGATGCTCTTGAGTCATTAGGCTTTAAGTAATAAAAAGATAGTTAGTATTAAAAGGTTATTGACAGTTAATATGAGTAGCTGTCAAAATTATACAAAAAAATGTATTGACATTACATGAAGCCTTTGCTATACTATAAAGGTAATCAGATAACAAGCAATAGCAACAAGGAATTAAAATGAAATCATTTAATAAGGTCGCATTAGTAGTTGTAGCAACAATGGCGTTAGCTGCATGTGATGGTGGCGGTGGTTCGGATTCGGATTCAGGTTCAGGAAATGTTCCTGTGAACAATTATGTTTCGGGCACATTTAGTCATATTGACTCAAGCCCTGAGCTTTATGTTTCAGATTCATTCTCTAGCTTTGAGATGAATTATGGCTGCAATGTTAGTGACGCAGGGCGATTCTTTGAAGCCGATAAGGTTGTTGTTGCTGGTAATGCAGAGCTAAGTGATGATGACTTTAAGTACGCTGCTACTATTGTTCAGAACAATTTGTCTCAAGCAATCACAAAAATGGGCTACTCTGAGTCTGAGTACAATGACGAAAAGAGAGTTTATTTTCCTCGATACTACGAAACATTTTTTGGTTCTTTGATTGTTGATTCTTCATTTTTTGATGGGGACTATCAAACAACCAACCCTAAGCTTGCTGCATTTTTTGTAACTGCTTTTGGCTCTATTGAAGATGCAAAGTTGTTCTACGCTGAAAACCCTAGTGTCGAAAAGCTAACAAGCTTTATGACTGGTCACTTTTCAAGTGTTTCAGATGCTGCAATTATTGCGCTAAATAAAGAGATTAGTGAAGAGTCATCAGATACCTACGGAACATATGGTACTTATGATGCCAAAGAAAGAATGAGCAAGGTTCTTGTTTGTCTTGAAGAGGGAAGAACCTCAGACAACTGGGGCGAGGGAACATATAGTGGAATGAAGATTGCTGCTAAGTCTAGAGCGAGCAGAGGTGATGCTGTTGATATTGTGGCTCATGAGCTTATCCATCATATTCAAAACACATTCTCTGATCAGTTTGGTGAGCTTTCACCTGTAGACAGATGGTTTAGAGAGGGTCAGGCTGTTTACTTATCAGGAATGGCAATCACAACAGGGAATCACTCAAGAAATCCAGTTGTAATTAAGTCTCTTGAAGACGAGTCGAACAACTACAGTGATACAAGTGTTGCATACAAGGATTATGGTCAAGCATACAAGTACCTTGAAACGACATACGGCTCAGGAAAGCTAAAAGAGCTAATTGATCAGATCCAAGTTAACAAGGAACATGTAAGAGCAGAACTTGGTGGTGCTGGGTTTAACTATCCTTTGTTTGATGCCAAATTCTCTGAGCTTCTTACAGACATTGATGATTTCAGACTGAATTATCCAAATCTAAACAAGTAAGAAAAACCAAAAACAAAGGGCGCTATAAGCGCCTTTTTTATTGACATTTTGTACTGGTTATAGTATACTTATTTCAATCTAATGAATTAAGGAATTTAGCCATGTCTCTAAGTTTAACCTTGATGGCGAAAGGCGAATACCAAGAGCACTTGGTTAAGCACTTTGACTATCCAGAAGAAATGTACTCTTATTTTGAGAAGGGTGACAATGTAGTAACTTCGGTTGTTGCAAAGCACACTTCGCAGTCAGCAAATGAGTTATGCGATGCTCTTAACATTCAATTAAGAAATCTGAGAACTCATGGTCGAATCGATACAACCAAGATCAAAAAGGCAACATTAGCTAAAGCAGGAATGAGTGATAGTGAAATGTACTCACTATTTGCTTTGAGAAAATCTGGGTTTGAATTCTTTGCTATTTTAGATATTTAGGAGCTATTCATGATTAAATCAATATTAGCGGTAGTTGCGGTAAGTCTTCTTGCAGGCTGTAGCAGCACCAAAGGAATGTCTGATGCTGAGTTTTGTAATGAGTATTCAGGAATGTATCGCAGTGCAGCCGAGATGCGATACAACAACGTTCCAAAGAAGAAGGCTCTTAAGTATGTAGAGCGTTCGATATCTAAAGGCAACTTTGGCAGCCAAGAGAAAAAGGATCTGGCTCAAAGTTGGGCATACGTTGTTATTAGTGATGTTTATAGTGGTGAAAATAGTCATTACTCAAAAGTAAGCAGAAGTGCTAAAATGCGATGCATGAAGAAGTTCGGGCACTAAAGAGAAAGAGTGGATAGTTTAAATGAAAATAAAAACAGGAATATTGCTATCTGCAATTCTGTCTTTATTTTTGTTGGCAAGCAATGCTTTTGCGAATGAAGATAAAGTTACTGGAATTTGCTTGATTGCGAGTGGCTATGGAAAAATGGCTTTTGCAGAAAAAGAAGGCAATAAGGATTTTAACATAAATGACTCATATGAGTTATTTGTATCGAACTTAACAAAAAGTCAAGATTTCAATAAGCTGGAATATTCTGAGCAGGAGATTTTTGTAAAGTTGATTTGGGATATTTATCAATTTGTTTATGAGTCAAAAGATTTAACTTATGAAAACATTGGTAACAAAACCATGAGTCATTGTATTGAAAAGTCAAAATTGGCTTTTTCAAGGATAAATGAAAGAGCTAAGTTTTGTCATGGGAAAGGAAGGCTTTATGAAATGGTTGCTGATCATAGAGCGAAGGGTTCAAGTAAAATTTTCGTAACTTCAATGTACAATGATTTGCTTAGGGATAACGAAAAGGCAAGAGTTGATTTATTGTCTATTGTCGAAAGCATTTATTCTGATGAAAACTTTTTGTCTCCAGGAAGAACTGGGCGAATCGCTTACAGAGAGTGTTTGATTAATTAAATAAAGAGCTGCTATTGCAGCTCTTTTTCTTTTAATGATACAGGCACCGGTATTTTAATTCTTTGCTCTGGATAGCAAATTACTTTTGGCTTGCATCCTTGGTATCTTACCTCTATTTCATCAAGAGCTTTATTCTTGATTGATATTTCAGCCTCTGCAAATTGAGTAAGTGTTTCAACTTCCCCATAAAAATCATCTATTTTAAATTTGCCTCTGCTTGTCCATTCAAGAGTTGAGCCTTCAGAGGTTTTGATTGAGTGCCTGTATAGCTCATATTCTGGCATTATGTACCATCTTACAACAATGTGATCGCCCATAACCCCATAAGTGTACTTGAATGCCTCTGAGGACCTTACAGCGTCTCCAGCGTTAGCACCTAAAGAAAGAAGAGTGCCTGCAACTAATAGTATTCTTTTAATCAATTTCTTGCTCCTATTTTTGATGATTTAATATACCACTATGATTGTAAATTGACAATTTCTTTTGAGGTTAGTATATTAAGCAAAAATAGTTAGGGGATTTTTGTTTATGAAAGAGCTATTAAGTATGGGCTTATCATTGGTTCTTGACCATTGCGAGACATACGGTATTGATGACAAAGAAGAGGTGTTTTTGCTTTCCTATGTTAAGCACTGTGAAGAAAGCGACATAGAGCTAGACTCAAGAGTTTTAGATGTCCTTAATTCAATGGTAAAAAATGAAGAGGGTGAGGAAGAGGATACTGAGTACATGTATCGACTCAGCAGAATGATTGCAAATTGTTCAATTGTTTTATCTTCTGATGAAGCGCTTGATGATGACTCTGAATTTTCGGAGCTAATAGATCTAAAAGACTGGAAGATATTGTCGGTTGAAAAAGTTGTTGATGGAACTGGTATTGTGTCTATTGATGGTACAAAAGAAGACAGAGTTTTTGTTGTTGGTCTTATTCTTCAATTGGCTACAGATATTGAAGAGGAAACAGAAGATGAAATGGTTAAGTCTGCAATGATTATGGCCAATGAAAATACAATACCAGATGGGGATAATTTTAGCATTAAGGTATTTGAGCCCTTTGCTGAAGATGCTGACATAGTTTTAAGACCCATTTAGAACTGATAACAATAGAAAAGCCCGGAAGTTCCGGGCTATATTTTGTTTAGGTATTTACTAGTACTCATTTTCAGCTTTTTCAATTAGCTTTTCAAAGACAGTAGTAATGCCAGGCCAACCACCAAAGTCTCCTAGGCCACCAAGTAGAACCTTATACTTTCCTGCCACAACAAACGCAGGAACTCCACCAGCATCAATGCCTCTTTCAATTAGAACCATTTTATCGCGAAGACTCATTGAGTCTTTTGAAGCTGACGCCTCATCTAGTGCTGATTTGGTCACGCCTTTAGACTCTAGCCACGAATAAAAATGGTCATCATTTTTAAATCCATCACCTTGTCTTTTTGCGAAATACTCATCACCAACCGAGTTTTCCAATCCTAATGACTTAAGCCCGTAGAAAACATAAGCATCAAACATCCATGAGTTATTAAGATGAGAGTGCATTTTGACCAATGTATACTTGTCTTGATTTTTCTCAGACCATGGCTTGACCACTTTTTCTGCTGTATAGCAGTGAGGGCAACCATACCAGAAAAACTCAAGAACTTGATTCTTAGGTGCTTCAAAGGTCTTTTCAAGAACCTGGTAGTGAACACCTTCTTTGATTGCGACACTTCCAGAAGCTGCCACTTCTTTGTTGTCAGTCCCGCAGGCTGTTAAGGAAATAGATCCAATAAGAACAGCTGTTGTCAGTAGTAACTTTTTAAGCATATTTCACCAGTTTTCGCCACTTGGATTGGAAGATTTCTCAACCTAAATAGCATGTCATGTGACTACACGTTGTAGTCACTTATATTATTGGTATATTATACTCACAAGACGCTGCAATGTCAATGGCTAGAGAGATAAAAACTCACTAGCTTTTTCAATATGCTTAGATTCTAATCCTGTGCTTTTATTGATCATGACAGGGTTTAATTCACTGTCTATGCGATGATAGTCTTCAAAGACGGCACAGTGAGTTATCTTGTGGTCTTTTACGAATTTCGATATCTCATTGCTTCTTGTTCCAAAGTTCTCTGTTGATAGCTTTGCTAGAGTCCTAATCTCTTTTTTGTTCTCAAGAAAGAAGTTTGAGTACTCTTCATTGTCAGAGTTTCCAAGGGCTCGTGCTATTACAAGGTATAGACTTACACCAGAATTTCTGTGCTCTGATGTGAAAACCATCATGAGGTCATTGTCTAATGCGAACCTAGTAAGCATATATAGCTTTTCTTTGTTGGCGAGCTTTGGAACCAGAAAGCCGGATCTTTCATTAGTATTTATATTAGGATCAAAAGGATTATCAAGAACACCGTTAAAATCAACAAAAAGTGCTTTTTTGGTCTCGTAAGGAGGTAGTGATACCTCGGCTTTTTCAGCAATGCCAGACTCAGTTCTTAAGTTAAACTGCTTTAGAGCTGCCCCATTGCTTATGGCAGTGATAGTCTCAAGAACCTTATGTCCACCAGCCTTGCCCTGTCTAACAGCCTTGGTCTTGGTTGAGCTGCCCTCACGGACAGCAATTATTTCAAATTTCTTCATGGTTAAGCTGCCTGATTAAGATATTCAGGATTAACAGTTGCCACGTGATATTCCACAAATCCAGATTTAACCATTTGTCCAGTTAGAGTGACAATGCCTTTTGAAGTAAGTTCTTCAAGAATTTCTTCACCGTTATTATTGGTATCGAGAAGACAATTACCATTTTTAATGTCTGGCAAATTATCATCAACAACACATGTTGTTAGTCGAGAGAAAGGGCAGCCAATTTCATCATGGGTTTGCATAAATACAAGATTTGGGTTTGCAGGATAATTACCAAACTGAATGGTAATCTCTTCGTTGGATTGAGTTATCTTAGCTACTTTAGACATGATGTTTGCTTCCTTTATTCAATACAATAAGTATATCAAACATGGTGGTTTTTGTCAATAGAATTTAAGACCCAATGATAAGGGAATTAAAAGCCCTTCATGCTAAAAAGGAGGCTTAATTGCCTCCTTTTGATTTATTATTTACTTAAATGAATTCATGAACTTTGATGCCCTTAACTGCTTTAAGGCTTTCTAGTTTGTCGCCAAAAACAAAACCCATGTAAGTAGTGTCGTCAGGCTCACTCACTTCACGAATAACGATGCCATCAACAGTGATCTTGTTGCGTATCGAGTTCTTGTATTTGATTAGTGATCGGTCTTCAACAGATGTTAGGTCAATACGAACCTTAACAGCTTTAGTGATTTCTAGCATGCGCTTGTTACAGTATGCTTCAACTTGCTCAGAGAAGCTAAACTGAGGAGAAACAAAATCATCATCATCAACATTAAAGGTTACTTCAAACCATGAGCCGGTACGAGTAGGGCTTTTCTCAACTACTAGGTCAACCTGATAATCACGAGTAGATAGAATGGTTGTACGCATAACTCCACCAAGTAATTCTTCAATAGAACCCAGGCTAGCCATTTCGATGATGTTTTCTGATGTGCTTACTTTATTCATAATTTTGTCTCCCTCGACTTGATGAAACTAGTATACCAAGACTTAGATGAAATGTCAATAGAAATCTGAACCCAGAATAATTTAAATAAGAAAACCCAGGCAAGCAAGGCCGACCTGGATTCATTTAATATGTAATATTAGCCTAGAACAATTTTATTGCTCTATTCAACATGGTCTTTGTCAGGTACACACTTAACAGCCTCTGGGATTAGTACTTTAATTGTGTTGCCGCAATTTGTTCTTGGCTCAATGTTTTTCTTAGGGCTTCGCTTTAGAAGGCTTTCATTTGCTTTTTCAAGCTCAAGAGCATTGAAGTAGCATGTTTTAGCTAAGTTAGGGTTGTATCCGTATGTAATAAACATAGCGACACTGTAATTATTGCCTGCACCGAAAGAACAGATCTCATACATAGGCTCGCTAGCTTTGCTGTACATAACGCCATCAACAGACATTAGGCCACCAGCAATGCTTTTCAACAGGTTAACAACCTTATCTCTATTGTCTTCAATCCATTCACGGTGTGGGATTTCAGATTTTTCAAGTACTGAATCATCAGTAACAAAGCTATTAAAGTGAGTTTCTGAAATGCCGTGCTTACTACCTAGCTTGTCATTTGACCACTGAAGATTGCTCCAGAAGTTTTTAAATGGTGCTTTTGCGCCAGCACAAGAATACATATAGCTTTCGCCATTATCCAAAGTATTTTTAATCACTTCAGATAACTGAACCTTTTCAGGATCTGTTTTTGCTGAAGTAGACATATGGAAATCCCAAAGCTTTTCACCATCCCAACGGATCTCTTTGTCACCAACTAAAAATGCAACCGGTAAGTCAGATAGGGATTTAGATTGAATTTGAATTTCAATGGAATCTTTAACAGCAACAAGGACCGGCTTTCTGCATCGCGGTTTAATGACAATGGCCTCATACATAAAAGGAACTCGAAGTATTGTTGGTGCGATTGAGTTATTAGTCTGAGTCATTTTGTTTATCCCTTTGATTTGATGTAGCTATTATAGCAATTCTTTGGTGTAATGTCAACAGGGATTTGAACCCGAGCTATTAATTAAGGCAATAAAAAACCGGGCTGAAGTGCCCGGTTAATGTTAATTTGTTTTATTGAGAAAAGATTGAAAACAAGTCTTCCTTTTTCTCTTTTTTAGTATCTTCAAGCTCATCAATGAATCCTTGAGCAATAACACTGTTAGTCTTGCGAATTTCTTTGACTACTGCTGTGCGCTTAATGTCGTAGATTTCTTTTTTGTTTAATTCTAGTTGCTCTTTTAGCTTTTTGATTTGGTCTTCAATGTCTTCGCTTTCTGCTTCGCGATTAGCAATGATTATTTTGCTTTCATCAGAAAGAGTCTTTTCAAAGAATTCTGACTTGATGCCTGACTGTTGTACAATAATGTCATTGAATCGTTCTTTCATTGACTCTTGAGATGTAAGGGCAATAACTTCAATAGCACTGTTTAATTCTTCAAGTGCTTTTTCTGTTAGTTTTTGCTTTTGGGCTTCCCATGATCCATTAAGTTCATTTAGCTTATCTTGGTAGCGCTTATCTTTTTGAGCATCATTGCGAAGACCATTGTATTTAATGTCCAGATCAACTTTAGCGCCAAATTTTGAAGGGTTAGCTTTCCAGTGATCAGTTACGCCCTTGAATGATCCAGAGTCTGAAAGTCGAAGTTCATCATCAATGGTAACGCCAAGTTGCTCAGCCATTTCAGTGATAACTGAAGGCTTAAGGCTAATTACAATACCTTTAGTTATATAGCCGCTATATTTGCTGCGTTCAGCATCTGGTGATGGGTATGTAACATTACAATCTTCAAGAGTTGCTTTGCGGCCAATAGCTACAATATTGCCTAGCTTTGATTCTTGAATGCTTAAAATTGATTTCATGTAATGTCTCCTAGACAATGTGTTTCTCAGTTGATGGATTAAGTATACCCTCACTGGGTTCAAATGTCAATATCTGAATCAAAAAAGGCATGAAAAACATGCCTTTGTTACTTATTTATTTTACCACTCAAAGCTACCTTGAACACCGTATGAGCCGTTACCGATCATAGGAGCAAGCATAAATCCTGTTGGAGAAAAGCCCATTTCTGTAATGACGTATTGAGTACCCCAAGCAAGAGCTGTACCTGCTGCCACATCACGCCAGTAGTGGTAATCACCGTCTACACGAGAGTAGCCTACGGCTGCTGCTACTGCTGTTGCAGGAAGACCGACTTCCCAACCGTAGCGCATTGAAAGGTAAGCTGCACCTTGCATTGCTGCTGAAGTGTGACCAGATGGAAAAGAGTTGCTACCGCCATTCGGTCGAGTTTCATCAAATGCCACTTTGCCGATATGGGTTAGTGCTGCTGTGTAGATAGCGCCCTCAGCAAGTTGGCCTAGACCTTCGTAGTCACCAAGATATAGAGAGTACATACCGGCTGCAATAGGAACGCCTAGCTGAGCGTAGTCACCAAAGTCTTGGAATGAGCCTTGGTCTTCACCACCAAAAGCCATAGCTTGAGATGTAAGAGCCGATGTAATTGCTAGTGTTGCGATTGCTTTTTTAAGTAGTTTCATCTTTATACCTTAATAGGGTATTAATTTTTCTGAGAGCCTCTTTGCTCTCCCCAGTTGATGAATATAGTATACAATTATGACGGACAAATGTCAATAGCTATCAAGTTAAAAATGAAATAAAAATGTTAAAGGAAAGAGAGACCTGGTTACATTCAATATGAAGGCTTTTATTTCATATTGGTATCAATAAAAAAGACAAACCATAGTCTGCCTTTTATCTCGTAAAGAATTGATTAATCGTTTTATTGTTGGCAAAGATTATTGAATTCTTCAAGTGCTAGTTCTGGCTTCGGTACTTGATGCTTATCATAGCGCTTAAAGTAGTCTTTTAGGTAATGGCATGATGAATCTACTTTTTTATTCGCTTTGATATGAGCTAGATAGTAATCAAGTGCAGACTGATAAGAGTATGCGTATATAATCTTTTCTAGATTGTCTTTTACCCAAGCATTGATTTTATCAATTGATTCATCATCAATATTGTTGTGCTCGATGTATTTACAATAACCTAATGTACGAAACTCATTCCAATTGTTATTGGCCATTGCTTCTAATTTTACAGTAGGGAGTGAGTTGCCGTTATGATTTGCAATATCACAAGCTGTGATGTCGCGTTGAAACTTTGACTTTTTAACTTCGTAAATAATGAACTGGTAGCGCTCATGATCGGTTGCTTCTATCGAGTATTCGCCATTGATGATAGCATCAGAATCTGAAGCTGAGGCATGATTACTCATGATAAATAGAACAGAGAAGATTAACGAAAGTATATATGCCATGAACTTAGCCTTTATTAGAAAAAAGCAGCCAGATTTTACTCTGGCCAAAAAGGATATAACTTAAAAGGTGGTGGTATGAAATAAGTATACTTCAATGTAGTTATTATGTCAATAGCCACATTGATAATAAAGGGTAACTATGAGCCAAGCTCCATTTCAAAAACTGTAATGCCATCTATTTTAGATATATCTTTAGATGATTCAATCAGCTCCAGGTACTTAGAGAGAGTTGAAGGGTGAATTTCTCTTAATGTTTCGAGATATCGATGATGTTCGCTACCTGAAAAGGCTACGCCTTTGTCTGCGTATTCTTGTACATCTTTGATATTAAGGTCAGTGATAACTGGGCTAAAGTATGCTTCTTCTACTGCGTATGCAGGATTAACAAGAATGCACTTGCCTTTGAAGATTACTTCATCCATGTCTTTAATGCTTACAGTTTCGAATTTATCTTCAAGTTCTCCAGAGTGCTCTTGGAATAATGAGCGCATAAGGGTAAATTCTGAAAACATTGTTACCGGTGATAGAGAAAGATGATCTAGTCCTTTATCTTTTTCTATTTGTCGGCAAATTAATTCGTTAAAGCTCATTGCTATCTCCTCTAGCTGATGGAATAAGTATACACCAACTAGAGGTATAATGTCAATAGATTAAAAGGTGAAAACACCCTTAACAATCTCATTATTTTCAATTGGTTTTCCAGTATCGGTACAGAAATCCAGCTTGTTTTGCATGTCGTCTGTGTACCAAGCTATGATGACGCTATCAAAGTAATATTCTTTGCCATTTTCAGCTTTGAATCGACAATTTAAGATCAGTCCGATTTTTGCAAGATTTTCCATTTTCCATGTGGTTACATCGGAATTAATGGAGTCATTAATTGTAAGGGTACAGATAGCATCGTGAGCGTACTCCAGGACTTGCTTACAGCGTTGTCGAGCGATACGAGCGGCTGTATCAATGGCAAGTGAGATATCTTCATCACTCATTTCTGAGTAAGCATCAGCAACGCCCCTGCCTTTTGGAAGTTTTTTGTTCTCAAGAATGTAGCTAGCTTCAACAGGATCAAGGTAGCCTAAGAACTCAGAGCCTAGAGGTATTGCGGCAAGAGCTGAAAGTATCGAGTCTTGAGCCTTGCTATCATTTGACTGAAATGTAAATACTGGCATGAGAAAATCCTTATAGTGCGATGAGTTCAGGTGCAAACTTTTTGATGTTTTGCATGTATTCAGAGTCAGCTTTGTAAATTGGCAACTCCATTGACATGCTGTTGTCACGGTTTTTAGGGATTACGGCTACTGCGTTTTCATCGTGGCATCGAAAGAAGCCAGGCTTAAGATCATCGGTATCCATTTCGCTTTTAGCGTTATGGTAGTCTACAGCGTGTTGATGAAGGTCTTCTTCAGTAAGTCCCATTGCATCGCAAGGAATAAATTGGTGTGATTGCTCTTCGTGCTCTCCACGCCTAACGGTGATTTGAGCGAATTGGAAACAGTTTTTATTTGTCATGTTATCTCCCCAGAAACATAATAAACGAGAACTAACTAATGCATAAGTGAAAGTAATCCAAGTGCATAAGTAGAAGTAGTTAAGATGAAATAAGTATACTAAAAAAGGCATTGAATGTCAATGCCTTTTTTGTTTTATTTAGCTGTGAAAGGTGATGTCTTTTCTATCATCTAGGTTTTCATCATGGATGTCACACCAAAGGTTTTTAACCTCTTCGACATTACAAGGAATATCTTTAAGTCCATTGTAGTGTCTAAAGCCTAGTTTTTTATAAGCATTAAATTCAGACTTTGTGATTTCAGTTGCATCAATAGGGACTTGCTCGGTTGTTCTGTCACCGAATGTTGATTGAAAGCATCGATCACCTACCGTGCCACCAACAAAGAATTGAGCAAAGGCAAACACGGCAACTTTAGCATCATTTCGGTTGTTTGTTGTGTATAAGGCAAATGTATCAATTTCAGTTGTATCATTGTGTGACATCTTAAGGATGTAGTAATGTTCAACTTCAGAGATAACGCCATAGCTCCATAATTCGCCAGCAAACCAGTTCCAGTCGTTATCTTCAACCTGTTCCCACTTGGAGATGTCGAAGTCATCAGGGCTGATGGTGATCTCACTGCTTAGATTTTCGTTTTCTAGCAGCATGATTATGATAGCGCACTCTTCATCGCTAAGTTCAGACTCATCACTAGATAAAATAGAATCTGCGGTGCCTATAAGCGATGCTACTTGCTCTTTAGACAATAGTGTAAGGAATGTTCCAACTAACTCAAGGATTCTCTTAGAAAGCCCCTCAGAGCCTTTAGTGAATTCTTCAGCAAGTGGTAGTGCATTTGTATCAGCAATCAGTTTGTCGAATAATGATTTGAATTTGATAGCTGTAGCGGTTGTAGTAGTTGTCATAGAAATCTCCCCAGATTCTAAAAGTAAGTATTCTTTAGTCCGGGTCAGTACCGGGACTAGGTTGGAGCAGTGTCCAAACGATGAAGATAGTATACTCTAGCTGGGTGCAAATGTCAACAGCTAGAGTATTAATATTAGATTCTTTCTTTTGCTTGAGCGATATATTTGTCTGCCACTTCTTCAGAGCATTGAATACCATCAATAAGAATTTCTTTCTTAATTTTCTTAGCTTGGGCTTCAATTTCTTTAGGGCTTACTTTCTTTGCTGCTGAAAGAACCTCGATAATTTTCTCAAGAAGAGTGAATTTTGCTTGTGTGCCTGAATTGATATTGCTCATATGAAGTACCCATGCTCTAAAGTATGTAATGATTATACTCTAGAAGGGTTCAAATGTCAATAGCTACAACAGACAAGAGCTAATAAAGTCCTTGTCTGAAAGGATCTATTTATTCTTCAGTAACAGATATGTTGATGATGGCGTTGCCGATATGGATGTTTGCAATAGCAGATAGCATCTCTATTGGCATAGGCTTGTCTTCACCGCCTAGATAGATTTCAGCCTTTAGGTCACTTGATAGTATGTCTAGTAGCCTTAGAGAGTGTTCGTAGTCTGCGTCATAGTGTTCTGTTAGTTCTTTGGTCTCAAAGAATGAAACATGAAGGTGCGTATTGCCATCTACTAGTCTGTGTTCTACTACCTTAGGGGCAAAGAAAGCCAGGTTGAGGTTTGCGCTTAGACTGAGAGCACCTAAATCTAGGTGTTCTGAGCCAGGAATGAGTTTTGATACATTGCCACTAGAAGCCATCTTTCTAAAGAGGCTATCCCCTTTAACGGTTATCTCTAATGAGTGTTTGTTTGAGAATGGAATCAGTGAGTTCTTATTCATGTGTTATCTCCCCAGATACAAATAATATAAACCAAAAGAATTTTTGATGTTTTTCCCAGAAATCACGCAAGCTTTGATTTTCTGGAATATGACCAGTTTGCGCCTAGTCGGCTTCTGGTTCTATGTGGATAATATCTGTATGAGGAAATCCTCTTAGGAATGGGTCGCCACAATCCACATCAATTAGTGGTAGGCGGTCTGGATTTACAGCCTTAACAACACCTATATAGTTTGGATTTCGCTTTCCATTGATTTCCCGGTCACGAAGCATAACATTGTCACCGACTTTAATCTCAATGCCTTGACTGTCTAGAACCATAATTTCACTACTTGTTGTTCTTAATTGGTGAAACTATTATAGCAAAAGGCAGGCAAAATGTCAATGCCTGCCTCTGATAGTTAAGGTTATTTTATTAGTCTGCCTGCAAAAATCATGTAGTTGATGTCGAGTTCATTTACCATTGTATCGGTAATCACCAGAGTGTGCTCATAGGCAGCTGCTGGGCTGATAATGCCTTGGCATCGTTTGATGTCGTCATTGAATTCATCTTTATGAGGCAGGCGCTCATGACCTAGAGAGGATAAACCGCAATATTTCATTTTGCCGTTGTCATTGTAGAACGTCATATTGACCTGTAAGCCAACTTCTTTTAGATCTTTAATTTCTATAGCTTTGTCGCCATATCGATTTGATAGCAGCTCTAAGATTTTGTGAAGTTCATCTTTGTCGTTGATTGTTTGACCTGAACCATCCATAGGTTCAAAATCAAACTCGCTCATAATGCGAGAAAGGTTGCTAAAACTAATCTCTGTTTCAGGATAGTTTTTATTTAAGCTGATTAGTGATGCAATCACGCTATAAGGGATATAGCCCTCTTTGAGTGCATCACAGAGCAGAGAAGGAGCTGTTTTAAAGAAATCCATTACAGCCAAGCCGCGATGGCGAACCGGTAGGATTGGGTCAATATTTGTTGGTGTCATCGTCATGATGAAGTCCTTTGCTCTTTTGTGAGTGTACAGTAATTATATATCAATTGCTGCGTATTGTCAATAAAAGCCCTGATTAACAGGGCTTTATGATAGTTATTTTGTCTTTAGCGTATGATTATCAACATTTTTGGTGATTGAGGTAATCATTTCTTGAACTGGCTTGTCATTCCAGATGTCTTCTTCTGTTACAGCAGACATTGTTTTGCCACCACGAACAGCATCAACAAGGCGTAGTAGCTTCATGTATTTGTTCATGTGCTCACCTTTCTTCGAAAAAGGATTGTTGCGGTAGTAAACTCGACCTACCATTGCTTCAAGAACGCTAATAGATTCATTGTAGACAGACAGAGATTCTTTATCAGTGTCGTATGCTTCGATAGCACCTAAAAGGTCACGAACAACCACATCGAACTGAGGCATGCGAATAATAGCCTGTCCTAGCGTAATGGACATATCTTCTGTTGCTCTGCGGTAGTTCCAGTTCTTTCTGTCACCAATAGCAACCTCGATATCAGTTGCTACAGCAATCATAACGCATGCTTCTTCGAAGTCTCTTGCTTCAAGAGTGCGTTCAAAAGCATATGCAGCGTCAGAGCCGTCCTGAAGACCGACAGACTTAGAAACAAGTTCACGACCAATTGAAAGTGCAATTTGACCTGCCTCAAGCATGCGGTCAGCTTCAACACCGGTAAATGTATTACCGCCAAAGCCTAGAGAATACTGAGGAAGACTGATTGCTTCGCAATCAAAGTTGCTGTCACTTATGACAGATGCTTCTGCACTATGAAATTGAGAAATAAAGGGATACACATTTGCATGAACTTGGATGCGATGTTCATCTGAGTTAAGAGCAATTTTAACATCGAAGCCATTGATTTTTTTAGTGATTGCAGTCATGTGTATCTCCAGAAAATTTATAATTCTTAAGGAGTTGTATCTCCCTAAGCGATGAAACAAGTATATAATAACCCAGGTGAAATGTCAATAGGTATTTGAACCCATATTAAAAAAGATTAAGCACTTGCTTTTTGTTTTCTCACTGCCTATTTGTTTTTATTTAGCATATCGATAACCTTCTCAAGCGTAGCAGGCATAGAGGGTTTAATAGGTGTACGTCTAATCATGAAGCCAAACACAGATAGGTCGAATTCCTTTTTTATCGCTGACTGAACCCGGTCTTGCTGACCCATAAAATATCGGTCTCCCCGGTGCTTATCCCATCATCTTTCGCCTGAACGTACTGAATATCAAACCCATAGCCAAGGGCTTCCTGGATGAGCTCAGAGCGTAATGCAAGGGGATGCTCTTCGAGATGCTGGATTCTGCCTTCATTTTCCATGTTTATCTTATGGAAATGGGCGACAACAATACGCTTTTTGGTCATTTGCGTGCCTTTGAGAGTTTGGAATTGTCTAGGTTTTTCAAAGGCTAGATAGTTGTTTTATTAACTGTGCCTAGCCTTTTTTGGTGGTTGATGCTTGTTATTTAGCTAGCATACAATATCGAGGACTTTCTGCTCTAGCTCATCAGAGATCTCATGATTAGGATTGGAAGAGCATCGCACTGTGTCGCTGCCATTTGACTTGTTTACAATCTCAGTAAGAGTGCCGTCAGCATTGATTTGACTGATAACTTTGCCATCATCAATGCGCTCGTGTTCAAGTTTTGAATTGCATACTGGACATTCTAGCTTCATGGTTTTGCTCCCTTGATTTGATGAAATAATTATACATCTTTTGGTATCAAATGTCAATAGCTAGAGGTTTATTAATCATTCAAAAACAAAAAAAGGAGCTAGAAAGCTCCTTTTTGGAATTATTAGTTACTAGGCAGCTACTTTATTGGCTTCTAGTACATCGCTTGATGTGACGGCATTGTCATCATTAAACTTGGTATCGCTCACCAATTCAACAATGGCAGAGTCTGGCATTTCAGAGCCTACGTATTCTTCCACCTGAGCTACTGTGACTACGGTCTCATTGCCTGGGTTGCAGTTGATAGCATTAGTAAGGGCGATGATGTTTTCGTTGCGTTCAGTGTTTTGCATGTTTTGTACCTTGGTTTTTAGCAGTAAAGTTCAAGAATACTTATGTCGTTTTCTTCTAGGATGCTGATGGTATCATCAGGTTGAGTCTCTAGTGGCGACTTAAGCTCTTCGCTTGGCTTCCTCAGCCGATGAACATACTATATCAAAACTCAGCGTTATTGTCAACACATTTCAGATAAATATTTAGTAAGTCCACCAGCGAGAAAATAATTAATTTGGGCTTATCTGGTGATTGCCTATTTTCTTTTAAGTGATTCGATTCGGCTTGCCCAGGAATAGAAGCCGTCAGAAAACAGTTGCTTATTGAAGCTGCTAAAGCTTTCTAGCACCTCAACCATCTTGCTGTGGTCGAATTGCATTGTTGCATCGTAAAATGCTTCAAGCTTAACGGTTTCATTCTCTTTCGAGAACTCAATAAGGTAGTCAGGGTTCTCTTTCATCATTCGTGCTTCAAGATGAATTGAGAAGGGGATCATGGCGTTATCAGTCAAAAACTGAGGGTAGAAGCTTTCAATTTTGGCTACAATCTTTTCGCCTAGCAGTGATTTCATGTGTGATTTCCCAAGATAGGGATTAAAGTCACTTTTGTCATCAGCAAGTCGAAAAACAGCAAAAACAAGGTTTGCAATAACTTCTAGATTTTCTTGAGTCGGGTTTTTCTTGAGTGTTTTGATGGACTGAATCAAGCCGAGGGAAGTGATTTTATTCATTTCCTCTTCGTGCTTAATGGCATTATGAATAGAGCGCATAATTCACCTGTGTTGCGGTATTGAGAGAGCCGATAGCGAGGCTATCGGCAGTTATTTAACTAAGCGTATGGATTATAAACTACGCTTGCCATTGATGAACCATCAAATTGGTCGCACATATTGTCTAGTTCTTCCATGATTTCGCCCTCATGAAATACGGTAAACTCAAATTCTTCTAAGCAAGATACAGGAATTGAATTATGGAATGTATCAAGTGCAATTGTGGCAATAAGGTCACGCTCAGGATCTACATCATCGAGTTTTAGGATGTATTCGCCTGCAACGTCCTTGTCTTCATCATAGAGCTTATTTTCGCTTACAAGGGCTTCAGCTCGAACAATCACATATTCATGTGAATTTGTTTTGCTTTCGGTTGTAGCATTGAAGATGAACTCTTGATTGTTTAGTTCAACACGAAGTTGAGCCATTACAAATTCTGCGCTGCCTTTTCCATCTAGGAAAAATTCAACGTCAACACCATCAATGATGTCTTCTTTTGTTAGGTCAAACTTAGATAGACCTTTCCCGACTTCATCTTCAAATTCGGCAATACTATCAGGATTGACTGACATAAATTGAAAGCCGGCTTCGATTCTGTTTTCGCAGCGAGTGCTACGAGTAATATCTAACAGGAAAGAACGTCCAGAGGGTAGGTGAGTCACCTTGGCAGTGCCTAAATCAATTTCTTCGTAAGGCTTAAGTAGGTTGCGATCAAAAGAGATAACCATGCCTTTGAATACTGCACTGCTTTGAATTGGAGTCATGAAAACTTCCTGTTTGTTATTATTAACTGATGGAGCAAGTATAGCTCAAATGGGTACAAATGTCAATAGCCAGATTAATGAAATTAGCTTATTTTTATTCAGAACGATTGATAATTACATGTGTTTGATCAGAGTCTTTTATGTCGATATAGATCTCGCCAGAAACAAATTCAAGTTTGATATTTTCATCTGGTGAATCAAGGGACACGGTAGTAAGAAGATTAGGGTTTGCAAGGTCTTCAACAGTAAGATCAAACTTGCCATCTTCAAAGCATTCTTGAGCATCTTCAAAAGTACCAGTTGTTGCTTGAAACTCGATAATGTCGCCATCAAGAGATAAAGAGTAATCAAGGTAATCAACATGATATTCACGACCATTCACACGCATGTGTAAATCGCCAATATCAACCAAGTTAAGGTTTTCCATAGTTACATTTGTAGCTTTAAGCGAAATATAAACTAATTGAATTTGGCTGTATTGTAATGCTTTGCTCATAATGCACTCTCTCTAACTGATAAGGTAAGTATACAGTCAGAGGGTTCAAATGTCAATAGCCACATTGGAAAGTGAGGATATTTATGCTGTTTTTCTTTTGTCCACTTGTTGGATTGCAAGTTTTGCTAATCCGTATCCACCAAAGAGTGTAAGTAGGAATAGCATTGCCATAGGGAGCAGAGCAAGGGCTTTTAGTGCTTTCATAGGTGTTTCCATCGGGTTTAGTAAAAAAGCGCCCCTAGGGACGCACAGAGGCAATTACTTGTGTTTAATAAGGAGCAAAGCGAGAGCCTGGGCATCTTCAATCTGAATAAGATTGGGCATCTTATCGATAGTTTCATTCCAACAATGATCAAATGCCTGCATTCGGTTGATTTCAGTTTCACCGATTGGGTATGCATCATCACGATAAGATAAGCCAAAGTTGTCATAGTCTTCATGTGCTTTGATTAGTGCTCTAAAGCCGTATTTGCCTGCGTAAGCGATAGCGGCTTTATAGTTGCCGGTAAGGCAAAAAACATCTTCAAAGATATCAGTTAGTGGTTTTTGGCGATAGTCTTGCATTGAGAAAAAGACAATGCAGGCGTTAATACTTTCTAACATGCCAGAGCCAAACTCATCAAAGGCTTCATTTTGAAGTGCCTTAGCAAGTTTTTCAGGGCTTTCCATGTTTCCGGTGGTCATGTAGGCTAATTGATAGCCTTTGTCGAAAATCTGTTTGATTGCTGCTTCAATTACGCTCATAGTGTTCTCCCCAGAACTGTTTTTGATTTGATTATTCTTCAATTTCAATGCCGTCAATCCAGTCACAATCAACATCTTCATGCTCTGATAGTGATAGGGCGATCTTGCTCATTGCTTCATTAACGCTAGATGCGTTTTTAACAGTGATACAGCCATTGGTAGGATGAACATCAATAGTTGTTGAGCTTTCACCTGATGATTCAATCAGGATGCCATCAATCCAATCGCAATCAATGCCGCTTGATTTTGCAAGTGCTTCACGCATTTTTTCAATTGCTTGTTCTAATGTTGTTGCATTAGAAACCATGATGCATCCATTTGTTGGCTGAACTTCGATAGGCATAAAAACTCCGATAAATTGGCTTTCTCAAGGAATAGGAAGATTATACGCTAAAGGCAGGTGACTGTCAATAGAAAGCTAATGATTTGAACCCAAAAGACAGACCTTCAAAAGTCTGTCTTTTTAATTTTTTTAGCCAAAGACTTTGGTTAGATGGTCTGGAAAAGAGAGTCCGGCTTCAGTGATTAGCGCACGAACATCTTCAGTTGTTAGCTTGCCGATTGTGTAGCTGCTCATGCCCTCTACAGAGATTTGAACAAACCAGTCTTTGTCTATATTGTAGTGAATAGAAACAAATGAAAGAGGCGACTTAGTGAGGTCTTCCCATGCTTTAATTACATCAGGATGCATTTCAACACAAAGGCAAAGTTTCTTTTCTACGTTGTAGTAGTCTTCTTTTACCACTTCAATGTCGTCAAAAGAGATGCCGTGTAGACGTAGCATATTGTCAGGAAGAACAGCTACATTTGATGCACTTAGCATTGCTTTAGTTGACTTGATAAACAGGTGTCCAAGCTCTACAGGGCTGTTACCTGCATACAGGTTATACATTTCACGTTTATCTGGAATGCTTACTGGCTGAGTGATTGAGAATGTAGTCATAAAAGTGATCTCCCTTGATCCTAATTACAAGATTTTTGCGCTAAGAATATCGGCAATTTCATTGATAAGATTGCCACTAATTGAACGGGCATTGATTAGCTTTTCCATCTTGGCTTTAGCTTCAGTGTTGCTATCAAGAGACAAGAAGAATTTTGTGATGTATTCAGCAGAGTATGGGTTTTCCACCTGTTCAATCTTGGCTGTTTGCTCTAGAACAAATTTTGCTCTTGAGTTAAGGAGTTTAGAAAGCATGGTATTTCCTCTTATTGAGCAATGATGGGAAGTCGTCCCCCGATTCAGTAAGAGAATTATATACCAATTTCAGAGAAATGTCAATAGGGAAACACAAATAGACAGCAAAAAGCTGTCTTATTTTGATAATAAGTAAGATGTAGTTACTTAGGTATGAATTGCCAGTATCGAGTAACTGTTGTTAGTCCTGTGCCTGACGGGTGAGGGTCATGTACCATGTTTCCTTGTTTTGCCACCACACAATGAAGAACGCCTCTTACGGTCTTTCCTAGCATCATATAATAACCATCTGTGATAGGTTTCTCTTTGGTTATTGATAAAGAATAACCTTGAGTGCCTAGCCAGTTCTCGAAAGCTTTACGCCACTTGTCCTTGTCCATTTCTTCAAATCGAGGAAGATCATCAATACCAATCTCAAAGATGCTTGCTAATGAAGCTCTCATGCAATTGCCATTGGTTGACTCGTTGTGAATACTGGTTTGAAAAACAGGTTTCATAATACTCTCAAAGTAGGTTAAAAAAAAGAGCTAGGTCAAGCCTAACTCTTTGTTTTCATTCAGATTAATGACATAGTATATCATTAACCGAACGGAATGTCATCATCTTCATCTTCGATAAATTCCGGCACATTACTTGGCTCTTGTGGAGCAGGATCTTGCTTAGCTGGCTCTTGTGGAGCAGGATCTTGCTTAGCAGGTTCTTGCTTGGCAGGAGCTGTACCGTTGTCGCCCTTTTCAGTAACGTACTTGGTGAAGATAATATTCTCAAAAGAGATATTAGTATGAATGTTTAGGTATTTTTTACCATCAACATCATTATTCTTCTTCTCGACAGAGCCAAGAACAATAACACCTGCGCCAGTTTTCAGCATCTGTGCAACTTTATCAAATTCGCCTTTATCACCGAACTTAACAACGTTATGAGCAACAGTTTTCTTCTGGTTTTCTTCTTTGCCCCATGACTCAGTAGTCATTACGGTAAAGCTAAGAACAGAGCCTTTAGCTGTGTCACGCACTTCTGCGTCACGAGCTAAGTAACCACCGATACGGTGACGGTTGATGCTTTGGCTAGTTGATGCAATAAGTTGGATATCGCCACCAAATGAAGCATTGATGCGGTTGTTTACGAAAGTTTGACCTTTCTCTTCGTCCTTATCGTACTCAATTTCGAAAGTACCATCAGCGTAGATGCCTTGACCTTTTTTAAGGTACGGTAAGAAGTTGTCAAACTGACCTTTCTTACCAAAGCGAACAACGTTATGACCTTCGACTTGGCTACGCTCTTCACCACTGGCTTTATCAGTCCAACGGCGACTTGTAATTACACGCAATGACAATACTTGACGATCATTACCTGCGTCACGAATTACGGCATCTTCTGAAAGATTACCTGCGATTTCCAATACATTCTTTTGCATAATTTCCCCTAATATCTCATAGATACGGTTATTTTAATGTTATAAAGGCTAGAGCAGTTTGCCTAACCAGTTGATGAAATTAAGTATACCATCATGAAATCTCAATGTCAACACAATTCGGTCAAGTAAGATAAAACAATCAGGTTTAAGCTAAATATCAACAGAGGAGTAAGTATACTATATATCACTCCTAATGTCAACAATGGAGGCAATTGATTATGACTTGGTATGTCATAAAACAATTAAGGCGCATCTATCGAACAATTTATGTAATAAGTATACACTAAATAATCAAAAAGTCAAGAAAATATGGAAGAGAAAGAAAAGCACCTGGTTAATTTCCTGCGAAGCAGGGCAATAGAGAATATTGTTTTAGATTGGATAATCAGTTTATTGTTTATTTCTCACTTTTAGAACAGGTCTTGTTGCCTTTTACTTTATTGAGTACGAAAAAGAAAATGGCGATAAAAATTATACCTGAAAAAAATGATGTCCCATAAATGATCTCATTAATGACTTCATCGCTAAAAGATTCGTAAATAAGCGAGAGACAACTAACGACAATCATAAAAGAAAAAATGAGTTGTGATTGATTGATGTTCATAAGGACAATACCACAGATCGTAATTGACGAGGCAACCCCAATAATGATTGCATTGAACTGAGTGTGCTCAATGTAATTTTGTGATATTTTGGCTAACGCAGCAAAAAGAAAGACAAAGATTGAGAAGCCAATTGTTTTGGTTAGATTGTTGTGTTTCATGGTTAGCCTTTAATTAAGTATTATTTGAACATTCAGGAGCAAAGAACATCATGCCTGACTCAAGATACTTTTCAGAAAAGTACTGAATAATCTCTACAGATTTAGATTGTGTTTTTAAAAGATCAGGGTTAGAAACAATAGCCATTGAACCACAGAAAAGCCAAATAGAGTATGGTGCTTTGTCTTCACTCGAAACATTGGTGAACTTTTTAAAGGCTTTATCACGCTGTTCTTTTGTAAGGAGAGCATCTACAGCATCACCAAATTGTTTTAGCGTGTATCCTTGCTTGGGGTGAATAGCTTTAAATTTCATAACTAAATCTCCAGAGTGATTTGTTTAACACCGGCTTCAACAAGCATTGTCTTAACTTCCTTAACATGGTCAAGGTAGAGTTCTTCTTCATCAGGTTCAATGCCTGAATCTTTGTAGAAGTTTTCGGCAACTTTATCCCAAGCTTTATCTTCATTTTCAGCTAGGGTGACTTCAGAGCGTGGCTCATCACCTTCAGGATGAAAAACAACAAGAAATGGAATTAGATTTGATTCTGGCATAGTGTCTCTCTAGATAATTTGCTTAACTCTTTAAGTGTGATAAGTATACAACAAGCTGCTAGCAATGTCAATAGAAAACTGAACCCAGAAGAGATAAAGACAAAGCCTAGGTAATCTCTTAGGCTTTGTTTCGTTTATTGTGCTTTATGGATTTTATCATTGATTGTGCTGTTAAAGATCAATGCGCCATTGAAGAGTACCACCGCGATAGCTATCACTGTAATCAGCATAAGAGGCAGCATGGTTGCCCTAGTGGCTTCATAATTGGTCATTACCGTCCACACTAAGAATGTACAGGCAATAACTACAGATAATAGTAATTTCTTCATTTTATTCGTTGTGCTCTTACTTGATTTATTTAAGCAGGGAAGGGGATATTGCTCCCTCTAATAAAACATTGTCTATCTCGGCTTCATTGTCGTCATAGACAATGTAGTTAAGGGTCTGATCCTTGTCAACGAGCCCTGATGAGTTAGCTGAGGCAATTAAATTGCAAACATTAAGCTTTTCAATTGCTGTTTCCCAATTATGAACATGCTCACCATCTTGAGTAAAAACAACGATACAAGGTGTTTTTTCTTCTGCTATATCTTTAGGCATGGGATATTCCTTTGGTGTCAAAAGAGCCATACAAGTATGGCTCAATAGTGAATTAGGCAGCTACGTTACGAGGGTTATCTCATTGTTTAGTCCAAGTTGAGAAATGGCGATAAATCGCTCTTCGTCAGTCATTTTTTCAATCATTTTCATGATTGCGGTTGGAGTGCAATCGCCAAATGCTGCCATCCAACGGAAGCCGGTTGGTTCATCTGAGCCTGAAGATTGCTCAAGCATGCGAACAAAAATGCCACTTTCCATTGCTACGAAAACCTGATCGCCTTTCTCATAAAGCTCTTGGTCTTTCTGAGCGTAGCGATAGTCTGAATCGCCAATAGTGACAGTATGGCCATGAAGGAACGCCTTAAAAACCTGCATAACTTGATGTGCGACAGGTTGGTAATTTGAAACGTCTCTAGTTTGATTGATTTGCATGATATTGCTCCCTTAAGCGATGAAATAAGTATATCAAAACCCACCGATAATGTCAATGGGTTTTATTGCTTGTTGCTTGCTGTTTATCGCCAATCTCTTCTAGGGATATATTGTGGAGGCTTATCTTCAAAATAATCTTTTCTGGCTTGATCAAGAGCTTCTTTGTTTTCTTTCATATAATGTTCAATGTGAGAGATGGTATTGCAAATAGTATCAAAGTGTTCTGGATTATAGATCCTGAATTTGAACTTAGCGCCACTGACAGTTTCACCACGATCATTAACGGCTTGATAAGTGACGTTTTGATCTAGATAGAAATTATTTTTGTGTTGTCTTTGCTTTTCTATTGGGGTTAATTTGTTGTTTCTGTAATCGTCCTGAAGCAACCATGAATTTTTATCGTTACTAGAAAGGAGAATGCTTCCATCAGGGGCTGTTAGCATGAGCTGAGCACTATTTTCAAAATTTCGATGATAGCCAAGCTTTTTATAAAAGCTGTAAAATAAAGAAATACAGTGAGTAATAGCTAGTGCTAGTTCAAGATTTTCTGTTTTGAGTCTTAGCGGCTCACACTTAGCGAGTGCGTTAGGTTTAAAGCTTATGTTATACATGATGAGTTCCTGTTTATCCTGGCGCATGCCAGGGCTTTTAAAGGGCAGTTTTTAGCGCCAGTATATGGCGCTATTGCCAATGTCTAACGCTCGATTTCGTCTGCCACGTTGTGGATCAGCTCTTCGATGTTTCGACCTTGAATTACAAGCCAGTACTGGTTTGGTTTGACCTTACCTTTTGATTCTTTATTATCCATTGATGTTGTGACTTTGTTTAGTTGATTTGCAAGATCTTCACCAAATAAGTGAATGCCGCTCTCTTTGTAATCGCTTTTAAATAGAATTCCAGTTTCAATTGAGCCTGATAGATTAAGGGGAAAATCATAGTGATTAGCAACAGCAAGAATGCCTTGAGTCAAAAGGGCTTGAGAATATGCAGAGCTACGATCTGCTTTTTCTTTAAGTTGCTTTGAAATAGAAACTACTGCGCTTGCATTATCTTTTTTCATGTTGCTGTCCTTATTGATTTTGTAAGATTTCGTAGGCAAAGTTAAAAGAAGAAATAAACATTTCTGAGTATTCTGACTTGTCAGATATAGAGATTATTGAATGTCCAATTTCGTTGCCTAGTGGAGAATTTGCTGTATTAATGCACATGCAGGCATCGTATCCGCCAGTAAAGTAGATTTCTGGGTCAACGTATCGATCAGGATTGATTTTAGATAGGGCTTGCTGGGTAAGTAACTCACCCTCAAGTAATGCTAGATTGATTAAAGCGTCTAACTTAGTAGCTGAAGCCATGATTTAGTCCCTATCTCTAAAGTGAAATAAGTATACCAAATCATGGCTATAATGTCAATGTGTTATTGGGTTAATTGCAATGACCATTGTGTTTAGCCCATGCGTAAATATAGGCATCAAATGCGGTGTCATATTCCATCTTGGATTCTTCACCATTTTTGACTGCAACAAAGGTATTGTCGTTTGTAATGGTTACTGTGATGCCTTGCTCTACAGCGTGATTGCTGATTGCTAGAGGGCTGACTTCTTCTTTACCTACAGCAATATGCGCTTCATTTTGCTGTAGCATTGTTAGGACTGAATTATCAATAGCCTTTGGATCTTTAAGGTGGATTGAGATTTCAACGCCCATTAGGATAATTGGATACACAGTGTCGATTCCTTATAAAAAATCGTAAATTCGTTGTGGCGTAGCCGTAGAGCATTCAGCAATGTGTTGCTTTGCTGTGATGCCGTCAAAAGTACGCTTTAGCGGTACTTGAACAATGTTTAGTGGTGATGTTTCGATATCAAGTGCAAAGGCTTCAGCGACTTCGGTTTGTGCTTGTTTAGTTGCGCTTGTGATGTCGTAGTCAATGACAAGGCAAATATTTTCATTGTTTTGCGAGACTAGGAACGGGATCAGCTCTTTATTCATTTGATATTGTGCTCCAACTGATTGTGAATGCTTTTGTGTTTTTAGGTAGTCAGTAACGAACGCTATGGGATTCTTAGCCATTATTGCGCCTATTGTTGTGATTGTATCAGTTGGAAGAAGAGAGAGCCATTTCTGGCTCTCTCAGGGCGGTTAAGCAGCTTTCTTTTCGGTAACGTACTTAGTGATGAGAATGCGTTCAGAGGTAGCATTGATTTTATGTTCAAGACGCTTTTTGTTGTTGTACTCGTTAACTTTCTTTTCGGTTTTACCTTTAAGGTAAACTCCTGCGCCCTTTTTAAGCATTGCTGAAAGGCTATCAAATGAACCTTTGTCGCCAAATTGAACAACGTTAAAGCCAGTAGTAATAACCTGATTGCTTTCTTTGCCCCATTGGTGCGATGTAATCACACGGAAAGATAGGCAGTCGCCTTTTTTGGTTGGGCGTACAACTGCGTCTTCAGCTAGGTAGCCAGAAACACTTTGTTCATTAATGTAAAGGCCAACAGACTGAAGTGGGCTGATTTCGCCTCGATCTACCGTGGTATCCACAGAGACATTCATGAATTCTTTATTGTTGCCAGAGAAGTCTATGCGAGTTAAACCCTCAACGTACACGCCTTTACCTTTTAAAAGGTGTTGTGCAGAAAAGTTATCGAATTGACCTTTTTTACCAAATTGAACAACATCATGACCGACAGTAGTGCTTTGTTCCTTGCCAAGATTATCAAAGTAAGTTTCGTTAGTGATGACACGCAAAGATAGACAGTCACGTGTTGAACTTACAGAGCGAATGATAGCGTTAGCAGCAAGGTTGCCTACGATGATTGCTTTATTCTTTTGCATAATAAATTCCTTAAATGTCTCTTAGATACGGTATGGTAATCAATGAGCTTTGTTGCTTTGCTCAGTTGATGGAATAAGTATATAACAATAGGGTTCAAATGTCAATAGGTAAGTGCAGTAAAATCAAAATTAGTTAGAGGTGAAACCGCCCCTGGTTTATTCTGATTTTCAAATCAGGCATTATGTGTTTTTAATTAGTTTATAGGCAAAAACTGCAAAAACAAAAAGAACAATTGAGATAGGCGCTATGGAAAAAATTGAAATTATTTCAACTGGGCTTAAGTTTTCCATTTTCTTCCTTATTTCAGATTAAAGATAAAGGCAATGTGTTTATCATAGAGAAAGCTAACACATTGCCTACTTAATTTATTTCATGAAAGCGATAACGGCTTCAACTTCATCGTCAGTTTGACCAGTGCGATCTTGAATGTCACTAGCGGAATCACCGCCAATAAGATCAGATAGTGCATTTAAGACTTGAGCATCAGTAGGATTTTCCATGCGTCCAACATCAATAGCTGATTGAGCTGCTTTAACATCTTCTGGATTTGAAGGAGAGCCAATCCAACCAGAAAGGCGGTCAGCTGAGTAACCATCAGTCAATTCAACAAGAGCTTCTTGTGCGATGGCTTTGTTTGATTTTTTCTGAGCTGTTGAAGTCATGGTAAATTCCTAATGTTTAAAAATGCGGTAATGGCTTACTTGCCACTTGATGAAACAAGTATACTACTTTCGGGTTCAAATGTCAATAGGCAGCTAAAGAATACTTCTTTTTTATCTTTGATTTTGAAGATAGACTTGTCTTCATTTGTGATATTCGATAGTTTTTCTTTTACTGATGGTCGAGTCATTACAAACTCCCCGCTGCATGATTAAAAAAGGCGACTAAGTAAATAGTCGCCTTTGAGATTTGTTTATAGACCTGCCATTTGTCGCCAGTCTTCGGAGTGAATATGGCTTCCATCTAGATAAAGCTCGATTTCACTTGCTTCACCGTTCCAACGAGCTTCTAGGACTTCGCCCTCCCACTCATCTTCAACATGACGATCACCGTCTTTTATTTGCTCGGCATACATGTCGATCATTTCTTGGTTTTCAGCTTCTGCTTCTTCTTTAGTCGCTAAAAGGTTGGGCATTTCTTCATCAGCAGTACCGATAGAGTACGTGTTGTTCATACATGGAATTGCAACTACCCAAAAAACGTTTGCTTCACAGGCTTTAACCATTGCTTCGTCTTTGCCTGAATTTTCGATGATTTGCTTTAGATTCTTGTTCATAATTAACTCCCTCAAGTTGATGTAGATATTATATACCTATTGCATTGAAAAGTCAATAGAATTTAAGGCATATCGCAATGAACTTCGACTCTTTTTGCAGAAATTTTCAGTGAGTTAATGACGCATCGATCACCATCAAACCAAACATACATAGATGTTTCATTTTTAAGGCTTTTAAGTTCCTCGATGATAGCTTTAGTGCCCATGTCATTGCCATCAACAGAGCTGTTAAGGTCTGCATAGGCATCAACAGGGTCAACTAGGTCAACTAGGTCAATAGTGCTCTCTTCGCCAGTAAGAGGGTCTACAAGCACAACTGGTAGTTCTTTATTTGCTTCTAGAGTTTGAATGATTGTTTGTAATTTTAGCATGGTTGTATCCTGTACGAGTCTGGTTTGCTTATTCATGCTTACAGCATGGTCCACATTAAATAGGGTTAGTCTTCTTCAGCGATAGTAATGGAATCTACGCCATCAATATCAAGTATTTCTAATGACATTGAAGTGATTTCCCATGGTTTGCTCTTATCGGCTTCGCCTGATACGTAAATCGTGGCTGTAAGCTCTTCTGAAGAGAGGTCCGACTGTAGTAGGGTAATTTCAGCGGCTTCTGGAAAAAGCGCCTTAATTTCGTCAATATCGTGCTCTAACCGGCATCGAATGCAATTATCTTTACGAAGAGCATGAGAAACATCTGTTTGCAGGACTCGACCTTGGCAAGATAGAAGGACACTGCCTAGATCTACGCTTTCGGTATCAGGATTTGGTGTTTTGTTGAGGACAATATCAAGAATACCGATATTGTTATGTGAAAGTAGTTTTGTCATTTATATCTCCCCAGATAAATAGACTTGTCAAATAGGCATGATGCCTTAATTCGAGATAAGTATATCAAAGGGTATATAAAATGTCAATACAAAAAGCCAGAATTAACTGGCTTTTTGCACTCTTGTAAGCAATACCGTAGAACCTAGTTCTGCTCCCGAGATTTTAGGAGAAATGATACCCTGAATCCATCAGCTCTAGCTTTTGACACCTTTTTCAAAAGAGAGAATTCACTGAAAACTTTTATCAATACCTTTGATTGCGAATTTGATTACGGTGCTATAGGTTTTCACCTGCATCACGGATTACGATAAACTTAATTATCTGCATCGCTACGTTTATCTCTGGTATCGAGGCATATTGCTTTGCGCCACGTTTCTGTAAAAAACAAAGGTAAGGGTCAATTAGACCGTTATCTCTGCTTAAAATAGTCGGGTAAAGCACTTCGTCTAGCAACGATAAAGTCAACTTGTCAGAGATCATTGTCTCTGACGCCAGCAAGAAACTCCAGACCGCTTTCTAGGGCGGTGTTCCGAACTGGGCAAGTGAATACCACTTTTAAAAACACTCGTTAGAATGTGCTTAAAGGTGGTACGCCCTGAAGGATTCGAACCTTCGACCACCTCCTTAGAAGGGAGGTGCTCTATCCAGCTGAGCTAAGGGCGCATCGTAAGTTAGTATTCTCTCTAACTTGGTGATAATTATACGTTATTTCTTTGTAAATGTCAATAGCTTATTAATGAATTTTTATTAATTAATCTTAGCTATAAGACAAGGGTGTAGCCCGTTTTGCAGTCCTTTTGCATACTAAATATGCGACTGACTTTAAATGTGAGTAATACAAGTTTAAATACCTAGTGCGCTACCAGTAAACAAACACCGCACCTTTGGTACGTTCTTTATGTGTTCGGCTATGATTGTCTCAAGAGTGTGCAATCAGTCTTCGCTATTTTTACTGTGAACTGGACACAAACCAGTTCAAATATCTAATCACCTCAAAGGTTAGGTTGGGCTTCTACGACTCACTTATTGACGAAACCAGAATCAATAAGAGTTAAGGCTAATTAAATCAACCTAGTTGCCGAAATTTTTAGTATTTGATACAAAGGCTCAGTGATGTGATAGTCACCGATTAATGACACCCTGTTGATGTCGCCCTTGTTTCAAAAAAGCTAGCACTAAAGCTATTACTTTCTTAGGATTCTCCTGCGGTGAATCGGCACCGCTACCTGCTCTGAACAACAGGAAAACAACAACCCAATTAGACTAAGTTTCAGCATCCAATTGAAAGAAAATCCTAAAAGAGTAAAGCTAAAAGCCTTTCTCTTTAACTTGGTGATAAGTATATACTAAATTATATATAATGTCAACAAGTATTTAAAGTAATTTGGAGCGTTAACCGAGAATCGAACTCGGGTCATCAGCTTGGAAGGCTGAGGTAATAGCCATTATACGACTAACGCAGTGTGAATTCGCAACCAACTGTTCAATTCTCTACTTGTAATAGTTACACCATGTGTGTGGTTCAAACTAGCAGCTAGGCTTGATTCAAGCAGGTATACGGCATTAATATCGCCATCCCGCTTGCCTCTCGCCATTTTTAAATATACTATTAATAATATACTTAAAGATGGCGCACCCTGAAAGATTCGAACTTTCGACAACCTCCTTAGGAGGGAGGTGCTCTATCCTGCTGAGCTAAGGGCGCTTTATCTTTTAACTTGTTGATAAGTATATACTAATGAGTTATAAATGTCAACAAGTTTTATTTTATTTTTGTTCCGCTTTTACTTTATCTGCTTGAACAAAGACAATAACCGGAAGCATTTTAAGATTGTCGTATGCTTGGTTGTTTGCGTCAAGTTCTCTAAGGTCTGTGCAGCCTAACTGATCAGCGGGGATTGAAAGAGTTACTTCAAGATTGCCACTAGCTGTTAGCTTTAGGTTCTTGGCAAAATGGCAGCCAGAAAATGAGAACATTTCTGGATTTTCTCGAATTTTGTCTAATGAAGCGTTTAACTTATCAACATTTCTCATTTTTACTTCCTGTTAGTTTCGAACAAGTTCTTCCATGATATCAATCCCGTAAAAGGAGCCAGTGCAAGACTTATCAATGCAGAATCGAGACATTGAGCTATCTTCGTGAACTGGAGAGCCGCAGGGCTTGTGTAAGCCTTGTTCGCCTTTATCATTGAGCATTACCCATTTTAATTGGCTAAGATCTCTAGGCTTAAAGTGGCGATTGAAATCATTGGAGTTAACATCGCAAATTGGTTCTTCATTGTCTGAAGATGTAACTTTTTCACTACCATCTGGAAATAGTCGAATGACATAATTCTCATTGGCTACAGCATTAATACTTTCGTTAACGTTCAGCGTTTCAACGCAGACAATCAAAGCTCTAACAGTGGGTTTTTTTCTCAAGAGCTGATTACAGATGTTGGCTTTATCAATATCTTCACCAACAAGACATACGAGTCCAGAGTCAGTCAGGGATGTAGTGTCTAAACACTTACATTGGTGGCATAAACTCTTTTCTTTTTGCATGATCTATTCCTGTTTTAGTTTGATAACAATTAAAAAATGGCTAAATATCAAGTGCGCTACCAGTAATCAGATACATCACCTAAATGACTTTTTTATGTATCCGGCTTCGATTGACTTATTTGACTGCAATCGGTCTTAGCTATTATTACTGAGAGTTGGACACCAACCAACTCAAATATCTAAGTTCCTTAGCTACTAAAGCTGCTTTTTAGAAAATAATAAAGCTCTTTACTTCAAGAGCTTTAGTATACAACTTTTAGTGGGAAAGTCAATATATTTATGAGTTTTTGATAGCATCAATCAAGGACTGAGGCAGTGGGTTATTACAGCATGGGCACATAAAAACAGGTTCTTTTTTGGTGAGTTCTAAATGCTTTTCAAGCTTGTAAAGGTCATTATCTGTTAGCTCTTTAGATGTCTTGTTTACATAGTTCAAAAGCTGTTCTTTGCTAAAGTGTTTTTTAATCCGGCTAGCACAGCTAGGGCTACCATATTTACCTAAAAACATATCGATAGGATTAAACTCAATATCGTTCTTAATTAGGTCATCAAAGTAAGATGCAGAATAGAGAGAGGCATTTTCAATAATTCTCTCTATAAACGCCTTGCTTAGCTGAGAGGGCTTTAGAGACGAATAGACCTGGTGCATCTTCTTTTCAACGTTCATGGCTTTAATGAGCATGTCATCTGTCACTAAGCTTTCATCAAGCTTAAGAGCTGCCAAAGGACAGTTCTCAATGATATTGAGGTGATTTTCTTCGGTCATTATTCCGTATGGAATGTGCTCAAGCTCTGTAGGATTTAATTGGGTAATGAGCATAATGGTGTTTTCAGTCCACATGCTTTTATCAATGTGTTTTGCAACACTAGGATCGATATGTAGAGTGTGTAAAACGTAAGTCTCACGAACAAGTCTTTGTGGGATTTTGTTAGGCAAGAAAAGGAGTCTTAACGAGCCAAGTTGCTTTTGCATTGCGTATTCAAAGAATTTATCATCAAGCTCTTTATCGCTTTCATCGTAATAGTAGAAATCGACTAGTGAAGTGATTGAGTCGTGAGCATGATCGATAATGTAGTAAGCTAATTCTTCATTAAGATTGTCTACAGTACCAAAGATGTGAGGCATTGAGATAATGTCGTCACAGCCAAAACTGTCAACTAGGCGAATGTAGGCTTGAAAGTGATTTTTAGAGCATTTCTCAACAGGTAAATTATGTAGAAAAACAGGACTAATGCTCATGATAGCGTCAGCAAAGTCTTCAGTTACTAGTTCAGAAGAAAAAATAGGGTTGCGCTCGGAGTAAGACCAACATGCATTATCGCCTTTGTTTGCAATCTTTTTTAGTTCTTGAATTAGTTGTTTTTGTTCGATAGTTAGCATCATTCAACCCTTTGATTTGATTCGCTAATTATACATAAACTGGGTTCAAATGTCAATAGGCAATAAAGATAAAAGCCATTCACCAAAAGGAGAATGGCTTTTTTAAATTATGCAGCCATAAGTTCAGGCTCTTTGCTTAATGAATATTTAATGCCTTGAAGGTATGAGCCTAGATGTTCCCCTACGGCATTCCAAATGTATTTGCTAACGCCATTACCTAGAACTCGGTGAGCTGCTGTCTTAGAGCCTCTGGCGCTTACTACGGGTGTATCGCCAGAAGCAACAGCCATGACAGCATCAAACATTCTTTTTGGTAGCAAACGTAATCTTGCATGTTCTTCTACAGTGAATTGACGCTGTAGGTCTGGATCGGTCGGGTGAACAATCATAGGTGCGCCAGCTTTTGGAGAGGCATAACGAGCCGTTAAAGTACCTATCAATGATTCGTGTCCACGGTACAGGATGTTTTTATAGTTAAGGTTTTCATCAGCGGCTTTGCGCTTAACGTGTTCCATTTTGCGCCACAATGGAGAGTTAGCCGGAACAATATCCATAAAGTCTTGTAACTTAGCGTGAGACGCTTTCTTAGGAGCGACAATTTCGGCTAGGTTGACTTCTGGTAGTCCGTCACTAACAGCGACAATGCATGTGCGTTTACGAGCTTCCATTTCACCATATTCGTGACCATTAAAAACAACTTCTTCAAATCGATATCCGGGCATTTCACGCTTAATGAAGCGCAAGGTATCAGAGTTCTTGAAAGCCGGAGTATTTTCAAATAGCACTAGGGCAGGGTTAATTTTTTCAATCGCAGCCATAAGCTTAACGAAAAGAGTCCCAACGATAGGGTGTTCTAAGTCACGATGCTCTTTCTTGCATAGTGTGCTTTGAGCAACACAAGGGTAGCCAATTTCAAGAAAGTGAGATTGAACGAGTTCGCTGATATCGACATTTTCAAGCGTATCAATAACTGCATAGGCATCTTCACTCGCATTGTCCCACATCGGGTTTCCGGCTAAATTGCACTCCATTGCGACTGCACAGGCATCATTTGCGAATGTAACTTCACTCATAATTCCTGCTTTTTCGAGTCCTTTTTTCAGGTGATAGCTCAGCATTCCTAAACCAGAAAAGAATGAACTAGTGCGAATTTTGCCGTCAATTAGGGCTTGAAATAGAGATTGTTCACGTTCCATTTTTTGTTTATCAGCATAATGAATGCTAATAACAACTTTTCCTTTACGGAATGTAACGGTAACAAATTGAAGATCACCAATTGATTCGGCTGTGCTTTTGTTTTTTAGTTCGAGTAGTGCGCCACGGCCTGTATCCATGATTTTATTGCCGCCATTTTCATCAGCAGTAACAACAATTCTGTGTTTTGAGTATTCTATCTTGATAGCCGTGTTTTCTGGCAAGCCGGCTTTGCGTAGTGCGTCACTACTTTGGACATATAAACGTGCTGCGCCACTCTTTAGAGTTTTAACTGCGTATTGGTGAATTCTTTTTATAAACATTTTACAGCCTCTAATTGATAGCACTTTACTATGGCATTAGTATATCAAGGTTAGGTTCAAATGTCAACAGCTATAGCTATGATTTAAGGCTAATTTTGTGGTTGATCTCAATAGAAACAATAAAGCCCACCGTAAAGTGGGCTAGATGTTAAAATTGGTTGTTTTACATTGCTTGATACTGGTCACGAATATCTTTATGGGCAAAATTGACTTGCTCATCCATTGTTAAGCCACGCAATGCAGAGCGTTGTACAGCATCGGCATTGATTTCAAATTCAAAAAGGTTGTCAATCATGAAATCATCAAGATTTTCAGATAATAAAGCTACTTCAACATCACCGCGTGTTACTTCAAAAGCTTGTAAAGACATAGTGTATTCCTTTTTAAAAAAATATTACCAATGAGCATGAAAGAAGATGGCCTTCCCAATCAATGAAATAAGTATACATGACAAGAGGTGTAATGTCAATAGGTGTGTGAGGGAATTATTGTTTAGGCGTAAAAAAACCGCCTTATGAGCGGTTCATTTACATACCTAATAGCAGGTAGTTGTTGGCTTTTCAGATTTAACTGATGACTGTGGATACCACTAGTCTGTCAACAGGTAATAGTATAGCTATTATTTGAAAAAAGTCAATAGATTTCGTTTCTTACGAGGTCTGTATGTAAGCTCAATTTGTTTATTGTCGTCACCTACAGCAACACGCAAGTCTCTAAACTCTGTTTTAAAGCCTTTAGAGATAAGCTTGGTTGAATTAATGCGGAGAAAACCGGCTAGAATGGCACGAATTTCTTTGCTGCTTGCTTCAAAATTAGTCTCGGTGATCTGACCATCATTCCAGAGCCATGAAAATGTTGCAGAATTGGAGCCGATATGGCTTCTAATTAGTAGCTTTTTCTTTTTGTGCTTACCGATCTTTAACAGCATATGTACTTTAACAGATAAAGGCATATTGGTTTTAGAAATGGTTAGGCATAATCGTTGAGAGAATGTAGGTTTAGCGGCAGACATAAGGCACCTGGTTATTTCTGGCTATTAGCCAGGTAAAAATGAGTATCGAGAGCACGCCCTAGTATACGACTAGGAGATATAGTGCATTCACCAAAAACATCTATATGCCATTGTTGCTTGGATACAAAAGGATATTTCTTAGATAAATAGGCAACTTGATAATTACCATTTTCCAACAAAACAACCTGATATTCTTGGGGTTCGACAGAGATAGACGAATCATATAGAAATGAAACGCCTTTGTCTATATTGACTATGTGAGTAGGAGGTCTTGATAGCTCGTAATCTTTGCTATCAGCGTTAGCAAACCAGAGTCCGTCCTTGGTGTAGCCAAAGAGTGTTTCACATTCTCTAGAGCCAAGCAGAAGATATTGGATGTTATCTTCTGCTTTCTCGATATCTACACTCCGTTTCAAGCAATATTCTTTTCGTACTTGTCAAAGAAGTGCCATTGAAGCTCATTGGCTGTACGTGCTTTCTCATAAGCAAGAAAGTTGTCGTCATTTGCTGATTCAGCAAGATCGACCGAGACAATTGCGTCTGAGGGCAGATAGTTAAAATCACGGAGTGCATCAATATCTGACGGTAAAGAGTCGTCCCACATCAAAGCAAGGCAGTCTTTAAGCTGCTTTGTTTCACGGCGAATAGCGCCCACTGTTGTGTAATCTAAATCGTGTCGAGAGTTCCAGATTCGCTTTTGTGCATGGTTGTAACCAATAACAGTCTCTTCAACTGTTACAAAGCCACCATCATGGCAAAGCATGAAGTTGCGTTCGTTATCGTTAAAGATTTTGTGAGCTTCACGCAATACTTCATAACGATCAAAAGAAGTGAATGCAAGTTCAGTATGGTTGTATTCCCATTGTTCGTAAGTGTGGATGTTTACCATAAATAGAGGAGTCATAATCTTTCCTTAATTGCATTCTTGATAAGAGCGTTTATTATATACTTGCGAGGGTGAAATGTCAATAGGAAATTGAACCCGAATTGAATTATTTATGGTTTATCGAAAGTAAACCCTTTGATGATTCCAATTTGATAGAGTGACTCACGAACAATGTTATTGCCTTGCATGTTTAGTTTTACTTCACGTAAGGTAATTTTTTCGGATAGCTTGTTTTCGCAATGTTCATTGATTATTTCAACTTGCTCTTTAATGCTTTCATCATGCTTGTTGCTATGATTGAAAAGGTTGACCAAGCGCAAGATCTCGGTATCGCTTAAGAATGTTTTTAAAGAGCCTTGTTTGTTTACAAGGTACTTGCATTCTTCGCCACGAGTTGAGGACTCGAATGAGTAGTGGTTTTCAGTATGACTTACAGCTAATGTGAAGTCATTATCAAGGGATTCAAGTGCAGATTGAAGCGCAAGCCTTAGATCTTCTTTGGTGCGCCCTGAGAGCTTGATAGTTGTATTAAGCATAATGACTCCAGATTAGAGAAAGTGCGAACATGCCGCACTTTTAATGGGTTTAGATTGGTGGATCTTACTCTGCTTCTAGGAATTCTTCTTTAGTTATTCCTGCGATAGAGGTTAGCATAAGGCTATCATGAACAAGTACGCCTTCAGCCATAGATTCAAAGGCACAGCGAACAGAGATTTCATGGAAGGCAACATCCATATCAGAAGAGCAATCTGCTTCGTTCTCTTCGGAAAGGGTTACAGAGATTTCCATCCCACTAGAAAGTGTTCCGGTTGCTTCGTATGTACCATCAATGGTCTCTTGTTCTGACTCACTAATGATCATTTCCTGTTCTTTGTTAAGCTTCATGTATTTGCTCCCTGATTTAATGAAACAAGTATACAGTAATATAGGTATTATGTCAATGTGTTTTTGGCTATTGGCTACATTAATACAATGCCGTACCGTTCTTTAATTTCGGATATTTTTTCATTGCGCCCTAGATTTTTGATGCGATCTTTTTCATATTGACAAACAAGGGTCTCAAGAGGTGCAATCATGGGTTTTTTGTTATGCTTTTCCAGACTTGAGATGAGTTCACAATTGCCATAGTGAAAGCCATTTTCAATGACTTTATTGGCAATGATTTGGATTGCTTCAAGGCAGTTTGTTTTGGTATTGATTTGAATGGGTTCTTTGATGCCATTAACGAGGAAGTGGATGCTTCCACGAATGCTATCGTCATAAAGTAGCCATGATTCGTTATAGAAGTTCTTAGATAGTCCTTTTATGATGTATTCAGCCTTGTCAGCCTTTCTCATATTAATGCCCTGCATGGTGTTTTATCAGTAATGAGAGCATACTTTGACCAACATAAACTGTCAATAAGCCTTATGATTTACAGTGTAAACTGTATACTAATTTTAGTGCGATAGCTTTCACTTTGCGTTAAGTTTTATTGACATTTAGCGGCCTAGCTGTATACTGATTGCAATATTTAGATATGGAATAATTAATGAAAAAACTGTTATTGGCATCGGCTTTGGGCTTGGTGTCTTTCACCTCTGCGTGTTCAGGGTGGGATAAGTCTGAGATTGTTATTGGTGAAATGATGTTAAAGCCTCTAAGTGCTGAATTATTTCTAAATCAGTATGGTCAGCCTAACATTGGTTTTGTTCAGTTAGACATAGACAACGAGAAAAGGTGCAATGCTGGTGGACAGTATCTTGGGGAGACAAGAATTTCTGTTGATTCCAAAGAGACGGTTTTTCCAAGGGTTTATGATGCAAAGCAGAGTTGTGTGGGTGATGGTAAGGTGGCGACTTACATATCTGAGCAAGATGGAATAGATTACTTACTTGATGAGCTTGATAGGGCTAATGGCGATTACCGGTTACTGGTTAAGATTCATCATGGCAAACCTATAGAGAAAGTCGTATCGATTCCTACAGAGGGTTTTACTACCCTGTACTATTGGTCGATAATTAAAGAGCGTGAGTATTTCAGTCGTTATAAGACTGAGTTGTTTAGCTCGTAAGGGCTCTCTAAGAGGTTTATTGGATGTTATTGGGCAATGACGCAAGTTATTGCCTTTTTGCTTTTCTGGGGCTACTGAGGAATCGGTATTGGCACTATGATGCCTGATCTCACTCTAATGTCGGGTTAATGTACATCATAGTGTCTATTGGTATTTGGTGGTGAGGTCTTATTGTTTCTGTTTGGTATTTAATTTGGTGTTTATTTAGGCGCTTTTGTTTTGTTTGGGAGCAATTTGTGGGCTAAATGGGCGAGATAGCATGAGCTAATAAGGTCTTTGTATAACAGTAGTGAGAGAAGTTAACTAACAAGCTGTTTTGCTTGGCTTTTTTAAAAAGTGATTTTTTGGGATTTGGTTTAAATTTGCAGGGATTTTGTTTTGTTTTTTGCACTTGCTTTGCAAGTTAACTTATCCAGTCTGTTTATGTTGCCGTTGTGGCTTTTTTGGGGGGTTAATCGGGGTAGTGATGCTTATTGGCCCACAATGTGGGCCAGGCTTGCTAGTAGCTTTGAGCTTGTTTCCTGAGCTTGGCAAGTTTGACTTTATCAACTTGCGATAGCTGAGGTTTTAGCGAAAGATTGTTGATCTCGATTAGCAGTTCTTTTGGCGCTCGGGATACAGCATCGCTATTGCTGCGTACATCTTTAATATGGTTGGAAATCTCCTTGTCGGAGAAGCCCATGTTTTTTAGTATTTCTTCTGCTTTTTGGAACGCCATTGCAGATCCTTTATTAGATAATGTCTTCGACATTAATTTTTTGGTAGAAAGAGAAATGTTTAAGAGCGTCATTTATTTCATTGTCTTCGACAATAATCTTTCCGGTATCTAGGCAATGAGTGTCGCCTACAAGCATGATTCCAGATAGGCAAATCATTGTTTGATTGCCATTAACATGAACAGCAATTGACGGTTTTTCGATAGATTCGCCATGGATGGTGGCAATATAGTTATCATTCAGTTTAATGGCGTTCGCAATTTTTTCAGCTTTATCCATTGCATTTAAAAAGGACTGAAATGATGAATCGTCAATAAACCATTGACGTTGAATTTGAGACTTATCTAATGCAGACATTGTGATTACCTTTCCCTATTTGATTAAATAAGTATACAGTAACCACAATGTTATGTCAATAGGTATTTGAATCCTATGATTTAAATGAGAAGCTGCCACGCACAAAAGTTACAGGGAACAGGTTCATATTTGGGATTTTAGGAACGTGCGTAAAATCAAGTGCGAATCGTTCGTGTAGATGCCATGAAACACCTGGAAGAATGTAGTGATATCCGGTAGTACGTAGCTTAACGAGTTCGCCAGAATGCTTGTCAATAGTACCAAAGCCGCGTCTCATGAATCCGCCATTAATGCCGATATCAACAGCTTCAAGCAGTGGTAATCCGAAATTAAATCGGTGGTAAAGACCTAGCGATGCTTGAAATTGGTTTTCTCGGTAAGAGTCTTTCATGTACCAAGCTTCGATGGTTACAACGTTGATAGCACCAAATAGAATTGGATCGTCAAGTTGATTGTACCAAGCGATGCCAAAGCCCTTATGATTTTCATTGTAGTCAAAATGTTCTGGGCGATCATCAAGCTTATGGTGAGACCAACCGCCAAATTTGATTTGAACGTAGTCTTGTTTTTTGTCTCGACCCTCAAGGATTTTTTCAGACTTTTGGATTGATTGATAAACTTCTAGATCTTCAACTTTCTGGTGGTTAACTGAAGCAAGAGAGGTGAAAGATACCAATGAAGCGATGATGCCTACTGCAATAAGTTTTTTCATAACTAATCCGTCTTAAATAATGGGGTTCGAGCCTTAACTCAGAGCAATAAGTATACATCTTATAGGTTCAAATGTCAATAGCTTCATTGCTTTTGTGTGGGTAAATGTGATGTTGGTTCAGGTTTAGGTTGATATCAATGAGTGACAAGAAAACTTATCACTCATTGAAAGTATTGGCTTTAATGAGACTCTTTAACTTCTTCTTCATAGCGTGTTTTTGCTATGTTAATTAGTTCTTCAAAATCTAAGCCATGCTCATCAGCAAGGTGATTCATGCTGCACAACAGATCGCTAAGTTTAGTTTCCATTTCTTCGCTTTCGGTGCCGGTAACATCGGAATGTTTTTGAACAGCTTTAAAAGCCCATTCGGCACATTTTGCGTTGTTTACTTCGCTCATGACTTTATCCTTACTCTGATATTGTTTCAATGTATTTGATTTCAGTGGCGGCATATTCAATTTCTGTGGACTCTTTACAGTCAGGGCATGCAGCAAAGGCATTTATAGTGTCATTGCAGACATTTTGCTCTGTGCTATCGTCATCCTCTTCAAGAGTGCAACCGCAATCACATTCAGTGCCAGTGATATTATTGTATTCGATAGAATACGTGCGACCACAATTTTCTACAGAGCAAACAAAGTCAACTCTAGCGGAATCGATAAAGATAAATGAACCATCTTTACCGTCACTTTGCTCAACTAGGCTTCCGCCACAATCGCAAGTAGGGTTGTTTATCATTGGTTTGTAATCCAGTTGTTGGCCAGTGACTACATAATATCAATTCTGGGTACAAATGTCAATAGCTACCCAAGAAAAATTGATGAATGGCTATTGCCTTTGAATATAATCCAGTCGCCATTAGGCTTTAGGCAAATGATATTGCCATACATATTAATTGTATTCTTTCTTAGGGCTGTTTTGAGGTTGTAGGCGCATGGTAGGGCAGTTAGGAACGATGTGCCGAGAATGTCGTTGATGTGATCTCTCGTTGCATCATCTTTTTTATTGACCATTACAACGGTTTTATTGCCGTTCTCCATTTTAAAGAAAGTTATTTCTTCAATGGATTCAGGGGAAGCATTTGAATTTTCGACAGCTTCTTTTATTTGGTTATTACTAGCAGATTCAAAAATATCGATAGAGAGAGTAGTCATAATGAGGACCTGGATTAATTAGGGGGCAATTCGCCCCCTGGCATTACAAAGTATTGAGAGAGCCCCATTCGCTAGTATTTATGGTAAACCATGTATTATCGTCTTTGAGAACAATAATATCGCCTTCTAAGGGGAGTTCACCACTAGCGATAGGTTCTTCCATATTTCTTTTGCTTCGAAGCACTGAGCGGTATTTGGTGCCGAGAATGCCATTAAGCATGTCTCTATACTCATCGTCTTTTTTTAAGAGCAAAAGAGTTGATTGACGATTAGCTTTAAGCGCTTTTATCGTTTCAATATTTTGAGGCTCAATATTGGACTTTTTGATCTCTTCTTCGAGATATCCTTTAACGTGATATTTATCGAAAAGAATGGATAGAGTGCTCATTTTTTCATGCCTGTATTTGAGTTTATGCTGATTATACAGCATATTAGCTAGATTTAAGTATACGCTTTTATTGGGGTATGTCAATAATCTAGCGTAAAGAATGACTGCTTATGCTTCAGATATTGATGAAAAAAGGTTTACTATCACTACACCTGAGATAATTAACGCAATCCCAACGCTTGTGCCAGTGTTTGGTCTTTGATCAAAGGCGAAAAATCCAATACTGGCAACGAGCAATATACCAATGCCAGACCAGATAGCGTAGGTTATGCCAACGGGAATGCTTCTAAGCACAATCGAGAGCAAATAAAAGGATATGATTGAGCCTATGACAGCAACAGAGCTAGGTAAGAGCTTTGTGAAGCCGTCAGAGGATTTTAGGGCTGTTGTAGCAAGTACATCAGCGAGTATTGCAATAGCGAGGAGGAAATAACCCATAATGATACCATTGGAAATTGTATTATTTTTTGAAGGTATTGCTAACAATGCCTCGTGAATATTTTGTAATGTGGTAGTTGCTGCTAGTTTTTATCTTATTTAGCATTTTGGCATCTTTACTAATAGTGTTGATTAAGTTTCTAATGCCGTATGCGGTATCATAGTGCTTGTCCTTGGTGATTTCGTAAGCTGTTTCACGTAATTCGCTAAGTTCTTTAGCGATATTAAGGATCTCTGTTTGGCTCATATCGAGGTATTTTGCCAAAAGCATTAGTCCGGTCACATCGGCTATCGCTTCGTGCTCTGAGCGGCTTACAAGGAAGCTGCTGTAGAGTTTATGGGTCTGCTCATTCATGTAGAAATGAGAAAGCTCATGCAAGGCAGTGAATGAGTCACCATAGTTGTAAAGGTGTTCGCTAGAAAAATCACTACGTTTGCTTACGTTACTGATAAGTTGATTAAATTCACCTTTTTCAATATGAATATAGTGAACGGGATTTTTTCCTTTCCCTAGCATGAAAATAGACTTGCTATGCGATGCTCTTAATCGTTTGGAGCCAACAAGATAATTAAAGATTACTTTGTTATGGCTTGATATTGAGTTCATGTTATCGACATTTGAAAAGGCTAATGCGCTGCCAGATTTCACGCGATAAAGACCGCTATCACCGTCAATGATGCTCATGACTGCTTGATCATTTAGGGCTGAGATACTTGGATTATTGACCGTTGCTACTTTCTCCTGATGATTCGGAGTAGTGTGGCAGCCAGACAGTGAGGCAATTGTTAAAAGGGCTACCAATAGCTTTTTCATCGGTTATTCCTGTTTGGTAATGCGAGAGCGTTATGATTGCAAAAGGCAGGTTTTAGCCTGCCTTGTGTTCTTCTAATTAGAGGTTTTCAAGAGTTATGTCATGAAGTCTTTTAGTCTCAGCTTTTGCCCAAGTGAACATTTTATCCATTGGCAAGCCCATTTTTGCGGCTTGAAGACAAAAGAATGCGTAAGTTGCATGTTCGCTTTCTGCACCGTGAGAGCTAATGATTTTTGTAAGCTCTTGAGAGTAATGAGCGATTAGTTCGATTTGTGTTTTAGCCATAATTTGATTCTCCTCAGAAAGTGATATAAGTATACCTCTCTGGGGTTCAAATGTCAATAGCTACAAGGTAAAACATTCAATAAAGTTGAATGAGGACAGGCTTTAGCCTGTCCTTTGAGCTTTAGAATTTCTCAACAAAATCTATAGAGATAGGTTCCAAGTCCATGAGATCTCGTTGGATTTTATAAGCCTTATCCCAGTGTAGATCTGGTCGTTCTGTCTTGCAAATGTTTATCAAGGATACAAAAGCCCCCATGCGCTCATTCATGATTTTAGCGCCTTGATTGCCGTTCCCTTCCAGGGAAATGTATTTGGCTGCATCTAGGATGTCTGCAAGCTTAACGATACGGGCAATATATGTGCCGCTTACCTGCTCTGAAAGTTCAGCGTATTGAGGACAAATCTCTTTTTCGACAAGTTCAAAGATATTTTCTTCTGATTGGCTAACCTCGCGAAAAATGCCTTCAATCATGCGTTTGAATGGCGTAGCGGGGTCGCCAGTCACGATCTCTGGCATGTCATGCCATAATGCATAATCGTTTGTCAAAAGCGTTTCTTCAATGGTGGCGTTAGGATTAACTGATTGTAAGATCATGCGAGCGATCATGGTTACGGTATAGCTGTGTTCTGCTAGATTTTGAGGGCGATTGACATGCGTCTGGTGCCAGCGTTTAACGTTTGTTGTATGGTATATGTCGGCAGCATTAAATTCGCGTTTATTTTTGATGCGGAATAGGCGCTTAATTAAGTCGTTCATGGTGTATTCTCCCTTAAATCAATACAGATATTATATCAAAAAACAGCATATAAATCAATAGATAGAGGCAAGAAGCCGCAGAAGAGGACTGGGTATAAATTCTATTTAGTTCACTAAATAGGCCATTCTCTATATTGGATAGAAATAGCCCTTATTCTTAGTATTGCGGAAGATTATTGCTGTTATAGGCATAGTCATAGTAACTATCATTAAACTTATTGGAAAACATAGCAAAAGTTTTGGCATGTTTCTCCTCGGCACCTGGCCTTACAAAGAACTTTCCTTTGTTCTTGTGTAGTGCGCTTTTGAATGCATTTTTGCCTGATCTTGTCTTAGGAGCGATAATGTATTTGTTTTTTGCAATACATTGCTTAAAGCCCTTAAATGTAGAGTTATTGATTTCAATGGTGGTATTAATCGGTGAGGACTTTCCATTGCAATTCTCTGAGCGATTAAGATCGGTATAGCGAAGAGCTATTTGTTTTTCGTTATTTTTATCGAGATAGATTATGGCTTCAACCCGGTCACTTGAGATAGTACCAATGTTAATTTTTCCGTTGTTCCATTCTTTTGCCTGAATACTAATTGATGCAAGAAGAGCAGATAGAACGATCATCGCTTTTTTCATGGTTTTTACTCCAATTGAAGAATGCTTATTATATATTCAATGGGTTCAAATGTCAATACGTTGTTTGTTGGCAAGGCATCAATTGTGAGCGGAGTATCAATGTGATATATTTTATTTAAAATAGGCTTCGAATGGTACGACATAATGAAAAACGATCCAGAAGTATTGAGAGCAAGAGACAGATTAGAAAGAAAAAGATTATCCTCCAGTTTTCGCAATATTATTGGATTTGTTGTAGTTGCTAGTTTTGTTGCTTTTTTATTGAGTACTTTTGCTGATAGTAGGTACTCAAAAATGCTTGAGTCAAAATTTGAAAAAAGGAATAGAGTGTCAAAAATGAGGTTGAATTCTAATGGCCCTATTTTTAATTTGAGTGATCCTGTTTTAGATAAGAAAATTGATAGCATAAAAAGGTTTGTGGGCGATGAACTGGAAGTGAATAGGGTCTGGAAAAAGAGAGCCGGTTTTAAAGGCGTAAGAATACTATTTGTTGAAAAGGGAAAGACAGATAGCTACTACATGGGCTATATTCGAATGAACCACCACTACAAGATACCGGTAGAATTAAAAAATGATGACCTTTCTGAGATAATCATGCCAAAAAAAATGAAAAGCACATCAGTAAGTTGGCGAATAAATTATAATGATGACCTATTGGAGTTTGATAATCCTAAAAGAATTTCGGATAAGTTCTGGAAGCAAGAGCAGAAATAGAAAAAGCCACTCATTGAGTGGCTTTTTGCATTGCATGCTAGATATGAGCTAAAAGTTCATTGGGAAGGTTTTCTTTCATAATCTTGCCAACTAGAGATTCAATCTCGTTGTTTCGCTCATCAGAAAGCTCTAGGTCAAGCGTCCACACCTGCATAGTATCATTTAGCCATGAGCTAGGCGTAATGACATCATGATCCCCTGTTGCGTGAATTCCGTCATACTCCATGACATAAAAAGGACTCATGATTTTTTCGGCATTCAGATCACTTTTAAGAAATGACTCTGTTTTATTCTTAATGTGCTCGTCAGAAAACCCAACGCCTTTCACAGGTTGCTTGGACATTTTATTCCCTATTTAGCTTTGGTTAGATTTACGCCATAAGTCATTGGGCGGTTAGTTTCTTCATTTGTTTCGGCAGAAGGCTCATGTTTAAAGCCGCCTTTTGGCATTTGGGTGATGTCTTTAAATGCGACCTGGACAGCATTTCGATAAAACGCTTGTTTGTGTTCGTAGTCATTTTCAGAATCTAGAATCGCTCGTAAATGCTTGTATGAAAGATATTTTGAGCCATCTTTATCCGCATAGATGCATGCTAGAAGCGTATTGAGCGAGAATTTTGATTTAAATGCAATAAAGTCTTCAATGGAATAGTTATCAAAAAGCATTGAACGGAATACTTTAAGCGCTTCAAATGATTCTTGGGTTAGTTCAAAGCTAACGTCATATGTTGTTGCTTCTGACGAAAGAAATAGCGGGATACTTGTTTTTTCATTCGTTTCATTGTTCTTTGTGCCAGAGCTAGCAATGTCGATGATCTGAACATCTGCTAGTGCAGCGGCTGCTAATGCGATATCGCGTCTTGAGCTTTTAGATGTCGCCCAAGTATTAGTTATATAGCTTTTTTTCAGCGTGAGCTTTAAATCTTTTACAAGATCTAGGTTTAAAATAATAGAAATAAGTGCTCGGTTAGTTGCCAGGTTCTTTACGGTGAAAAATTTCATAATTTGTACCTTAGTATTCAATAACAGGGATAGTTGCGTGATTGTTCATGATATAAGAATGCAATCTGTGCCAACCATCTTCAAAAATTTCAGCATCACCCATTGGTGAGAGGCAAGGGAATCGTTCTGTGCTTTTGTGCATGGGAATATCATCTACAGCACAGTACCATTCATGGTATTCATTCCAGGATCCCCAATCGTTTGCAATATCTTCATGCTTTGTCATGAGGGTTTCGATAACAACTGATGTAGGGATCTCTCTGTAAAAGAAAGGCGTATGCTTAAAGTGTTTATTGGCTATGGCGATAGCAGCATCCCAATCCTGTTCAGTAAGCGAATCAGGCCCAACAGCTTCGGTAGACTCAATAATTTCAGAAAGAAGCTGATTAATAGCTCCTTCACCTTCAAACGCCCATCGCCACAAGATAGATTTTTTTGCAGGAACCGGCAACTGAGGAAAAGGCATTGCTTTGCTTTCTGTAAAGTTAAAGATTGAAGACATATTCACCTCTCTTTGATTTGATATAAGTATATACCTAATGGGTTCAAATGTCAATAGGCAGATTGGTGAATCTGCCTATTAATTTAACTTCTTTAATTGATTCGGATCAGGCTGCCGTTAAGTGTATCAAGATCAATTAAGCCTTGGCCTACCTTAATTTCCTGAACTTTTATCATTTCTGACTCAGGGATTTCTTTAGCTATTTCTTCTTCGGTGAGTATTTCGAACTTATCCTGATTTGTAACAGCAAATTCATGAATTAGGTCTATTTTATCGATTGATTTAACGAAAGAGAATAGTTTTTGTCCTTTGCTTATTTTCAAGTAATCAAGCATTTTATTGATTGAGAACATGTTGATTTCAATGCTTGTTGCCTTGATGCAATATGATTCCCACTCGTCATCTTCCGTAACATCCAGGCACAAAACCATAGAGGCTAAATTAACAGCGGTGTTTTGAAGGAGGATATTGCTCTCGCTTCCCCAATGATCTTCGCTTAGCCCTTCCATGTGAACATCATAAGCAGACATAAAGATGGATACTTTGGCTAGATTACTCTGGATTTTGTTGGCTGCATTCATGTTGACTCCAAATAACTATCTCTTAATTTTCCAACAGTATACCAATGCCTGTGTGTAATGTCAATATAATTCATCCTTTGGTGTACAATAATTGTATTGACATTTGATGCGATTTGTGAGATAGTTTGTGTATTGTTTAGGGTAGAGAGCAGGATTAAGAAATGCGTAAATTAATAGTAATGGTCGGAATGATTCTGGCATTTGGAGTGAGTGCTCATCCGGGTGGTCACAATGAAACATCGATTAAGTATGAAGTGAGCTTGAACGATATTGCTTACAATATTTTTGGTAAGCTAGAAAAATCAATGAGTCGCTCTCTTAAAGAGAGTAACGCAATTAAGGGAACAGGCAAAGTCTACAGGGTTATTGATGGTGACACACTGTTAGTTAACGTAGATAAACGCTTGTTTTCAGCCTTTGAAGCTGTTGCTAATACAGATGATAAGAAGGCTCAGTTAAAGAAAAAGTACAGATCGGTTAAAATCCGTATTGCCAGTGTAAATACCCCCGAATCAGTACATAGAATTAAGAGTAAGAACACTTATGAGGGAAAGCTTGCATCTAGATTTACCAAGAAACTAGCAGAAAAGAAAGCTGTTAGCTTTACTTGTTATAACCATGGTGACTATGGGCGACCAATTTGTATTGTCTCAGTTGGTAAAAAAGATATCGGTTACAATCTCATTCTTAATGGCCATAGTGAGTACGTGACAGCGTGGGGCAACAATCCTTATTATCACGGTCACTATAAAAAGGCAGAAGCAAAAAGTCAGAAATAGCGATTGATAGAATAAAGACTTCAAAAAGCTCACTTTACAGTGAGCTTTTTATTGCCATTCGCTTGCGAAAATGGTATAGTAAGTAAATGATTTAGAGGTTAGGAAACAAAAAATGTCTCATAAAAAAGTATTACTTTCAAGCACTGCAATGGGTAGTTCGCATCTTGCTACAATTCCACGCGTTATGGTTGAATCGCCTTTAGGTGGTGACTTACAAAACAACCTTATTTATGCACGATTAGCTATGCGTCACTCATTATTTCATATGGGTGAGTCGCCTATGGCGTTTCATTTAATCTACACTCAGTCACTTTGTGATGACACAAATGTTGAGCGTCAGATTGGTATTTTCCGTAGCTTTGATTGGCATACACACGCAAGTAAAAAAACTTTTTACATTGACCGTGGTTTTTCAAACGGCATGAAGCTTGGCTATCTTGATGCTGTTAAAAAAGGCATTGATGTAGAGTTTCGTTCTATCTCTGAGTCACGCTCACAGAACATTAACAATATTTTGAATACGGTTAACGCAAGAGTGCAAACGAGCGAAGAACTGGATAATTTATCAGACCTATTAAAGCGATTGATGGAAAGCAATAAGCGATTAGGTGTGGGTATCAATGGAGATGCTTTTGATTATCGTGATTCAAATGAGATTAAGCGTGGCATTGCAGTTATTGAAAAAATTGCGAGTGAGCCTGCACTTGATTACATTAAATATGAGCGACTGGCCATGCGACAGTCACTGCTCAACTTTGATGAAGCGCCATTAAGTCTTGATTTGCTTTACGCTCAGTTCATGAATATGAATGAGGGTGTAAACATGCTTGATATTGGTCAGTCTTGGGCTGAGGTGGCAGACGAAGTGATTGTCTACAATAATCCGTGTCTAAATTCTCGCGGAGAAGTCCAGAGAGAGATTGATGTGACAAATATTGATGAAGATATGAAGTTTATCGCAAAGCTTAATCACGAGTCTTACAGCTCTCGTGAGAGAGATATGAATCACGACTTAACATAGGTATTTATTATATGTGTTGGCAAATTGCGTACTTTCAAAAACAAACATTTGTTGCGACAGATTTTATCTATGAGCAATTTAAACGAGTAGAGAAAGATGAAATTGGATACGGGAATTTGCATTTCTCATTAAGGCAACACCTTAGAGAGAACAATATACTATTAATAAGTGAAAACCTAGATACGATAGACAAAATCCTTGAGCACTGTATTAGTCGCCTAGAAAAAGGCATTTATGACAATAATATTGTGCTTAGGGGCATAATTAATGGTCGTCACTCAAAATTCATTGATGAATTTGAGGCTTATATGATGTATATCTTGAAAAGAGATCGACTTTCAGATTATGAAAAGCGTGAACTAGGGGAAGAAAAGTTGCGCCTATCATTGACATAAGTCACATAAATTGGTATACTTTAGTTCTTATCTGAGAGGTTGAACGGGGTTTACATGGTTGGTGGATTAGGTGTTGCTTTTATTAGCGCAAGCATTAAGGAATTACGCAAGACTTTCATCGAAGAGGGTTATGCTAATTCTGTTTTTGAAATCAACAATGGTGAATGTGAAGCCTTTGCAAGTGACTTAGTAGAAATGCTTGAGGAAAAGCATGGAAAGAAGTTTATTGATGACTGTGAGCTTGAGGTTGTTGAATATGGCGACTTTACAGGTGAGAAAGGCAAGGATAATGATTTAAAGTTCCACCAATCGACATTTGAGTCAATGAATGTTCCCGTACCTGTTGATTTGCCACTAGAGCTAATCAACAAAGCAAAACTAGCAGGTCATGGAGATCATTATTTCTTAATGGGTCGCTTTGACGGTAGTTTGTACTTCTTTGATTCAATGAATGATACAGGTAGGCGCTCATTTTTAGACATGTTTATGACTCGATACCTTGTCTCTAATTACAATGAGATGACGAGAGAGCGAGATAGATTGCTCAGGATCATGAAAGCCATTACGCCATAATTCACATTGACATTACTCTAGTTATATTGTATAATGATGTCAATCAAGCGCATATCAGGAATGGTCATGAAAGTTGCATACACGGACAAAGATGGAAATAAGCAGTTCATCGAGGCGGACGAGTTAGAAATTTTAGGTGATGAAAAGTCTCGCCCATTATTTATCTTGAAGTTGGAAAAAGACGGCTCTTTAGAGGTGCATACATATATTGCATCGAAGTTTAATGGTGTTATTAAAGATGAGGCGATGATTGTTGAACCTAAATCCAAGAACACATTAAATATTCATCGAAAAGATTACTAATGGGTTGGTATTCTCATCCTGATACTATGTGTATCGATAAGGCTCAAGGAGAGTTAATCCGAAAGCATGGTGAAGAGTTTGTCCGTGAGAATGATTTTGAATCATTAGCTTATCAAAAAGCCTTTAGAGATTCTTATGCTGAGCATTGTAACTATAAAGACCTGTCGGGCTTTAAAGAGTACATAGATAGTCTTGATGAGCATATTAGGTTTCTTGAAGAGGGTAAAACGCCCAAAGAAATTGAAGAGATTTTAAGAGCTAGGTTTTTGGCAAGGATCGGCAATCGAAGTGTTAAAAAATAAAGTGCTCGGTTAGTTTTTATGAAAGTAGATTATTTCGCGATAATCTACTTTTTTTGTATTTGGATATCAGACCTTATGTAAAGTTAATGACAGTGGTTTTGAATATCTATATACTATGTTGATTATTTATTGTTAGAGGGTCTGTGGTGCCATGTTTGAACCGGGCTACATTAAAGAAGAGAAGAAAAATGATGTGCTTTGGAATGGGTATCTAAAGCAGCTATGGGACTGGTATATGGATACTGGTACATTCGTTGTTAACAAGAAAGCGGACAAGAAGCTGCAAACCTGGACTAATACTCAACGCTCGCTCTATAAGCGTGGCATAATTCGAACAGATCGTCTTCTTGCTCTGTCCTCTATTGGCTTTGAATGGGTTGCTCAAATTACGCCTTGGGAAACAAGCTATGGTCGTTTGGTTGATTACAAAGAAAAGCATGGTAATTGCTCAGTTCCTTATCGTTTTGAGGAGGATATCAGGCTTGGCCAATGGGTTGTAGAGCAGAGAATTTATAAAAGGGAGAGCGCTTTATCTGAGCACAGAATAGCGCTACTGGATAGCATTGGCTTTGTTTGGTCATTGCGAGAAAAGAAAGGCATTGAGGTTACGTAATGGAAACGGTTGATAAGGCTCAGCTTGTAAAGGTTTTTGAGCGTGAGATCTGGATTGAAGCGGATATCATGGGTAGTAAGCATGTGATGATACAGCATATGGACGGTGAGAGTCTTCCTATTAAGTATTGCACGTTCTTCTATAATTACGCTATCACCAGTAATGGCACGATTAGAGCGGCTGCTGAGAAGATGGCTATTAGTCTAGGCGCAAAAGAACCGGTTGAATATCGTGAGCACGATATGTCCGATTTAATGAAGAGGCTTGAGGAAAATAATAATGGATAAAGATGTTTTGAAAAAGGCAAAGATCGCTAAGCCTAACATTTTTTATTTTGGCGACATTGATAAGACCAAGCAGGAAGAAGCCATGAAAGCAGATCCAGATATGCTTTATATTGGTAAGTCAGAAGATGGAGCTATTGATTTGTCTCAGGTTGAGTTCGGTGAAGTTGTTGTGGAGACAGTGCATACTTTCTCGGCTGTTGTAGCGATAAGTGTTGCTAGTTATGTGTCGAATCTAAGAAAGTTCGATCCTGTAAAAGCGGCATGGGCTAAGAAAGTACTAGCCAAGGATTACCGGGCAACTTTGCCAAGAGGTTTTCCGGCTTACACTCCGTTTAAAATGCCTCAATAGGTACAAATCTCTATTGACATAATGCAGGGCATTTGGTATACTATTGTTAATTAATCAATAGTGGCCAGGTGCTTTTTTTATGGAAAATGTCAATAGTAGTGTAGGTTCGAAAGAACTAAAGGAAGCTCTCGATATTTGGGTGGATCTAACAGGCATTGATCCTGAAAATAAGTCATTTTCTGGTAACTTAGGTGATTTTGCATCTCACTATGAGATCAGCAAGATGAATGAGCAATTACAAGAAGCATTGGAATTAGATGATTCTAATGTTATGTGTTACTTGTTGCTTGATGCTGTTTCAAAAAACTATTTTTCAGAGCGCTCATTTACAGTAGAAGAATTGTTAAACAATGAAGATTTTACTTACGATTATCTTGAAAAGGTAATGAAGTTTAAGAAGCTTGTGAACAATAAAGAAATTGTTGATCTTGGTGATGAGTTTATTTCAAAAATGCGTGATGCATTGACGCATTATGGTGCGCTAAACGAAGAGACTGAGAAGCTTTTATCTGATAGAAGTGCTATGGCTTATTTAAGGCGTGACGCTTTACGTTCTTTAGAGAAATTGCGAGTGCATCAGTTCTTGCGTGGTACGCCAGATGATAGTGGTACTAAGCCAGAATATCATGAGGCCGTGCATCAATTCTGGAGCATTAACGGCTTAATCAAAGAGGCCTGTGCTCAACCATCGGGTGTAACTCTTAACCTAATACGAGATCCTATGGATACTCGCACTTACTTTTGTTTCGCTATTCGTAATGGCGGTAACTTGTTTGTGCTGTCAGATGTAACGGTAGATGTTCACCCATTACAAAAGTACATGTCTAGAAGACCTGAGCGTGGCTTTACGGAGCGCACAGCGAGAGACTGGTTTCCTTACGACTTGTTGGATATTAAATGGACAGATGATGCGAAGCACATGTACATTGACAAGTCGGGTCAAACAAACCTTATTCCTCAGCAACAAGAATTTGATCGTTTAGAAGACATTAAGAACCTGGGTGCTTGTGAGGCTATCTGGACAGTAATGATGTTTGATCTGATCTTGAAGCGTTTTTGGGCTGAAAACTTCCAATTGGATAAGTTGAGCTATACCTCTTCTATGATTGAACAGAAGCAAGAGCTATTAGAACGTGCAAAGCACGTGAACCTGCCGATTACGGCAGAAAACAATCCAGTTCTTTCTTTATCTCGCCTTTCTGTTGATGATATTAAAGCTGAAAGCCTGACGGAAGCCGATATCGGTAGTGAAAAGCTCAATCGTATGGGCATGAATGATTGGTTAGAAGAACGCTACATGGAACAGGTTCAAGAAGACGTTATTAACTTGATTGATGATGGTGTTTCGGAGCATTACTTGCTGTCTTCACCGCAAGTGTCTTCTATCGTCAAGAAAGAGTCTTGCACTCAGCTTGTTGTTACTGAATCCTTTGTTAGTGATCATAAAGGTGAAATTAAGAATTTGCCCTTCTGGGAAACCGACAAGATGATCTCATTAAATGCGATTGACGGTACTCATTTTGGTACTGAAGAACAAATTAATGCAGATAGAAAGTTCTTAGCACGATGTAATGCTGCTGATAGCATTCAAGTATTAGCAAGAAAAGAGTACAGTGAGCGTATAGGTGATATTCGCAAATGGTACAAAGAAGCTGTTGAGAACAACATAGAAAACTTGTTGTCTTGGTGTGGTCACGACAATGTTTTTGCACCAAGAAACGAAGAGAAATGGTTTGAGTATGAGTCGCACTTTTCCGGTTATCGATCTCGCGACAATATGAGTCAAATTGGTAGATTGGTTGATTTGTCGGAAGACAGAGCCTTTACACAATTACCGTTGAGCGGTGTAATATTTCATAAGGATGATGAAGATTGCTCATATCACAAGTGTTACCTAACGGGCGCAAGGGCTAGTTATTGCTTTGTGATTAACCCTGAGCAGGCTGAGCAGCTTGCTATGATAACGAACATGGGTATTGACTCATTGCCAGACGTATTGCAGCACTGGACGAGTTCTACGGGCTATGCAGGTAATTCAATCTTACAAAGACTTGATCCAATGCAATGGAAGTTGAAAAACCCTTGGTGTGGAGCAAGACTGACAGTATCAATTTATTTATCTAAACGTGCTTTGAATAAAATCATTAAAGAGCATGGCGGCGAATACAAATTTAACGTAGGTGGTTAGGAAAAATGAGTAAAATATTGAAGGGGCTTATCATTGCTTTTTCGGTTGTTGCTGTTGGTTGTAGCGACTACGATAGTACAGCGGAATCTAGCTTAAGCAATAGTGGTGTTGATATCGACTGTAAGACACTGGTAACAAAAACCAATAGCGATGGAGAGCTTGACGTTTTTGAAAGTATTGCTGACGGTAGTAAAGTTATTGAATCTTGCAGGGTCGAGATTGAATCAGCACTTGCTAAAAAGTGTCAAGAAATCTATGGAGATATGATTGGTGCAAGCACAGAGCTTCAACGTACAGAGGAATACAAACTTTTATCTTTGAGAGAAAAAAGAGCTTGTGGAACTTATCTGGTTAACAACCTAAATACAGGCTATGAAATTGAATTTAAGCATGGTGTTTCATTCTTAGTAGTAACTGACGGGAACAATGCTAATGACAATAAGCTTGAGAGTCATTATGCAGGTAATGTTATTGAGTCAGTAAGTCTCAATGATTATCATTACTCAGGTCATGTTATTTATAAGATTGTGATCAGAACAATAAGTGGTGATGAGAGAGTTTTCTTTACCAAGAAGCGAGATTACGCTGAAAATATTGTGGATACAATAAGCTACAGTAAGACATTTCATGAGATAAAGAAATCGTTTGAGGTTGATAGTCAGTGAAACCTAATAGAGAAGAGATTGAGATTGGTCGAGGTATTTTAGTTCAGCTTGTTAAGCAGGCTCGTGAAATATCAGACAAAATAGTGCTTAATAATGGTGATGAAACCTTTGAAAAAGTAGAGCATAAGGCTTGTTGCAATGGCTTAAATAATGGTTATGGAAGCCATAGTTTTTATCGATATTTTTATGGTGAGTTCGAGTTCTGTATTCTTCAGAGAACCAAGGAGTTGTATCCGAGTATTGAAGTTTATTTGAGGCCAAAAGATAAACTTAAGTCCAAAATGTCAATTGTGGTAACAAAAGAGCGCTGGGAAAATACGGATCTAGTTACTGAGTTGAGTAACGCATATCGTGTCATGACGATGAATATTGAGGCATTCGTTAATTCTGATGATTGTGAAAGCTTTATTAGTGAGATTGATGATGAAGTGCATAAGCAATGGGCTATTTCTCATATCATGATCATTAGGAGCCGAAATTTTTACAACTCAAGTGACATTAAGGCTAACTTAAGTAAGCAGGAGTCACTTAAGAAGCAGATAGGCGATCTTGAAGATGAATATGAGAGACTTGAAAAGGTTAGTCTGGATGAGTCTGTGAAGTTTAGGGATAAGTTGAGTAAGCTTTAGTTAAGAAAAAACAGAAGGACAAGCATGGCTTGTCCTTTTTTGGTTTTATCCCTTAGAGGGGATAGGGGCTAGCTTATCCCCTTAAGGGGATATTTAGTAGTCCAGGCTTGCTTGATTTTGGTCGATTATTGAGAAGCAAGGTTCCATGATTTTAATTTCTGTTTCAGAGATACCGGCTTCGCGATAATAGTCTCGCCATTGAGATACTACTTTTGCTTGTTCAGATATGATTGCTGCGGCTTCATTTTTACTCAGTCCAAAGGATTCAGACATGCTCAATAGGTTTTTAATCGTTGATTGTCTACCGTATTGTCCAACAACAAGAGCTTGTGTTCCAATATTGTTTACATGGGGAAGCAAGTCAAACAAAGGGCTGTGCTCAAATGATTTTGATGTTGAGTTATATAGGTATCCATAGTTTTTAGCGTGATCATCGGTATCTCCGATAAGTACCCTAAATGACATTCGCTTAAATACTTCTATGGAGCCATCTAATGGGTCTTTAGTAAATTTGCGAGTAAGTGCTGCAATGCCAGGATAACCCGCGTCAGGATCGTTCTCACGAATCCTGCTAAGGTTTAAAATTGAGTTTGCGGATATGTAATGCTTTTTGGAGCCGCTTTCATCAAAATCAAATCGTTTGGTTAATAAAACATCGTGACCGGTAACAGGATTATAGATAATCTTTGAGTCAGACACATTGAACCCGGCGTCCCTGGCCATATCAATGCTTGCTTTTTCTGTTTTGGCTTCGTTAAAGAGGTCGGATTTACGGTTGAATTTAGCCAAGTAGTGAACATTATCTATGAGGACCGTTGCTTTAGGTCTTGCGCCACCCATAGAGCTGCTATTTTCAATCATCATTTGCTTGAGTTCTGGGGATAGCGCTTCGTCTTCAATTAGGTCTTGGGCTGCTTTTTCTAGTTGTGAAACATCGCTTGCGCCACCCATAATGTTTGGTATTTTCACGCCTGTTCTGGACATTGAAAATAGAAGACTTCCAACACCATCACCGTTTCCGGCAAGTAGGTATTCTAGTGAGTTCTTAGGCTTTCTTGGAGCTAGTTGGGCTAACACTCGCTGTCCCCAATTGTCAGGCCCTGCGTCAAGCAAAGCGCCAAATACGCCCCCATTGGCCTTGGTATGAAAGTCCTTTTTTGCGATAAGGGGCAAGTTGACGGGATCCAGTGGAAAAGCATCGTCCCTTTCTAGGTAAGAGTTAGCGTAGAAGAATGTACCTATTCTATTACTGTTTACAAATTTACCTGCAATGACAGGCTCATTGTTAATTTGTGTCCATACGTAAAGCTCGTTGACCGCCCCGTTTTTAAAACTCATATTTATCTCCTTTAACCCTTATTCTGTCTGGCAAATTTCGCTCTGCCAAAGCAATGCCAATCTCATCACTACTAGGATCGGCAAGGGTGACTATTTCTTTATCGAGCTGCAACTGTTCAAGTATTGCCAAGTAAGTGCCTATAGCAACTTTTGGGTTGCCGTCTAGCGCCTTTCTTAATGTTGGCAAGCTAATAAAAACAGCGTCAGCGATATCTTTCTGTCTTTTGTTGCGTCTTTTGATAGCAATTCTTAGATTGTTTCCAAAGACTTCCAGGTTTGATAGTGCTGAATGCGTTAGTCCATCGTAGACTTTAGTTTTTACTGTGCTCACTTGGCTTGCTCTTAATAAAGTTTGTATAGATATTAGCATAAAAAGAGTAAAACATCAATGTAATGGTAACTACAGTTTCCTTTAAGCGGCATTGAGAGAACTTAAGTTTGCTTTATGGTTGTCGGGAGAGTATTCGCTTGTTGACAATTTGTTTTTGTTTGGTATACTAATGACTCAAATTAAGACTATCTGGGGAGATAATAATGTCTAATAACTTGATGAATGTTCAAACGGGTATTTCTGAATCAGAGCAGGAAAGTAGCTATCAGAATGGGGCGCTACATACTGCTGTGGACGGAATAGCGATCACGCTTGATATCTGCCCTAATATTCCTAGTGAAATCACTACAGAGGCTGATGTTAAGGCCTATATTGAGAGTTCATTAAAGGCGCTAACTGATATGGGTTGGCAAGTTAATGCTTATATTGGCAAGGACAGTGATGCAGAAAACAAAGAAGATGAGAGCTAAAACTGTTATTGATTATGAGATCTGGTTTAATTAATGGGATACGCACCCTACTTTAAGTGGAAATTATGAAAAAATTTATTGTATCAATCACTCTTGTTATTTCATCGGTCTTGATGTCAGGGTGTGATTCATTTGAAAAATTTGAAGAATTAGATAAGAGCGGAGAAAAGATTGGTTGTACTGAACTTATTAATCATACTGAATCTCTCTCTATTTTTGAACAAAATATCAGCTTTGCTTATTATATGATTAAGCGCAGCAAACACAAGTTCAGTCAGTGCCAGGAAGAGATCGAAACAGAGCTAGCGAAGTCGTGTAAGCGTTATATTGATCCTATCGGTGATGGGTTGACAGTTAAAAGACTAAGAAGTCATGAAAATGTCTTTGAGCATTGTCCTGATTTTGTGAAAGAAAATCTGATTGATGATATTGGCTATGAGATTAAGATCTATGGGAGTGGACTGAGAGTAGTTAAAATTACTGGAGGTGGAAGTTCTAAGGCTATTAATCCTATGGCAATTGTATCATCAAGTGTTTCTTCTGAATTGATTGCAGGCATTAGTGTTTTTGAGATAAAAATAAAAACAAATGCGAGTGATTATGGTTACTTAACGTTTTATACAACCAGTGAGGAAGCGGCAACAGAGATTAATGAAGAAATAGCCTTGAGCATTTCATCTATTGGCCAAAAAACAGGTAGACTGGGTTCAAACTCCTATTGACATTTTATGTTTATTGTTGTATAATTGCTTCATCAAATAGAGAATAGATTAGGAATATTGACATGAAACTAAATGAAATCAAAGCGGCTCTGGATGCAGGCATAAAGGTATTTTGGTCTTCTGAAGCTTATGATGTTATCAAAGACGTTATAAAGAAGAAAGAGCAGCCAGATTTTGTTCAGTACTTGATTAATTGCAATCAAAACAATTATTGTATCGGATTGACGGGTTTAGATGGCGTTACCATGAATGGTGAAGAGGGAGACTTCTTTTATATCAAGAATGGTCGAAAAGTCTTTAGTTATTCTGATGAAACAACGCAAGACGATAAGCTATCAGCGATTGTTGGTCGCCCTGTGGACTCATTAGAGCATATTGAGTCAAACGATTATGATTCGATTGAGCAGAGCTTATTTGATGCTGCCAATGAAGTAAGCATTGATAAGAATGATATTGCCGACTTAGAAAGAGCAGGATTTGAAGTTTTTGCAGAAATTCTGGCAAAGATTCAACTGGCGAGTGAAGCACGTGAAGCCTCACTGCTGAAAGAATAACGATATAGTCAATGAAAAAGCACCGTTTGGTTTTGATGTTCTCTAGGGGCGACCATGAATAGTTCTGAATTAATTGAAGTCAAAAAAATAGCAAGTGAGATTGGTTACAGTGAGACGTTGTTACCAGTGCTTTTCAAAGATTGCATGATTGATAGCGATGTGATCTCAACTAAGCTTATCGAGCTTATGGGGACTATTCCAACTGGTGGTAGTCATGAGTTTAACCTATCAAAAGAAATGCATGAGCAATTCTTGCAGTCTGATTGCTATATGCTTGCGGAGCATTTGCTGTATGCTATGCACGGCAAAGAGGGCTTGAGCATTGAGTATGTTCATGTTGTGAAAATGGTATCGGTTCACGGGTTCGTTAAGATAGATCTTGATGGTCGAGAGTTCTTTGTGGATGGTGGCGGCATATACACTGATATGACAGATATTCTAAACCGATACTCTTTGAAAGAAGATGAGGTGGGTATTTATTACTACAGTGGTAAAGATGTAGTTGACGACAGTGAAAATTATCAGGTAGATAAGCTCTCATGCTTAACAGAGACAAAGCTTTTAATAGATAGAGTTGCAGATGCATTAGAGTACGGGAATGGCGATCTAATGGATGATGTAATTAACAACGTGTTCATTGAGGTACTTCACCCGTCACTGATTAATCAGGATAATGAATTAACAGCTTAAATAAAAAATAGCAATAAAATCAGAATAGCTATTGACATTTTGGTGAAATGAGTATATAATTACTTCACTAACTGAGAGAAAGCAATCAGCTAAGACAATTACATATCGGGGGATATAAAATGTCACTAGAACTTAAAAAAGCAATGTCGGTTTCACTTTCTTACGAGGAAGATAATAAGAAAAAATTTCACCGTGTAGCTAAAAAAGTACTAAAAAGCGTAGCTCAGAAAATGGGTTTGGGAAAAGCTGATTTTGAAGTTCGCTCTAATATGTCGGGTATCGCATCATCTGGTGACGTTATCTTGCATACAGACAAGCTTTACATTTCAATTAGCGCACCATTTGGTGGCGGTCAAGAAGTAATGTACCGTAGTTGTAATGGTCGAAAAGATTATACTGGTGGTCAAAACCGTTGGTTGGGCGCTGAAAAATTGGATAGTGAGAGTGCGATTAATACTTTCAAGAAAATCCAAGGTTTAGATTAAGTAGCTAAATCGCAAGGGGTGAAAGCCCCTTGTAGATTATATTCGGATATTGCTTGCTGTCATGATCACGTGACTAAAATATGCGACCACGCTGAGTGGGAAATGTTGGAACTGGGTCTCCAACCAATAAGGTCTAGTCAACCTTGCAGCATGAGCGATAGTTAGGCGATATCACGAATATAATTTACATGAGAGAAAACAGTAAAACAGACCGTATTCGGTTGCTCTTTGGGTCAGGAACCCGTTACTGAAAAATGCACCCACTGTGTTAGTGGTTGATATAGATTTGGTTCTACTATCAATGGACTAGTAATCCAAGCAGCATGAGACCTTTTAAGAGGGCAACACGAATATGGTTTTCTTCTGCGTAATGCAGGCAATATAATTTTTAAGCCATTAATGGCTCAATAATCTTCAAAAAACTATACACTGTATGAGGAAGATTATTATGATACACGTATTTCACGCTACAGCCGCTCTTGTAACTATGATGCAGCCGCACATGGTTGATGATGAGCTACTAAAAAGCCTTGTACTTGAGAACAAGAACAGTTTTTCTCATGTTGCTGTTGTTAGATCTGAGTCTCTTGAACAGGCCAAGTCTCTAACTACGCACATTGAGCAAAACTGGTGGGAAAATGAGTCGGTTGAAAGTAATGAGAATATTGGGTTAATAGACAATGCTCGTTCGACTGGAAATGGCGACTTATTGATTTCAGATGGTAAGGCGTTCTTAGTAACAGCAACTGGATATAAGCAAGTAGACGGCTTATATAACATTGAAGCAATTTAAATAGATCTCATAGGCGAGATAGCGAAAGCTATCTTGCCTTTTTTCGTCCTAGCTATTGACATTTGCACCCAGAATTGATATACTTATATCATCAAGTTAAGGGAGCAAACACTATGATTCATACAGTTAAGCAAAGCGGTGAGACAGTACACATTATTGTTGATTCACTTATGGTTGTTGACGTTAAGGCGGATGATAAAGGGCTTGACATTACAAGTGATGGAAAGTGTGATGAAAGCAGTGTGGGTGAGTTCTTGTCTGAGGTTGAGTCTGATATTAAAGCAGGTTACAACATGTTCTCGGATAATGACCATGAAGAGCCGTCAGTAGACTTTTGGGTAGCATTAACCCTTGGTGAAGAGATTCGTGTCATTACTGAGCTTAATGAGCTTAAAAAGGCTATCGAAGAGATTAAGGAAGACAAAATCCTTGATCTTGCAAAAATCTCAATGGAATCTAACGCATTCTAATCAATTGATTTAACTAGGTTGTTTGTTGACAAATAGCCTAGTTAGTGGTATACTTATTTCAATCCAAAACAACTGGTAGTTAATATGTCTTTAGAAAAAATCGCTGTGGGAAAAACATTTGTCAATCTTGAGATTGAAAGATGGGAAAAGCACGGCAGAGACCGCTGTCAGGTTTACATTCTTTGTGTTGATAATCCTTTTACTGATTATGATGCTATTCGAGATGATGTTCCGACAGTTGCTGAACTTAAAGAAGCAATTGATTGGATTATCAAGAATGAAGATCAAAAAGGTCTTGTAGGTTACACAGACAAGCAAATCAAAGTACTTCAATGTGAGATTTCAAAGCTCATTTAAAATTAATTAGACATTCATCTGGGGAGATATTTATGTCAAATTACAACTACGCTTACGGCACTCTATACTTTTCAAAAATTGGTTACAAAGAGCTTATGCGCAATATGCGTGCTAAGTTTAATGAACGACAAGAATACCTTTTTAACGTTGCCAATTCTTTCTATGCCTTGGTTCAGTCGCATAAAATCAAGTCACAAAAGGCAGATGACTGGGTTTCTAATAAAACTGTTCGTACAGCCTTTGGCATGAGCGAAACGACTGGAGTAACCTTTATTGGGTGCGCCCAAAATGGCCAATTTCAACTTGATTGGGATGATTTTTTCTTCATTAAGCGTGAGATTTTTCGTGGCAAGACAAATAAGTCAGCGTGTAAGCCTCGCAAGTCAGCGTTTAAAAAACTAACAAACAAGCAGTCATCTTTCGATCTTTCATGTGGACTGATTACACTTTGTGAAGTAGGTTCAACGCTTAATTGGTCGGTAGAAGAAAATAAAGGAGCCGTTGAGTCAGCCAATGAAGACGATATGGCTAAGCAATTATTCAAGTACCTTGATCGCTACAAATGGCGTAGTGCTGAAGGTGGTATTATTTGGTACTGCGATGAGCACATGAGTGAAGGCTCTGGCCATAGTTCTAACAGAGTGCCTGAGCCTAGTATTTATCTTGGCCCTGTTGGAAACAAGGAAAGAGATAAACGTAACAAGGCATTGCTTGCGCATTATAAGAGATAGCATTGGGGCTTAACTATTACTAGTTAGGCCTTTTTAATTAAGGAATAAGATGAAATTGAGAAAGCTAGGAATTAAGCAGGCTAAGGTTTTAAGCTGCTTAATTGAGCATAAGGGTTGGCAAAAAAACTGTGGTTGGGTTTATGATAATCAAGGGAATACCCAAAGGGTTTTGGATTCACTTGTTAATGCGTCATATGTCGCTAATCAAAATGGTTATTACTATGCACTGATTGGGGTCGATGGTGAGCCATTAACGAAAGAGCAGCAAGAGGTTATTGAGAAAGCTCGCTTAGGTGTTTGTGGTTAAGATTGATTGTAAATAAAAGGCCCTGTTGATCAGGGCCTTTGTTGTATGGGCTAAAAAAGCCTATTAAATGCGAATCCTAGTCCAAATCTGGTTTGTTCATGATTGTAGTCAATTAGAGAGTCACCATAGCCGTGTGATGCACTTACATAGCCGTGTATCTTGCCCCATAGGGGAAAGGTGTACTCAGCTTTTATATTGCCAAGGTGGCTGTTTAAGTTGTTTCTGGCGCTTAATTCAATCTCATGATTGCCTAACAGGTATCCGGTCTTTATTTCAAAGTTACCCATATACTTCTCAATGTCTGGGTTATCATCTCCCTTATCGCTATTCTCATGTTTTTTTTGCTCTTCCGGTAGTCTGTACCAAGTTCTTAGTTCAAATGCGAGACCTTTATTCTCATAGAGAAAGGCTGAATAAGCTCTGTTCCAACTTCTGGATAGTTGGGAAGATTGTCCATTTGACTGATGTTCTAATCCTAAGGAAAAGGCTGTGTTGCCGCTTGCAGGGTGCCATGGCAATGGGGCAACGTAAAAGAGTTCGGGCTTATAGTTTGTTTCTCGGAAGGGCTTGGAGATCCCATTGGAATGAATTTGCCACCATGCCTCCATGGTAAAGGCGGCATAGAGCTTGTCATAGCGAACAAATAGTGGTTTTGCGCTTAAAGGGATCTTAAAGCTAATTTGAAACTTAGCCTCAATATCTTCTAAATTGTCTGAGACATTGTTGATTGCTTTATCTAGAAACCGGTAAGGTGCCTTATTGATCTCTGAAGTTGTGTAAACAGGCAAAAAATAGTTTCTCTGATGAGGCGTGATTGAGTAGTCATCATGTTTGATGCTGTTCTCTTTCAAATATCTGCTAGACATTAGTCCCGAAGAAAAAGTGGCAGTGCCTTCATTGTTTAGAAGAATATTATTACCCATGCTTTCGCACTGGGTAGTCCATTCTTTATAGCTTTTTGACTCATTACTTGCTTTCATCTTGTTAATAACACAAGAGTCTGTGCTTTCAGCTAAAGCGCCTGATGACAAAACAAGTGTTGCCATAATGATTGCGTTTAATTTAAACAAAATATGTCTCACTATTTACATGAGGTAACATTATATTAGCAATGCGTAAAATGTCAATAAGTTAAGAGTTATCAAGGGGCGCAGCTTGGAGTAATGGCAATATCTGTGACATTGGCATTATTAATCTGCAATACAAAAGAGCAGGCTGTTGACATTTGCACCCAAATTAGGTATACTAGTTTCATCAAGTCAGGAGAGCCCATTATGAATAATAACTTATCAAACAAACTTACCTTTTTAGGTGACAAACACTTTAAGCTTGTATCTGATGCTATCAAGACATACGGCACATTTGACCACAATGAGTGGATGCACTCCATTGAGGAAAGCCTGACTGTTTCTCAATATCATACTGTTGTCGCATTCATGGAATGGGTTAATGAAAATGATCGAGTAATAGATTTTTTCAATATTTCAAGAGTGTTTGCTGCATTTGCTAAGACGGATACTCGTCTGTTTGGTCGCAAAGAAGGGCTTGACTATATTTTGACTGTCTTTGATGAGTCGGGCCGCATTACTGATGTTCAAAAGTCAACACTAGATGACTATTCAAGACCTAATTTTGCTAAGTCTATTCATAATAAACTTCGTGATGGTGAAAGTGTTGTAATTCAGCTTTCGTTTGATGTGGTGATTAAGTTACACAAGGAAGGAAACAAGATTCATTACAAAAGAATCGATAGCTCTGATTCTTCTATTGCTCAGTCGGTGGGGTCAAAAGAGATTTCAGAAGACGGCATCGCTTATTGCCAGTACAAAAACATCTCTATTGTTGAAAAGGTTTTGTTAAATGACTAATAAAATCAATGAAAGAAGTCCTTTGAGAGAGTTTGAGGCTCTCTTAATTGGGCAGGGGCACTTGAGCAAGCACCTTTATATCAAAGACCATCACTTTAAAGAGCATGCCTTTAAGGATGTGGTAACAGAGCAGGATGTGGATGACTTTCTGAATGCCTTAGCTGATGCACCGAAGGGGTTTAGCTTGGCTCAGGGATGCTCAAAAGAAAGAGCTATTAGAAGTGCTATTGAGAACTCAACACACAAAGGTTGGGGTAAGGTAGAGTTATTTAAGCTTCACGCATCGGGACGCAGACGAGTTAATTGTAGCTGTCACGAAACCGGCTCATTTCACCAAAAATACGAGAGCTAAACGGAATTTAATTAAACTATAAGAAAGGGACCTCTCATGAGGTCCCTTTTTAATATATTAAAATATAGAAATGTCAGTATTATAATATATAAATGGCAGGAACTTATGTTTAAAAATGCATAAAACTCAATGCTTTTAGGGGGTTGCAAGGAAATAATTAGTGAAATGTGTTGACAATGCTCTTGATTCTGATAGAATGTAATTAAGAATCAACAAGAGAGGTAAAAATGAAAATATGTTTATTGGATAATTTAATAAAATCAGTTAAAGAAATATTCAGCGAAGGTTTCATCATCGCATTGCTCAGTCTAATTGCTATCAATGCAATAGATGATATGGATTCTGCAATATCGGTCATATCGGAAAGCGTAGGTATTAAGTCCTTTATTTTGACTTTGTTGCCGACAATAGTTGTCTCCGTATTGCTCTTTGCTTTTTTTGGTCCTTGTATCAGAAAAAAGGATAGAGAGGAATACAAAGATACTTATATGAAGTGGCGCATAAAGCACGACATAACGGACGCTAAGCTTGATAGAGCGGAAAAGCACTATGACTGGTGGCTTACACCGCTAAATAGCTTAAATGTGTCATTTGGTGTTGCTTCAATGAGTGTAATGAGTGCAATAATTATTCAGTCGGCTTTGACTGCGGATATTGAATCTGCTAAAAATCTGCTTGGGTCATTGCTTATTATGTTTCCCCTTGTTCTTTGGTCTAAGATGATTAAATACGGAGTGGCAGCTCAAATTGATGAAAGCATCGGTGTAAGCAAGACCTGGATATGGTGTTTGAAGTTTATCTATCTTGGCTCAGCAATGACAGTGATTGCCATGTATATTGAAGACATAATACCAACAATAATTTAGATAGCTGAACCGCTGGCAAAATTGCTGGCGGTTTTAGCATATAAAAAACGGCATGGGCTATTGACATTTTACTGCCAATGTAGTATACTTATTTACAGTTTCTAGAGAATTAAAAAGAGTTAAGTATGAACAACATTGCTAAGTTATTGATTGCGGCATCTATTTTTTCGTTGTCATCTGTTGCATTTGCGAATGATTTAATGAGCAGGGTTTCTAGCATTCACAAAGAGGGTGGAGCAGGTCCGGTACTTGCTGTTGTTTGTTACCGTGCAGGTTCAAATAGTGTCTATTATGAGGGTTATACAACTCAAATGATTTCCTTGGGTTACAAAGAGGGATATCACATATTCAGAGACGCTAAGACGGGCCTTAAAATGACCATTCCTGATACATGTTTTACTGTTGCTAACAAGGCTTACGAAAAAGAGTTTAAGAGAGACTACTTATAATATTTTATTGGAGGAAATTTCCCTCCTAGCAAGACAAGCCAAGAAATGACCTGGCTTACATGCAGCCTAAAGGTTGTGCCCATATTAGATATTTATATATGCAACATATGAGGTAGGTTATACATTTAATTATTAGGGGTTACTATGAGAGATCAAAGCAATATTAGACTGGTTCGATTCGAGGGGTTATTGATTGGGGAAGAGTTTTTCCATGATAGAGCTATTTGGATTAAGTGCAATATGACTAGCGCTAAAAATACACGCACAAAGCAAGTGCATGTGATCTCAGGTATTCCTTCTAAGACATTTGTAATTGACCTAACTCGTGTAAAAGTAAGAGACCCGGGGCTTTACGGTAGAATGTTTACTGATAATAAGGTAACGGAGCTTTCATTGGCAATGGATTTGCCAAAGAAGGAAGCTGATAAGCATCTTACGTCTATTGCTTTGTGCCGCTCTCTATCGAGAGACGCAGATGACCACTACGGTGAGCGCATCGAGTACCATCATGAGCAAATTGTTGGGCTTGTGGTTGCTAAGTTAGAAAAGCTAATGGTATCGGCCAAGTCTGTTGAGTTGAATGTACTGAAGAGCGTTGTAGCTCTTTGTTACAAGACTTCTGTTGAAGCTAAAACGACCACTGAGTTTTTTATCGAGGTGCGCAAGAAGGCTTGTGAGATCCTTGGTAATTGGAATGAGTTGAGTATTTAAATATGTATGCAGTTTTTCAGAGCGGTAGTAAAGAATACGGCAAGCAAGGCGAGCCATGCACAGATGCTGATATGAAAAGAATAATGCAGTCTCTAAAAGAAGGCGAAAAACCCGGGCCTCAAAATGAATACTATGTCGCACCAGAAGAAGGTGACGAGAGCAAGAAGGCCTGGATAAATGTTCCGAAGCGAAGAGCGAAGGGCAAACGTCAAAAATTAGCAAGGCGAAAGAATCGAAAATAGTGAAGGTCAGCACAGTGTGCTGACCTTTTTTTTGAGTAAGCATCTTATTTAATTGTATAAAAAAACAGTAAGTCTATGAATTTATTGATATTAACTTTTGAATGATGAATTATTGTCTTTGTCTAAAGTAATGTTAATCCTCTAGTATTATGAGATCGGTTACGCATGTTTGTAAAAAGTTTTACAAATCAATTGTCGAGCTTTGTACAATCTTGCTATTCTAGGCTCTACAAAACAAAAACAAAAAACACAAATACAGGTGATACAATGAAAAAGACTTTTATGGCTATGGCACTTGTCCTGGCATCAACTTCTGCTATGGCTGATTCTTTCTATAAGTACGATAAAGTGGATAGTAAGGCCATGAGCACTGAAACATCAATGGAGCTTCGTGGATCTGTTGGGACAACTGACGTTGCCAATGAAGATACGCTTGATGTGGATCTAGGCTTTAAGTTTGTTGATAATAACAACATCATTTACAAAATTGATGCTGATTACAAAGAGATTGATGAGTCGAATCTAGATGCAGAGATGACGAATTTATCAGCTGCTCTAGGTTATAACTACGAAGTTGGCCAAAGTGATATCGGTGTTTATGCTGGTCTTTACGCTTTTGATAGTGAAGCTGGTGGAATGGAAAATGATGTTGAGGATTACTTTGTTGGTGTAAGCGCCGATGTTCCGATTCTTGATGATGATGTGAGCTTAGATCTGTATGTTGAGCATTACAACAACTATGATGACACAGAGATTTTTGACACTATGCGCTATGGTGCTGATGTTAACTTCAAGGTGACATCAAATCTAGATGCTTTCGTGGGCGTTGAGTCTTTCGGTCATGCTGAAACGATGAAAGCCGGTGTAGCTCTTAAATTCTAAACGGGTTACTCCTCGTTTTTCCCTCGCTAGGTTCGCCTGCGGGGGTTTTTTTTGCTATTTATATTGTGAATATTTGACAATTCATCTTTTGATGGGGATGCGTTGTCCACAAATCGAAGTTTGTGGACAATGGCGGTTTTGAAATAATCACCATGTCAACATTTAATTTTCTAATGCTTTAGTGATTTTGTTGACGCAGGTTTGCCAATAGGGTGTATCGGCCCTGGTAATGTTCTCAGTATTGAATGCTTCACGAATGATCTCATTGCTAGCAATAACGGATACCGGTGCAAAGAAATTCACATCAGCTTCAAGGATGTAATCCTTTTCTTTCTGTGATTCTTTGTAGGCAAGCTTTTCCATCTCAATGTATCCGACTTCTCGGTTAAGGAAAGCAACGCCACCAAATTGGCCTGCAAGATAAATTTTATCTCTGTAGAGATCAGCCTCAGCAGCTGCCCAACCATAAAAGGGGTCTTGTGACGCCCTTACTTCTCCATCGGATAGACCGGCTTCAAAGTTTTCGTAGTCATTCTGAAAGTCTTTTTCAGCTTCCCAGAGTTCCCAACACTCTTCACGAGTTAATGATGTGCCTATCATTAGTGTTCCTTAATCGTAATTAGATACTTTTTTCCAGTTGTCTTGATTGTGATGATCGAGACACATGTTTTCTAGCTGTTCAAAGTCTTTATTGGTTTGAATGCCTAATTTACGCAAAGCGCCTTTAGCAGTGATGCACTCAATACAAAGTTTGATTGGCTGACTATCATCATGGCCACCTTCTTTGAACTCTAGATGTGCAGAGCTGATGGCACAATAGCTACAGTTATTTGGATTATTTGGAACATATTGAAGAGCAGTAACAGTTGATTGGCACATAATCTTTTCTCTCTTGAGCTGATAGGGGTAAGTATACCAATGTTGGGTTCAAATGTCAATAGTCTTATTTAGTATGCTGATATTTAATGTTGTTGTCGATGGTATTTGTGTTAGTATGTTTTTATTGATAATTATGAAAGTTGTAAAAATGAAAAAGAAAATATTAGCAGGTATTGCGATTGCAGTACTTGCACAGTCAGCAGTTGCCGCTGAATACAGCATAAGAGTTCCTGTGAAGGGTATAACGAAGAGCACAGGAGAAATAAAGCCGGTTGAGCCACCGGGGCCGGTTGAGCCAGAGTGGGTTGATGCAGAGCCAATAATTGGTGAATGGTATGTTTCAAAAGAAAAATATGACTGCTCAGCTTTTTCTCCTTCACCTGAAGGGATATTTGTAGGAACAAGTTACTTACAGACTCAAAACTGTAAAGAAGATAAGAGACGAGATATTACCTCTCGTGAATACAATGCAAAACTTGATACGTATCGAGGTACTGGCGTTACATATGAAGATAGCATCGGTCATCAGGTCCTTGAGAGCCAGGAAGCATATGGTTTTTACTCTACTCTTTCTGGGAGTGTTCCCGCTAAGAACTTTTACTCAAATAACTTAAGTTGCTCAGAATGGGATCAGAAAAACCCGGGAAGTAAAAGCTTTTACCTTCCTAGAGGAACCACTGTGTATCCTGGTACATCATTTAGAACCTGTGACGGATATATTGTCGCAATGCAAACAGATGGTCACTTGGTGATTTATGATAACAATAGCAACCCTTTGTGGTGGAGTAATACAGCAGGATTGCCAGTTTCAAGATTGGAAATTCAAACAGATGGAAATCTAGGGATTTACTCAACATCTAACGAAACATTGTGGCATATAGGCACACAAGGCATTGATACCGAGCTTAGAATTAGCCCTGGTGGCCATATGAAGCTTTATAATGGCGACTCTGTAATCTGGAGCGCAAGATAGAGAAAAGGCGCTTAGAGCGCCTTTTGTTTGTTTTTAGATTGCTTTGTAGCATTTGATAATGTGCGTTCCACCAAAGCCTTCAGGCTTAATTTCCCAAGCATTATCTCCAATGTACTTGGCATTATCGATCTCTATTTCAGAGAATTCCCACATTTCTGTCCAAATACCTTTGTTCGTAACATCGTACTTAGAGAATGAGCGATCATTAATTGAGATGACATCAGACTTTTTGAGTGAGTCCCATAAACCTTCAATCTCAGGTTCATCATCAATGTTATTGCCAAGTGCATCACATGCCGCTTGAATGCCTGCTAGGTAGGCTTTTGAAGTAACATCAATGCCAGAGCTAAAGTGGCCAAGAATGATTGATTCAAGAGCATCTATTCCAAAGTTAAAAACCGCATTCTCAGCTGTGTCTTCAGCTTTCATGTCGCTTGTGATTGCTGCCCCACCGATATCGCCTTCAACATGTGAAATAATGATACCGAAAATGCCTAATTTGATTGTAATGTTTTTCATAATGATTCTCCCCAGAAAGTGATATAAGTATACGGCTTTTGGGTTCAAATGTCAATAGTTTTATTGGAAATATAAATAGAAAAGGCGACCATGATAGATCGCCTTTTTGAGTTAATGGTTATTGGGTAGGGTGGTATTTGCTAACACTCTGTATTGGATAGCACTCCTTAATCATATTGCAAACAAAAGATTTTCTGTGCTTTTTGTCTTTAGAAGTTTTAACCATGTATTTAATAAAGCCTTCAGTGTGTGTGAACGAATGAGCAAGGCTTGCTTTTATTTTTTTGTCACCGGCAAGAATGACGGTAACAGAAGTTTTGCCATTTCTTTCACTGTAGACTTTAGATACTTTTAGTATCTCTTCATGTTGAATGATGGGAAGGTCTTCTTCGCCTTTATGATTGTTAATCATGGCATAGATTGGACCGCCAATAACCATGATAATTAATAAGGCAAACATCCAGTTAGGAATGTCTGATGATTTGTTTTTGTTGTCCATGATGCTCCAATTAGCCCTAATTAAAGGGCTTTTTGATTGTTATGCTACAACTGTGGTCGGTAAAATATCTTCTCGAACCTTGAGGATTGTGTCTTTCATCACATAAAGCATGCACTTCATGTTTTCGTATGCTGCTGTTTGCTCAGGGAACATGCGCTTAGCAAATTTAAGCATATCGAAGAACCAGTCTTCTAGATCTTTAATGTAGCTGTCTTGTTTTTCAATAGAGAATACACCTACCATTGTGCTGATGTTTGCGATTCGGTCAGCAAGCTTAACGATAGAACACACTTCACACTGTTTCATTTCTGAAAAGTATTGCTCGTAAGGAATTTTCTTTCCTTCTCGAACTTTGCTAATTCGATAAATCATTGCCCATTCATCAGGGAATAGCATACGAATTTCGGCTTCACTCTCTGGATAGTCTTCGTAAGTATCATGCAAAAGAGCAACAATAAAAACGGCTACCGGATTAGAAAAGAATGAGTGCAGTGTCATAAGGTAAGTAACAATAGTTACTTGGTGACTAAACTCTGGAGTGCCGTCTTTGCGAGAACCCTTGTGGTATTTCTTTGCAAGTTCAATTGCTTTTAGGACACGAAAATATTCAGGATTTGATTCTGCTCGGCCAAGTACCCAATATCGAAAGGCTTGGAGAAGTTTTTTATGGTCTGTTTGGGTCATGGTTGATTCCTTACAGTAGAGTTGCGTTAATTTTAAAGCCTTTCTTGCGTGTTAAGTAATAGGCTTCTACATGGTGAGTGGTGCATTTTTGGTTGTGTACTTCAATTTCGATACTTTTGTCACCGTGAGGAGCTTCTAAGGTTACTTCAGTAGGCTCATCAATGAAAACGACAGTAAGTTTATTGCCACAGGCTGTAGCCTTCTGGTGGCGCAGTACACGCATAGCTTTTGTGCGGCAATTAGAAAGAATGTAGGTTCCTACAGCAGGAAGAATGGCAAAGCACTTGATATTGACATCTTCTTTGCCGGCTTCAGTTTGAGATGATTCAAAAGCAAGCGTTGTACGAACATTACTGCGGTAATCTAAACCACTGCGAAAACCTAATTGAGTATTTGACATGTTTTCTCCCCAGAAACTAACTTAATCTTTGACTAGGTTATTAGTATATCACTATAGGGTTCAAATGTCAATATGTATAAAGGAACATGTCTAAAAACAGAAAGTGTAATGGTATGATGTTATTGTTGACAAAGGAATTATTATGACCGGAATTCAAAATGCAATAGGGATTACAAATACGATGTGTGGACCACTTCTTGATGGAGCACTTGCGATATATAATGATATTTTTCCAGAGTGGGAAAGGGAAGACCAAGAGCAATTGATCAACAAGATAAAGGAAGACAAATATTGTTGTGTCGTAGCTACTATAGATGGCCTTGTATGTGGGGCTTATTTTCTGGAAAAGTACGAAGGATTTGTTTTGCTCGGTTATTTATTTGTAGATGAGAAATTTCAAGGTGAGGGCATTGGGAAAATGCTCTGTAAACACATGGATGAGTATTTTTATCGAAAAGATGAGTATGAACACCTTCTGATTGAGGCTGAAGATGGGCCTAAGAGGTTTTATGATCAGTTAGGTTACACTGCGATGGATATATCTTATCAGGTCCCTAGCTTCGATTCAGACGGCTTTATGCCGATGTCGATATTGTATCGAACAAAGAATAAGTCGAGCATTAATCCAGAATCAATCGTTAAAACACTAATGAAAGGGTCATATAACTTATCGCTAAATGACCCAAGAGTTAAGCATGTATTGTCAAATCTTTAACTGATATCAGCAACATTAATAAGTCGTTGATTAGAGCTGCCACGGAAGAGCAAACTGGGATCCTTCATTTCAGAATGAAATGGTCCATCAATAAGAGTGTCTACCATCATGGCAACTTCTCTTTGCTCAGGAGTCATTGTTTCTAAAACTCTCCCGGTCCATAGCCATATATCTTTACCAGGAGCCTCTTTTCTAACTTTCTCAATTAGTGCTTTAATAGCCTTTAAATTGTAAGGCTCCAGAGGGTCTCCGCCGAGTAGGCTAAGACCTTTTCTTGGTATATGGGTGGAATTTAGCTCATCAATTATGACTTGAGCCATCTCATCAGTAAAAAGATGTCCAGATTTTGGATTGTGGCTTTTTTGAGAGAAACAGCCTTTGCAGGCCAAAGAGCATCCGCTAACGAATAGAGAGACTCGTGTTCCTTTGCCATTGAGGACATCAATGGCGTTATGACTCATGTAATTCATTGATAATTCTCTACAGGTGCTTAACTCGTCTTTGAACTTCTTCCTGCTTACCATAATTGAATGGTCTAGCATCAGGCGAACCTAGGTATCCGCAAACACGCCTTGTTACAGACATTTTTCCTTCTTCATGGTTTCCGCATTTAGGACAAGTAAATCCTTTTGATTTGGCTTCAAACTCACCGTGATATCCGCACTTATAGCACTCATCAATAGGCGTGTTTGTACCATAGTAAGGTACTCGGCTGTAGCTATAGTCCCAGACATCCTCAAGCGCTTCTAAGTTATTTTGCATATTGGGAAACTCCCCGTAACAAATAAAACCACCACTAGAAATTGCAGGATATTCCATTTCGAAATCAATCTTAAAGTATGGATTTGTCTTCTTCTCTACATCCAAGTGAAATGAATTGGTGTAATAGCCTTTATCAGTTACACCGCTGATGGTGCCAAACTCTTTAGAGTCAATCTGGCAAAAGCGGCTACATAGGTTTTCACTAGGCGTTGCATATAGACTGTAAGCCCATTCAGAGTTCTCACTCCATTCTTCGACAGCCTCTTTGAGTTTGCTTACAATTGCCTTCGCTTTAGAACGAAGCTCTTGACTATCAAATAGGTGCTCACTCGTTCCGTAAAGGGCGCTAACTGCTTCATGAATCCCGATATAGCCAAGAGAGATAGACGCTCGACCATTTTTGAAGATATCAATAACGTAGTCATCAGGGTTCAGTCTGATGCCACATGCGCCTTCACAATAGAGAATTGGTGCTACGCTAGCCTTAACATTTCTAAGTCTGTCTATTCGTGTCTCAAGGGCTTTTTTAGCAATGGCCAATGTGTCATTTAGCAATGAATAAAACAATGCTTCGTCACCATTAGCCTTAATTGCAATTCTAGGAATATTTACACTAACGACACCAAGGTTGTTGCGGCCTTCATGAACCTCATTGCCTTGCTCGTCTTCATGTCGATTAAGGAAGCTTCTACAGCCCATTGGCGTCTTGAATGAGCCTGTTTTCTCGATAACTTGCTCATAGTTAAGGATGTCAGGATACATGCGTTTAGAAGCGCATTCTAAGGCAAGTTGCTTGATGTCATAATTAGGATCTGAAGGACTGCGATTTAAGCCTTCCTTGATTGTAAAAAGAAGCTTAGGAAAAACAGCAGTTTTGTTCTTTTCGCCAAGTCCTGCAATTCTCACCTTCATGATCGATTGCTGAATGAGTCGGGCTTCATGTGATTCGCCAAGGCCGTATCCGATAGAAACAAAAGGTGTTTGCCCGTTACTTGTGTGAAGGGTATTGATTTCATACTCAAGGCTTTGGAATGCATCATAGCAATTCTTTTCCGTAAGCGAATCTGCAAATCCTTCAGGATCACTGATTTCCCATTCATGAGCAAGATTAAGGTTTTTTTCATAAGAGGCTTTTACATATGGAGCTAGTACTTCGTCAATTCGATTAATTGTGGTTCCGCCATAGATGTGGCTAGATACCTGAGCAATAATTTGCGCAGTTACTGACGTTGCAGTTTGAATGGACTTTGGCGTACCAACCTCAGCATTGCCCATTTTAAAGCCTTTTGTGAGCATGTTTTTTAGGTCGATTATCATGCAATTAAACATTGGAAAAAAAGGGGCATAGTCCATGTCATGATAGTGAATATCGCCAGAATCATGAGCATCAACAATTTCTTTAGGGAGCATATGTTTTTTTGCGAAGTGCTTTGAGATGATGCCAGCTAACAGATCTCTTTGGGTAGGAATTACTTTTCCGTCCTTATTGGCATTTTCATTTAATAGCTCTGCATTAGATTGATCGACAAGACTTTCGATTTCTTTGTTTAGGCTGCTTGTTTTTTCTCTTGATACATCTCTATCATGACGATACTCAATGTATTTTCTTGCAATGTCTGGAGCATTGTTCATTAGTACGTCTTCAACCATCTCTTGAATAGTTGAAATTTCAATTTCTTCAGAAGATGAAAGAGCGCTTGTAACGACATTGGTTACAGTAGCGGCGAGGCTTGGATATTTATCAATCTGATTGCCAATAGCAGAGGTGACAGCATTGAAAATGCTTGTTGATTGAAAAGGTGTTTTTGCGCCATCTCTTTTGATGACAGTCTGATTGATGTTCATGAGTATCCCTTATGACATTATCGTATGATATTGGTATATTATACATGATTAGGGATTTTTCTTATTGCTTTAGATCAATTTTTGCTTCAAAACACTACATAAGGTTAATTATATAAAACTGTGACACTATATGTAGAATAACAGGGCTTGCGCCCTGTTGATTGAATGTTAATATTGTAAGCGAAGTTGATTTATTTGATCTCGCTTCTCTGAGTATTGCTCTTTTATATCCTTGGTAGCGGAATCAATGGCTTCTTTCTCATCGAGATTCAGATTGTTAATTGATATTTTTATCAACAAAGAGTTTTGATGGTCACTGTTTTTGCTGCCAATATAGGGCTGACATTTGTTTTCATTATTTGTTTTAAGGTACTTTATGCATGAGCAAACAAAGTAAAAGAAGTCATCGGCTATATCCCTTAAATCTTGTGAGTCAATATTGCCTTGAGCCTTGATACGCGAACCATGAAGGAATATCTTTCCATTCTGGATAAATTCAAAAGCAATGGCATCTTCGTAAAGGAAGATCTTGGCAATAAAACAATTGCCAATTGAAAAGGCATTGGCCAGATGTCTTCCAGAGCTCAGAGAGTCCTCTGTAAGTATTCTTTGGTCAACCATGTCAACGTGCTTTTGGTCGCCAATAAAAAAGCAAGCTGACTCATTGGGTTCACGAGCGGGACCAACAAATGTAAAGTCAAAACCTTCAGTTTTAAGAAGGCCAAGCCCCTTGTTTCCTGCGAAATGAAATTTACTTTGTAATGACATGATTATCCTACCCATCTTAGTACAATTCTAATTGAGTAAACTAGACCTGTATTTTCGCTCAACTTAATCATATCTAATGACTCATCAGGATTGCTGCTTCCTTCAGCCTTGCCGTTTATCTTCTGGACATTCGAAAGAATAATCTCAGGAGAGTCAGAGTCGCTGCGTCTTGCCAAGATACCAAACATTGGGCATAAAACCACAACTGGGTCGCCTATATCAAGGATGTCACGACAGACGGAAAATGTCTTACCGCTGACATGATGAATATCAAACATCTCGCCATAAGGAATAGAGTCTAAACCTAGACCTTCACTGTAACCTTCATTCCAATCTTTATGTGCTGATTCTATAGCAGGAAAAGGATTTAAATATTTACCTAATCTTAGCTGACCGTATAGCTTTCCGACATTGCGAGTAAATTTAGGTGTTAGCATGAAGTTGTCTCTCTATTTAAGTTGGTATTATTATATCAATCGTGATGCAAATTGTCAACAGAAATTTGAACCCAAAAAAAGGAAGGAAAGAGAAGGCTGGACCTATTTACCAGCGTGCTGGTGGCTAAAAAACCAAGAGCAAAAAACAAAAAAAGTCCACTCGGGGGAAGTGGACTTTTCTTACGCTTTGGCCGGGGGAAACCTTTAAGCGTTGTCGAACATAAACAAGATTAAGTTGGATTTCTATTCCAGTTTTTTACCAGGCGATAAGAGCTAACTGATGATGTCATGCGCTTACATTTACCGTGGTTTTCACACTTAACAGTGTAACCAGACAAAGGGGAATAAGTTGGCTTACCGGCAGCGCTTCCACACTGACACTTTAGAAATACAGCATTGCTTATCGGGGGAGAATCACATCGCTGTTTCATGTTGCCTTTTTCCCACTTCATTCTTGGTGTTGCCGCATTAACAGTTGAGACTAATGCTATTTCTCCTTTGCTATTCAAGATTCTAAACACTGATTCAGATGTAGGGGATAAACATCTAGTATTACGAGCAACTTGTTTAGCATCGCTGAGTGAGACATTGTAAACCAATGTTGTGTAGCCGGTCTCACCTTCGCTGTTTAGAGTATTTACATCCAAAGAATAAACTTCATCTATCCATTTTGGAGTTCTTACTCCGGCCTGTCGAGCCACATCACACCATCTTAATGAATCAGAGGGCGCAATGGTAATAAAATCATTATTATCACTTGCTTTAATGATGGAGATGTTTCCATCCTCACTGATACTAACATCTACAGCTGTATTGCCTCTAAGTTTTCTTAGATACTGGCGAAGACAGATGTCATCGTTAAATCTTTTTGAAAGCGTTCTAACATTGTTTTCAAGCTGGACTTTAAATCCTGATTTAATAAGTGCTGTAATCATTACCTGGGGCACATTGTCAGCATAAAACTCATGAATCATTCTTAAAACCCTTGTTAGAAAACTTACTTACCTTATGACTTAAGTATATGCATTATTTTCTAAAAGTCAATATAAAAAAATATATTTTAACAAAAAACATGATATTGACATTCTTTTATTCGTTTTGAGCCCACCGCTGGTGGGATTAATCCAGGTCTCTCCTCGCTTTGTGCCCGTTTTCGATTTAAGTTGGTGTCGGCTCTCTAAGGAGATCAATATTAATTGATGTTTTGCATGTTTCGGTCCCAGCGTTGTGGCTAAGATGAACGCTAAATCCATTAATCTTATCAATGAGATTGTTCTGTCCATTATCTTGCTTATTAACGCTGCATAATTATCCTAATTTTACTTCAAAAACACTAACGTAATATTTGCCAGGTTTGTAGTCTGCATAGTCTACTCCTTTTAATTGCTTGTAGATTTTGCACGGCAGTTTGTCATTTGTTGCTAACCATACATATTTAATGTTCAGGCTTGAGAATTCTGCCCGGTACTCCTCACCGGGCTCAAGATTATAGAACTCAGGTAGGGCGTGCTCATCACTGAATTCTATATATGCGCCGTAGTCACCAATAATAATTCTATTATAGCCGGACGCAATAAATGTACCGCCGAGGCTAAACAACGGGATCTCTGAACCATTTATTGAGAGTTCTTCCGGTATTGTCTCCAGGTAAAGACTATGGCTTTTTTCAGACATGTGTGAGGACAATTTGCGATAATGGAATTTGCTTACTAGCATATCTATGTGTTTTAGTGCATCTTCCATGGTTCCAAACATTAGGACACCTTTTTCAGGTTATAGCCTGAAAACGTAGTAAAGAAAACTTCACCGTCAGTAAGGGGGCTATCTGAAGTAATGAGTGTGCAATCATTCCAGAGTGTACATGCATTGCGAAGCTTCTCTTTAAGTGCTGGATGCTCTTGCAGTATTTCAGTGACTTCATGTTGTGTAAGAAGGGGAATGAATAGCTTACCTATTTTTTCCTTTGACTTAATTCCGCCATCGAGCCAAGCCTGGCCCATGTATTCTTTTAACGCAAGAGGCAGGCGCTTTACGTCTGGGTGCAGTTTTGCATCTGGGTAGTCTGTGATCTGGGCAGCTTGGTGAGACCCTAGAAATTCAATTGTCGTTAGTACTTCAGAGCTATTAGCGTACTTTAAAGCAAGCTCTTTTTTCGGTGATGCGTAGGCAGAATATCTGCGGCTCGGCATTGTTCCTGGCTTAAAAAACTCCCAAATATTGTCAACAAAATATGGAATATTTGATGGTAGTCGTTTTGATGTGGCAGGTTTAATGGTTTCGTTGGTAAATTTATCTGTCGAGACACATCGGTAAAGAGCACTCATAATTATTTCCTAATTATTGATTTAAAATCCAGGATTATTAGTTCTGAATTAATTTTAGATATTTTAATACAGAATGTTCATTCTTCACCAGTTTTTTAGTAAAAAAAAGCCCTGGCAAGCAGGGCAAAAAGGGCAAAAAATTAGATTTTGAAACGCAGGTTATTCAAGAAGCTATTTTCCTCAAAGTGTCGCCCCTATTTCTAGGGGCATGCTCTGGGGAGAGACCTAGTTCCGGTGATTAAGGCCCAGTTGCCCGGGCCATCACAGGGAGATTGTTTAGCAGCTCAACCGTGCTGGACATGTGGGGCTCGAAAGCCCCGTCCAAGGGAGTCTTTGCTATCCTACGGATCCTGAAGCCAGGGCCGGTAGGGAGAACTATTGTTGGGCTTAAGGTCCCGAGTTATCGGGACCACCCAAGGGAGTTATTTGCCAGCAGGTCCTGCTGACTGAATTAGTTATGAGCTTAACCACTCATCGTAGCTCTTAAGCTTCTTTCCAGGACGAGTGATATCATTACCTTTTCCATCGTCAGCGAAATCAAGGTAGAGCTGATACTCTTGACTATCTGTTCCACGTACTTGAGTTTGAAAAGTGACTTGATTCATGCTTCATTCCTCGTCTCAGTTGATGAGTTAACTATACCAGTGCGCTGGTGAAATGTCAATACGTAAAGTAAACTAATTTCGATTTTTGATATTAAGTACCAGCTGAGAACGAGTTGTTTTTTAGGGGTTTTGGTGTTTCTGTATGAATATACATATGGAAAAAGATTCCTAAAAGACTTAGTATAGTAAATATATACAATAAGGAGTTTGTATGAGAATTATAAATGGAATACTTATATTAATGTCGATAGCTGTTTCAGGGGTATCGACAGCAAATGAGCCAAAATATGTTATTCAGGTTCCAATTTCAGGCGTTTCAACATTGGTTACGCATGATGAAAATGGCTTTGACAAGAGTGGCAACCATATTGATACCGGCACTAAGTTTGATCCTGATGGCTACCAAAAAGACGGATTTAATAGTGATGGATTTGGGAGGCCTGAGTGTGTTCCTAGAAGCGCAGAATCTTATTGGAATGATTATGCCGGTGGTTCAAGTAATGGTCTAAGGTTTGCTTATGATGGCGTATTTTATGGGTTTCATGCGGGGCATACTCCGTATTTTGATTTTGGAGCATATCGATACACAAAAGGCGTATTGGTTGACTCTCCAGGTTCGAGAAGACTATTTGAAGTATGTCGCTCATCAAAGAAAAGCTAGCAAAAAGGCACCTAACGGTGCCTTTTTAATGTTTAAGCTTGAAGACTATTGGGCTGAGATGACTTTTACTCGTGCAAGGTTTGCGAGCATTACAAGCTGAATTGAGATGTTTTCTTGATATGCATTAACATCAGCAATTGGAATGCAAAGCGCTTCGATGTCTTCGCCTTCTGACTCTAGTCCGTGGAAAGAAGATTGCGGTACGCTTGATAGGTCACATTCAGCTAAAAACAGATGGCAAACTTCAGTAGAACCACCAGGAGAGCTAAATGCCTTGCCAGCACTGGTGACTGCTTGTGCTGATAAGTTAAAGCCGGTTTCTTCATTGACTTCTTCTAGGACGGTATCTACAGGAGATTTTTCTTTATCAAGACGCCCAGCTATTGGCTCTAAGACAATCGTTGAGTCTGTATTGATAGCTCCAGGTCGATGCTGTTTAACAACAAGACACTTTTGAAGCTTTGAATCATACGGGAGAATAAATACAGAATCAGCTTGGCCAACAACTTCACGAACCTGACTGAATGAACCTGAACCATCAAGTTTTGGTGTTTCAAGATTTAAAGATTGAACCTTAAGAAAGCCTGAAGAGCGGATCTCTGATGAGATAATCTTACTTTTACTTGGTTGATTTCTTTTAGACTTTGGTGAAAAATCGGTTATCTGCATAGGGTTCTCTGAAAGAAATGCTTTTTTTGCCTGCTCGCTATCGCGTTCACCAGTAAAAATGATCCCAATGTCACCATCAATGCTGTCAATAATAATGCCGTCTTTCACTTCTCGACCATTATCAATGTCTTCAACAGTTAAATGATCGAAGCGGGTTAGTGGTGATTCAAAAACAATAACAATGTTGGTAGGATCATTAAGGTCGATTTCAGAAGTATCGGTAATAAATACATCTTCCGCTAGCTTTAAATTATTTACAATATCAATAGTGCCAGAAGCTTTGTTGATTAGTTTTTCAGATAGAGACATTTTAGAACCTGTTATTGCCTTAATTAGTATGGATTAAGTATATGTCATATGTGGTTAAATGTCAATAAAAAGTTCGCAATCTGAACCCAAAGACGACCTGGTGGATTCAATCGAGAGATTGGTAAGAAAAAGGCTGCAAAGCAGCCTTAAATAATAATTAGTATGTGTTATCTGAATCTAGCTCGGGTTTAGTGTATTGTACCATTCCCACTTCAGACATGGTTTTAACTGTCATAGCAGGAAAGTTTGATACCTCTCCGCCTTTTGATTTATAGATCTTATAAACTTCATTTACATCGATATCTTTAGAATCAAGGCTAGTATCATAGTAGTTACGTAATAGCTCATCAGTTTTAATCATTCCGCCAAACTGTCTGATAATATCGTCATGTGATCTAAACTTATCATTCCAGCTTGAATTAAGAGTGTGCTCAGCAACTCCAGCATCAATAAGCTCATCAATCTTATCAGGGTTTTCCCAGTTGTTGTCCTTAATGATTAGTGATAGCTCTGGACTAACTCTCTTAGATGTTAGGGCCTCGATTACTTGGTGTCGCTTCTCTGCTTTGATAAGGGCCTTATATTGAGGGTGCTCAGTATCAACTTCTAGCTTACCTTTTCCATCTTCAGGGAACTTAATAAATTCAACATTAAGTGATGCTGTGTAATCGACTTTGGCATTATGTCCGTGTAAAACACCTTCAGGCGAGTTAGGAACAGTTTTACTTTGCGACATTTTCTTACCTTTGTCGCTATTGCCTTCACTGTAGGCTACTCCGCCAAACATGCTTGGCGTGCTATCTTCAGTAATTAGAGCTTCTGGATCTGTAATGAACACATGGTGTTTTTGGTTGTGATTATTATAAGCAAGATGCAATTGATAGTCGCCAGACTTCATTTGAACTTCAGTGAACCATGCTGCCACTTCGTGACTTAATGAAATAGGAAGCACATCTTTTAAGTTTAGCGTGCCTACCGGATGAGATTGTTTGATCATATTTTATACCCTGGAAATATGTATTCTTTTATTATATCACGAATATATGTTTAATAGACCGTTATCTAGTTGGCTATTTCAAAATAAGAGAAGGTAATTTTAACTTCATATTTCTTAAAAGGGTTCTTAGGTGAATTAATCTTAATTCCATTGTGTTCATCATTGAGAATCGAATTTACGCTCTCTTCATCTTCAGAAAGGCTAAGCATTGCATTGAATACAGCTTCAGGCTCAAGGAATCTTGGCTCTTTCTTGTAGATGCACATTTGGCTGCAAATCTCATGTACGTAGCCATCGACATCAATTCGAACAACGACTTCAAACATTTTGTGTTGAGGATCTTTTTCCTGAAGGGTTTTTAGGAGACTTTGTTCACCGCCTGGAGAATAGTGATTTAGCAGGTTTAATGCCATGTAGAAAGGAGCGAACTCCGGCTTGCCCTCAAACCATGCATCTTGAGTGAAGGCTGCTACTTGTTTCATTTCTGATTTAATCATGACATTTGCTCTCTCTATTTGATGTAGTAAGTATACGCCAGGTGAGTTCAAATGTCAATAGCTAGAGGCGAAATTACGCCTCTAAAATACTCTTGATGAATGCGATATGAGCTTTTAAAACCGTGGTTTCATCAAGGGTTTTCACTGTTGAACGCCAGCCTTTGTGGCCTTGTACGCGAAAGTGATAATGTCTGAATCCTTTGACTTCAGGGACATGTTTGTTGTTCTCAAAGAATGCTTTGTTGTCAGCAACTAGTGTGTTAGCTTCTTCTAGGATGTCGTCTTCTTCAAAGTCTTCGACAGCAGTCATTTTTTCAAGAATATTGGCTACAGCGATGGTTTGAATGCATGAATACTTAGCAAGATCTTCTTCAGGAACATATCTTCCAGGCTCTTCTTGAGCGTGCTCTGAGCCTGAATAGCTCTTCCAGCCATTCTCTGTTTTATAACTTGCTAATGAAATAAGGGAGATTCTTGTAACTGGTCCAGAAATAACTTCTTGAACAACGCTTGAACCCCAACGCATAAACCATTTTCTATCTGACATATTATTTGCTCCCTTAACTTGATGGAATTAGTATATCAAAGCTGGGTTCAAATGTCAATAGGTGAGCATGGGATAAATGACAAGTAAAATAATTTTTACTGCTATAGATGAGTTTTTACAAACCCAATGATTAATTTCATACAGTAAGTGTATTGAGAAGGCGCTAAAAGCATTAATGAGACAAGAGTTAAGCTAATGGCACCTGGAATAAGTACTTGATTAGGGCGCATGTGCGCCCATTTGAATGATTATGGACTAGAATTCGTTATGAAGAACAAAACGACTTTGGTTCAGTGTATGACCAAATTCCTGTCCATATTTCTTGACGCAGACGCAGCAGCCGTCAACGTACTCTACAGTAACCTTATCACCGCGATTTAATGCTGATTCTTTTGCATCTTCTTTAAGAAGAAGGGTATCACCTTTCTTGAATTTTACTTGTCGCTTAGATAGGAGTGTCTTAGCAAATTTAAAGTCAAGAGGGACCTCAATTATCTTATCGCTATCAACGCGAGCCCATTTAAATGGTGCTGAAACACCGCTCTCATTGCCAGTTCCATCAGGAAGCGCAACAGACCAAGTTAGCCATCCATTAGGGGTAGCTTCAGATGTGCTTACCGGATACCACTGGTTGTCTATAAGCACTACATGATCACAACGCTTATAATTTGAGTTTGTATTAGATAGGTCAAGAGGAAGCAATTCAAGCTTAGCAATCGCAAGATCAAATGCTCTGGTTAGAGATTCTTCATGAACAACGGTCTCTTCGCCTTTAATAAAGCTGTTTTCCCAGATGTCGTGAGTAAGAATAATGTTCTTGATTTGTTTTGATAGGTTCATGATTTACTTCCTTAAGCTGATATAGAGATTATACAAGACTTTAGGTAAAATGTCAATATGGAAATGCAGGGATTTGAAGTCTTTTTTTAAAGGAAAGGGCTCAATAATTGAGCCCTTTAGGTGGTTAGTCGTACATCTTCATAGATCTTGCTAAGGGTGACTTATGCATGAGTTTAAATAGCATATAGCCCTCAGAGTTATCACCAAATGTCTTAGCTACAGTTTTTCGGTAATCGACAAAATCTTCAATCAAAGATTTTAAGTCGGCGTAGAGCTCTTTGTTGACCTCATCCTTTGGAATAACCGAAAGAAAGTATAGTTTTTCTTCAGCATACGAGATTGCAAACTTCCAATCTTTCATCATGATGTCTGAAAAGTTGTGAAATCCATCAGTCATTTTTAAATCAATAACCTTTGGCGGAGCTAATGCAATGCGATCAGCCTCCAGGCTTTTGCGTATGGCTCTGTCACGACCATCATCTAGCTCTTTGTCTGTAAGGTAATCAACATACTCAACAAGCTTAGATACTGGAGACTCATCCTTGATTTTCATCAAGAATAGACTGGTTAGCAATTCTTTGGTTACAAAGGTATCTTCTAGCGTATCGTGCAATAGAAGGGCGCTATGATGGAAGTGGTCATATCGCTTTGCTGTGTAGTCATAAGCCTTAAGAATGACTAAGCATTGCTCAGGATGCGTCATATAAGGGATTTTTGAGTACGACCTGCGAACATTGTCTAGCTCAAAAGCTTTTGAGGCAATGAGTCTAGCAAGATCAACCATTAATCGAGGAATATCAATTTTTCCCTGTCTGTCTTTATAGGGCTTAACTGAATGGCTCTCTATAGTACGAGTCAGGATTTTTACTTTATGTGTTACTGAAGACATTTTTCAATCCTTTCTTTAATTGGAGAAGCTTTAATAAGCTCTATTTTAATGTTTTCTATTCGATTGGCGAGGTATAAGAGCTAGTTTCCTAGCTCTTTTTGTGTGTTTCTTATAGACTGAAACTAACGATTTCAGTATTTTTCTCGGTAAGCTCTAAAGATGCGCCTGACTCTTTAGCAACTTCTGAGGTAAGAGAGTGAATAGCTGAGTTAAGTTCATCCTGTTTTGTTAAAGCAATTTTGATTACCTTATCAGAATCCTTATCTTTGATAGCAATACCGGCATCAATATCGGCAGCGATATGAAGAAGGCGCTCAACATCAAAGTGATTAATGCTACACCATCCGTTCTCAGGCAATACTTCGCCTTTTCTTGGTGATGTGCCAGTACGTGTGTGGATTTGGCTAAGTAGTGATGCTAGTTCCTTTCCATAGCTCTGACATCCTTCGTCTTGCTTGCCATTGTTACCGGCAAATCCAAACTCGCCACGAGAGTCACAATGACCAACAACAGCAGGAAAGTTAAATGAGTCAGCAATCAACTGTAAGCCTTCACGCATGAAGCCTAAGCGCTTGTCGCCATGTTGAACAGACTTAATATCACCTGATTGAAATGCCATGTGGTTTTCAATATTGTTGATGATGATTTCTTTCAGTGCGTTCTTATTTGATTTGTTCATTGTTTGCTCCCCTTAGCCGATAAAATAAGTATATCAAACCAGAGGTGAAATGTCAATAGAAAATTGAACCCTGACAGGAGAGAGAAGCGAAGAGGACTGGACTTTTCATGCGATGATGAATCAAGCGAAGCATTGATTTTGATAAGCATGGCAACTATCTATCGCCCCTTTACAAGAGGGAGGCATTGGGGCGATAAATAGTCGTTGTTATGACTTTCTTAAATCCTCGATAATAGGATAAAGTTCACCTTTAGCCATATTTTGCTTTTCAAGGGGAAGTTTCTTGATTTCAAAATCAATCTGACCTTTAAGTACTTTAGCGTGGTACTCTGCAACATCCGTCATTGCATTAGTGCGAGCTTCTTCCATCTTGCCATAATTAGACTCAAGGACTGACTTGATTTTATCAAAGCGCTCTTGAATTTCGGCAATTTTCTTTTTAGAAGTGACAGCACTTGTACCAATAAATGAAATTAGCTCACTGGCAATGTTATTAGTTTCTTCTAGGATGTTAGTAAGGTCATTTTTTAAAGTATCTTTAATGACATCTGTTTGGTTAATGTTTCTTGGTGGCATGTCGTTGATCTCACCAAAAGAGCTAACAATTGAACATGAAACTTGCATGTTGTCAGAGCGCATTGCTCGTACAAATTGCTCAGATGATAGTGCAATTCCCAATAGATCTTGGTCAGCACTTGGCTTAAATCGGTAAGGATCCGATGAGTCTTTGCGAGCATTTTCATAAAACTTGGCTGTCTTAATTTCTAGGCACATTGCACGAGAAGATTCAGACGGGTGATCGAACAGGTTATGCATGCCGCTTTGAGAGAAGACAGAAACCATTACATGAGAGTCCTCAGCTGGATTATTATCCGGCTCAGATTTAGAGACGGTTGTACTGCTGATCAACTTGCGAAAAGCCCATTCTTTTGGAACCAAACGAGGGTCGTTCTTTGGCACTGACTCAGAAAAGTGAGTTTGGCAATTTCTAGGAATGCTATGTAGGAACTCTACAGACTTCTCCAGTACGTCTAGTGTAACAACTTCACCATTATCTGCTGTTACCTCAATAGACTTAGGATGTCCTTGATAAGAGTCTTTAACGACCGGTTCTAGGTAGCTATATAGTGATGCTGCTAGTAATTGACGCTCATTTAGAGAAAGATTGTCAAACCAACTACGTGCAACACTGCCGTACTCGCTGTTATCCTCAAGCAATAGAGGAGCTTTAGAGTCGCCTAGCGCAAGCTCGTTAATTGCCAGGTGAATATTAAGTGTTGCTTCGCTTGTGCGCTCAACAAGTGCTTTGTTGAGTGTAGAGATTTTTGATGTGCCATTGTCAGCTGTGTAAGGTGAAATATAAGATACGTACTTATTGATTTCTTCAATATCGCCTTTTTTAAGTCGGCCTTTTTCTTTTGCATCACTAAGGTGAGCTTGAATCTCACTCATAAAGCGTTCAACTTGATTATTGTTGAATTTCGCATCATCAATAAGGCTAGCCATCTTGCCTTTTGAGTAATCTTGCTCTGGTAGGTACGGTCGAACTTTTTTACCATCGTACTTATTTAGAGTCGCAGGATAGCCGTTACCACAGTTAGGATTAATCATCATTTCGCCAAACTGAGATTCTGACATATAGAACTCGGCCAATACTTCGCCTTTGACGACTTCGCTTGTTTTACGATTGTATGCTGCTTGATTAATTGTAACGAGTGTCAAGTTACGAGAACGAATGTCAGTTGCAAAAAATGACATTGGCTCATCTGATTTTTCATGAGAAATCGAGATAATGCCCATAGAAGGCATTTTCAAAATGTCTTCTGAGTCTTCGAATCGAGATAGGAAAGAGTTAAATTCAGCAGATAGTTTTTGCTCTAATGACAAAGATGTCAATTTAAGAGACTCAGGGCAATCGAATTGAGAAATGGCCGCAAGCGAGTGCAAAAAGTATTGTTTAATGTCAGTAATGTAGCCCATGATTCTCTCCCTAAATTTGATGAAACAAGTATATCAAGGATAGGGAGAAATGTCAATAGAAAAGGTTCAAAAACTTATTGCTACTCTTCTAGTTCAATATGTGTTCGAGGAAAAGCTTGAAGCTTTCCGGCAAATGCTGAGTCTGTATCTCGTGTGCATTCTTGTGTTAGCTTAAACCAGTGTGTTTCTGGCGTAACAATAGCGACTTTCTTTTTCATATTATCGCTAAGTGTTTCACGGCGCTTTTGAAAAAGCTTTGCTGCGTTTGGCGCAGTAAGATCACAGTCATTTGACATCATCATAGGATCGATGTCGCCAGAAAAGCCCATATGTAGGAACTGTAACTCGTCAGAAGTTAGGTTGATTTCGTAATCCGGTACGAGGTAGTTTTCTTTGTCTACAATCATGACGATTCCTGTATATTTATGGAGTTAGTGTATTTTTTTTGGAAAGCTCGTAGATTATCTGCTTTTGTATCCAGTTCTTTGATTAAGCCGTTTAAGTGGTTGTTTAGACCAAGGCGGATCAGGTCGATTTTTTCATCGAGAACTTTTTTGTTTTCGTAGTCTGCTTTACTAATGAATAAGCGCAGAGAGCCCTTGTTTTGACCGCTAAAGTGCTTATAGGTAAAAACCTTACCGAACATCTCCTTATTAAAAGAAGTTAGCGATCCGGCTTCTGATGTGGCATAAGCGGTTTTCATTTGAATGCTATGTATGGATAAGCCTTTTTCAATGAAAAGTCTCGGAAATTCAGGCAAATCTTGCTCAATCCCGATGCTTTTCAGTGATAGCTCAATTAATACGATTTCATCATTAAGTTTAAGCATAGTTACTCAGCCTTAAGTGCGACATCAAGCGTTTTTAGGTGATCGGCAACGAGTTTATACATGAGTCCAAGTGACTCTGTTAGCTCAATGGTTTTAGCTATGTGTTCAGTGATTAGCCTATGTTCTGTTTCTGGTAGCGTTCTGGAAGCTCCAGATGCAACAATTTTAAGTACTTCACGAAGCGATGAGTGTTTCATCTCTCGTAACGGGAAGTCAGGTTTAGGGTATTTGTCTAGGCCACGACTATTGCAGGCATCATCTAATGAGTAAAAGTCCATTACGGCACGACTAAAATAAGCACGATAAATATCACCAAAGGGAAGAAGTAGATTTTCTACATCGCCTAGAGTATTACGCAATAGCGCAATCTCATTGTTTTTTAGAGAGTCACCATTTCGATATTTTTTTCCGATAGTGTTTAAATTAATCATTGTAGTACCCTTAAAATGAATTCGGATTTTTGATTGCAAACGTTATCAGTTCTTTAAACTGATCTTCATGTCCTTTTGAGACCATGAGCATTTCATCACAGAAAGCTCTTACCGGTTCAAAGCCGTATGATTTATAGAATTCAATCAAATCGAATCCATCTGCTTGCTTGTTGTTGTGTCTAGCGAATAGAAAATCTATTTCGGTATGAGGAGAGACTTCGCTCATATATTCTTTCATGAATGCTCTGCCGAGACCTTGACCACGATGACCGTCTTCGACATAGATTTTTGCTAGGAAGCCCACTTTCTGAAAAGAGTTTTCCAATTCCATTAGAATATAGTTGATTAGTTTCTCTGGGTAGTCAGAAGTTTGATCGACCTGATCAACAACTTCATGAAAATGCTCATAAGAGGTAGAGCGCACAGCTTTTAGCTCAGATTTTCCTTTTGATGCCCATAGTAGGTTTGAGTAAAAACGAGACTTATCTAACATGGTGACGCTCCTCTAAATCAGTAAAATAAGTATACCATAATTGCAGGAAATGTCAACAGATAAATGAACCCAACAAGAGAGAAAAGAAGAACTGGATATTATGCTCATGAGCGAAGCAGGTGAGGCAAAAAATAAGAAGATGCACAAGGCACCTTCTTGGTGTTAGTGGGCGTGTTAGATATTCTCGCCGGTGTCGGGATCGAGTCCTGCAAGCTCTCGAAAGCCTAGTTGATATTCTAATGCCTCTTTTTCGGTATCAAATTCTACAGTGCAGGCATTAGAGAACTGTACAAGCCATGGCTTATTAAAGTTTGATTGATATTGCTCATCCAGTGATGAAACTTCAAAAATTTCTACATCAAGAGTGCAGTGAGGACATAGCTCAGGAACTTCATTATCGCCTAACGATGCTGGCCATTCAGCATTGCAGCCAGGATTAATGCATTTCCAATGTCCAGAGCTTTCAATAGTGGACTCAGTGCATGAGTCACGAAAAATGTCTTGAATGGTTGGCTTAGTCATTAGTGTGTACCTAGAAAGATTATTAGAAGTATTTAATGCAAAAATACATTGACATTAGTATACATTTTTGGTGTCTAATGTCAATATGTTTATGCTGCTTTTCGATTAAGTCTATTAGAGATTTCGGTTAGAAATGAATCCTTTTGAATATCATTTAAATAGCTCTTAAAGCCATGTGTTGATGGGCTTTCAATGATGTCTCGGATTTCTTGAAGTCGTCTTGTAGTGGTTGATTCTAAAATAGCTTGAGTGACATTCTCATGATTAATGCAAAGCCATTTTGAATTATATTGTTCTGGTGTACTCATTTTGGTTCCTCTAAGTAAGTTGAATAAGTATACCAATGATGGGTTCAAAAGTCAATAGGCTATTTGCAAACATAAATAAAGCGCCTTATGGCGCTTTATGTGTTTGGTTCTTAGCTAGAAGAAAAAATCATTACTTTCTTCATCTGTTAATGGTCTGTGATTTTCATGAATCTCACCAGGCTCTAAGGATTTGATGATTTTAACTTTGTCGTTCTCAAAGATAAATTCAGCTATTTTCTGGTGACAGTCGATTGAATGTACTTCACCATCAATATAGATGTGAGCCTCATCAGTTTGAGAGCCGACAGCAAGCAGGGTTTCCATATCGAAAACAACGTGCTTAACTTGCTTTCCTGTTTCTTTGTCAACAACAGTGTTTACTTGAGCAATGTCATGTAAATTAAACAGCTCTCTAGGATCATAGGGGTTGTCAGTAGTATTGGTGAAACCCCTGTAGAGCAGACAATCATCATCGTAGTACTCATTGGCTTCAAATGACTCATGGTATTGCTGAGATGCTTTTTTAATGAATTCGTTGCTGCCAAAGAATGCCACTTCTGGAATATCGCATGGTATGTCCTCGTATCTTGAGCGAAAATCCATTGCATTGAAGCTAATACCACGCTCAAGAGCTCTGTTTCTGATCATGTCTTTTAGTCCTGCATGAGGAAACTTTTTAGCATTTTCAGAAGTGTCAATGACCATGGTCATTCGAGTGTAGGTATCTGTAAATGATGCAGTTTTTTTTCTGAACATTAGCTCTTTGCACTTGTTCGTTTTCTCAAGGAAGCCCTTCATTGGAAATGCAATTTCCTCAAGCTCTTTTCCTTGTTCTGTAGCCGGGTTGATTGGGTATAATCTTCCTGCTTCAATATCAAGATATTTAGGAAACATGTTGCTTCCTGGCTTGTTATGGATGGTTCCAAGGTATAAAGAGTGCAAATTTTCTTTTGTGATGCCTAGCGGGGCGTACAGCTCTTCAATGAATACATCTGTTTCAAAGGTGTGTTCTTTAGATAGGCGATACGCTTCCATTGCCTTTAATGTTTCATCATTCGCAGGCTGAATAGTATTGATACCATCACGAGTTACAATGTAGTGAGAATCATCCCATCCACCTGGTGCCCAGTCTTTCTCAAATTCTGCAATTGTTTCAAACTCTTTAGTGAAAGAGCCATCCATTGCATTAAAATCAAATTTAAACATGCTTTTTAATTCCTATTATTTTTATTGTTGACTTATTTTACCACGAATAAAGAAAGGTGAGAAATAGTTAAGCTGAAAACCTAGAAGAATTAAAGCCGCTAAATTAGCGGCTTGTGTTGAATTGTGTTGGTTTAATTGTATGAGAGGGCATAGGAATTGGAATCTATTTGCTGTTCATCTTCAGTCACTGATAACTTAAAGGAGGTATCAGACAATATAAGACAAAAATAGACACCATTAAAATCAATATTGATCATGGTTTTGTCCTGCGATAACTCGTAGGTGGGCTCACAAAAATTGCTGCTGTTAACGGTTGTAATTAGCAAGCTATCTGATTCGCACCCTTTGTTTGCCATGATACGCACGTTTTCAGGCTCTATACGGTCACAGAAGACTGATAAGACATATTCCTGACCTTCGCCATCAGGAAAGGTTAGGTTTAGTCCTAGCTGATCCTCAAAGCGTGTTCTGTCAATTGATTTAATTGTGTTCAAAATAATCTCCCCAGATTTATTTTTTAAGGCCGTCTATCTTATCCAAGTCTTTTATGAGGTTGATAGCACCTTTTTTTGTAACGTTGTGGCGATATGATCTGCTTGCCTCTTCAAGCATGAAACCTAATGACTTGTATGGTGGTTTTTCTTTACTTGAAGATAGGTATTTCTCAATCTCTTTTGCTGAGTGTTCGTATTTTGCTAGGTAGCACAAATCATCATTACTATCAAAAGAGCTTAGAAACATTTCCTTTTTTGCTTTCCAGTTATCAAAAATAATTCTTAAAATAGGCTTTTCAGAGTTAAAGAATTTATCAACTTTATGGCTAATAATTTTTCTAAAAGTTAAAAATACTAATGTAAAAAATAGGATTGTTGAAAAAGGATTGTTGCCAGTAAAGGCACTAATAACGGATACTATGTAAGATACAACAATCAAAATAAGCACCGAAAAAATTTTTTCTTTGGTGTTGAATGGGAGATGAAGAGAATTTTTTTCAAAAGTAATGCCAAGATAAAAGATGTTGACCACATATTGAATGATCGCAATTTCAAAAAAAGCATTCCAAGATTGACTGAATATTTTATATTCATTTTCTGGTGTTTGAAGAATTTGTTGCTTGTTCATTCTTGATACCTGAGATTTAAGTAAAAGGCTCAGTCAGACTGAGCCTTTATATTATGCGATTTGAACAATAATGCCAACGCCAGGAGTTGCCAAGCCTAAGTCCATATTGCTTGGAGAACCAACAGTTAGGTAATCTTTATCGTAGCGTACAGCGACCATGTGTGCATTAGGAATGTGCTCATTAGCTGAGACTACTAATACGCGATGTAAGCCTTTATGCTCTGGAAGGCTTTCAGGGCCTACTTCTGGTGTTGATTTGCGAGCAAAGTCTTTTTTAAGAGTTTTAACAACTTTGTTGTCTGACTTAATTGTGAACTCTTCACCCATGGTAAATACGTTTGCATGTACCGGTAAATCATCTTTAAAGCCAATAATAATAGTTGAACCGCCGTTGTCGAAGCGCTTATGACCTTCTTCATCTGACATCAATTTGAATCCGTTAGTCATCATCATTGTTGAGATTGTGTGAGCGTCAGCAACAACAAGTGAAGCAATGGCAATTTCTTTCATAATGGATAAAATCATAATTAGTCTCCCTTGACTTGATGTGATAAGTATACCACCAGCGGGTTCAAATGTCAATAGACTGCATGGTTTCTTTTTGAGAAACTAAGCGGTTTGCCATTGATAGTGTTGAGTATTTTTGCCTTGTGACAATAAGGTGCTTTAGCTCGTTTGATGTCTTCCTGAGTAATGTCCAGGGACTTCATTTTTTGAATGACAATGTATCGACCAACGAGGTCGAACATCAGGTGGTTAGCAATTGACAATGTAAACACAACGCTTGCGATAATTGTGATTGTATTGTTGCCAAACGCAAAAGATAATAGGCAAAGTATCACGACAGCATATGTGAATAGGTTATGCTTTTCACGATAAGTCTTGTCATTTAATACAATGTTTGAATCACTAATGAATTGCGCTACTTTGTTATCGAAGCGAGGTGGATTTTTTAGCAATGACATAAAATACCCTAAAGAAAAGGCGCTAAGCGCCTTATTTGCTTCGTTTAGACTTTTTGATTAGCTCTTGAACTTCAGAAATTCGTAGTTCAATTTGTTCAACTGCCTTGGGGCTTGTTTCGTTCTCTTTTGCATCTAAGAGTTCGTTAAGCGTATCGTTTAGCTCTATGATTGACTTATCTGTTTCGAGATCTATGTCATTATCAATATAACCGCAAGAAAATATGCATTCACCTGCGTGGCCAGTAAGTACGAAGCTTGCTGCACAGTCACCATCAGGAGCAACGATACTAAGGAATGTCATTCCTATGATGAACTCTTCGCCAATTTCTTTAATCTCGTAAAGATCTGTTGAATCAAGATCAGATTCAAAGTAGCTTTCTAGCGATTCACCGTCAAGCACATGTTCTTGCTCTTCTTTGTTCAAGAAGCTTTGCGCAACAAGCTCTTCAATGCGCTCTTTCTTGACTTTTTCGTTAAGCAAAGAAATGAACTCTTCGATAGTGCTATGGCGATATTCTTTATGTGCTTGAATCATGACTGCTCCCCAGTTAAAATCATTGTCTTTCGACTATGAAATAAGTATACATTAACTAGGAGGATTGTCAATAGATTACTCGAATCGAATCCAGCTCTTTACACGAAGGTTTGAGCATAATGTGATGAAAGCCCATGTGTCATCAGATTCATCATATTCAAGTTCAAACTGCTTATTGTTGTAAACAAAAGTGTCGTTTGATGACCACATTTCAAACTCAAGTGTATCAGGGAAGTTCTTACAGCCATCAATTACATTAATGAGTATTTTTTCCTCATCATAATAAATGCTGTTGTATGCCTTGATTAAGCTAATGAACCTCTTATATAGCTCTGGGTCTAATTTCATTTGTGATGCCTCTACCGCTGTCCAGTAGTAACGAGTAGGATTTACGTTGTTTTCCACTTCGTCACTGTGTACCAATACTGATTGGTCGCGGATTTTAATATAACCAAATACACCTTTGATACCTTTTTCTTTGTGTAGGTGCGTTACTTCTCTGATCTGTTCATTTAGGCCAAAGCGATTTGGTTTTAGCTGAAGAACTTCAATCATTTCTTTGTGTTCAATAACAACAAGTTGCTTAGTAATGGAATGGCTGACGCCATATTCTGTTTTCTTTACCTCGCCATCAAAAGGTTTGGTAATACTGCAATTACAGCCATTGTGATAAATCTTAGATGTGTTTCCACAAAGAGGGCAAAGGGATGCGTATTTCGTGTTGTCAGCTTCTCTAAGCAGATCAATTCGAGGATAGATAAGATTGTTTACGCCAGAGAAATAGAACTTTCCTAGATCGTCTTTAGCGCCAGCGACTAAGGAAATAAAATCAGCATGAGAGATTTCAAAGGAATCAGAAGCCTTAATTTTTTTTCGAAGGAAGTTGATTTGTAGACCTTGCTCCACCACGCGAACACTTTCAATATCAGCAATGGAAAATGGTTTAACAGTGTTATCGCTGATTTGAAACCGAATTGGATTTTCATGAATTTGCGGCATTGGTAGAGCTCCCTTTAGTAAGTTAAATAAGTATACCAAACTAAAGGGATAATGTCAATGGGTTGGAATGCAGATTACCAGCTTTTTAAGTCAAAAACCTTTACTTGGTGATCGGCAGGAATGAAAGCTTTTAAGTTCCAGTCAATTAGTGCTTCGTAGATGATTTTCGCTTGTTTTCCAAGATAGTTTAATGGGCAATTGGCAAGCCAAAACACCTCTTCGATAGAGACGGTTTTTTGGCTAGGTCGCAAATCAAGTATCATGCGAACATTTGAGCCTTTCTTGTCTTCTGGAATGTCAAATTGTCTAGAGTCTGGATTATGCTTTGGCTGAGGTTGATGAAGCATTTCTCTAATAATGCTGCCGCCCTCATCGTACTCTTTAGTGCTGTAATCTCCAGTAAAGATGTAAGGATCTTCATCTTCAAATACCCATCGTGTTGGATCAATAATACTGCCATTAGGTGTCTCAATCCATCCGTGTCGAGCAAAGGCAATGCCTTTGCTATAAAACATACTGGTTTTAACAATTTCACCAAAGTACATTCCATGAACCGCTCGACCTTCAAAGATGCCGTGTTTAATAAGCTCGCAAGCAATAAAGTAACATGCACCTTTCCAGTCTACAGTTGGAATGCCAATGGTTTGTTCGATCTCTTTGACTGAAATCATCTCTTTGTCCTTAAATATCTGCGTAGTCAAATGCAACTAATTCATTTTTTCGGTTCAAGCCTACTTGTCCCATGTCTACAGCGGAAACAAAGTTAGGTATTTTGCCGAACTTATCTTTGATTTCATCTAGTGTAAGAGGCTGCACAAGCTCCATTACGCATATATTGATGTCATCCTTCATCATTGCCTTGGATTTGGCTAAAGGAATGTACCAGGGCTCTCCAGGGCTTCCCATGCTAATCAAAGAGCCTTCCCAGTCATTATGTTTGAAGCCAAAAGGCATGGTTGGTACTTTGAATACACAAGTTTTGCTAATATACGTGCAACGGGTCGTACCAATTTTTGGCATGCCGTACTTGTCACACATTTTGCTATGCAAGTCTAAAAGTTTGCCTTCGCCAAATTCAGAGCGAATATGATCAAGAAGTTCTTCTTTTTTAGTGAAGTGATCTTGATGGTAAGCTTTCATAAGGTAATGATCTGACATGGTTTGCCTTTAAGCCGCCCAATGGCGGCATAAGTGGTTACTTAAAGTTCTTTTTATGGTGCGTAACGATATCAGCTGACTGCTTAGCGTTAAGCTGTACTTGCATTAGAAATGGCGCAAGAAAAAATGAGAGTTTTTTAGTGAGATATTTTTCAAAATCACTAGAGTCTTTCATGTTGTACTCAATGTTGCCATCTTTATTGGCTGAGTAAATTGAGACAGTTCTAAGTAATGTAGGAATATTGGTTATGTCGTTGATATTATCAATAGACATAATAACCGTCTTGTAACACTCCGTATCGCCATTATCTGCATAGCAGTAGTTAAGATGAATGGTGACTTTGCTTTCTTGGTTAGAAACAAGGTAGTGTAGCTCTAGCTTGATAAATTCTTTCTTTTTGTCAGCAAGATATTCAAAAATGCCAAGCTCAGTTGAATAGTTTTCTTCATAGCCTGCATTGCACTGATCGATAGTTTGCGCTTCTTTCGTAAGGCTTGACCAATCTAATGCAATGGCTTCTAAGATTGTTTTTAAGTAGCAGTTTATTTTAGCAGGATACATAGTCAGCCTTATAAGTATGTTGCAATTTCAACGTGCCAACTAATGTCGCCACCAATTGAAATAAGAAGAAACGGGTTTTCACCAACAATTAAAATGTCTTTTGCTTGTTCAATTGAGACTTCTTCGCTTTCACTATTATGGTAGATAGCGAAAGCCTGATTATTGCTTGCCGATTCTTTTTTCTCACCTTCGATGAAGCTAATGATTTTATGAGGGTCTTCAGATACAAAAGGTGTTGTTCCATCCAGTTGAGGCGGATAGATGTTGAAAATAGTTTTATTAGACATGAATTAATCTCCCTGAGCCGATAAAATAAGTATACCACCATTGAGTTAAAATGTCAATGGTGGCAAGGGTTTAGTCTTCTTTTTCTACGAGAACTTTATCATCAGGAGAGATCCAGTTTCGCTTTTTACCGCACAGGTAAACAAGGTCATTGTTTAGCTCTTCAAGTGCTAGTGCTAGGCGAGTTTCTTCACCTTCCATTGGCCATCCAAATGAACTGCCTTTTTTAAGGTAAACAAAAACTTGGCTTAATCGCTTCTCTAAGTGCTTTATAACATGATCTTCGAGCTTGGCTTTGCGAATAGCTGACTTGAATTCTTTTGAAATAGACCAACGATTAGCGTTGCCGCCACCATTATTATAGAAGTCGTAATACATGCTGCCGGCTAGGTGAGCTGCACGAAATAGGAAAAATGCTTCCAGGTTTGCAAGTGGGCCAAAGGTTTCATTGTCCACCTTTACAGATACATCAGAAAGAGTCGCTGTTTTGCACCAGAAGTTAGGGTCTTTACGGTAATTGAGGCCATAGTACTCAACGACAACTTTGAACGGGTTGATGAATACTGCTTTATCTGTGTCTGACATAATTTGTTCCCCTCTTTGACTATGGGATAAGTATATCAAAACTAATGTGAAATGTCAATAGGGAAGTGAACCCTAAAGAATAACGAAAGACCTGGATTAAATTAGGCCATCAGAGATGTCCCGGAATAAAAATAAATGATCTAGTCTTGATAGGCCATCCCATCTCTATATGCCTGAGATTCTTTCTCTACGTCTTCACGAAAAACAAGGATAGCGTTATTGATAACAATAGACTCCTGATCGTAGACAATATATTCGCTACTGCCTTCATCGTTTGAACAGTAAGAGACAACGGAACCTATCTCTCTAAGTGAGGGAGTAATAGACTTTAGGAATTGCTTCTCGTTATTAGCGCCCATGATTTCATAAAGACAGCGAATTGCTTCATGAACATTATCTTCATTAAGTATGTGCTCTTTGAGATCGTTATAGGCCGGGTTCGGAATAAGATTGTAATCCGATTCTTTACAGTCGAAATCCTTAAGGTATTCCCCATTGTGATTATTTGAAGAAATAATCTCAATTAACACTGAGTCAAGATAGGGTGAAAGTGAATCGACATCAAGTTCATTTAGTAGTGTGCCATCAAAGCCATTAACATGGCATTGATGTACGTAGCCAGTCTCTGTGAACTCCTCTTCCTCTTCATCATCAAAATCATCCATGATTGAACGAGGATTGGTGGTTGCGTAAGTTGAGGCTTTTTTACGATTATCGAATCCAAAGAAATAAATGCCTGGGCCGAAATCTCTCATGTTATCGGTAATTGGACCTTCATAAGCATCAAATTTGTGCTGCTTATTGTTAGAGCCTCTGAAAAGTTGCATAAATACCCCCATGTGTTCATAGGGGTATTATATCATGCGAGATAGCTGAGGTTAAGCGACTTCTTTGTACCAACCTTTGCAGAATGCATCAGCCGTTTCAGCTGAAACACAGTGAGGAGATACTTTGTCAAAGTAAGGTTTTTCTAGTCGCATATCTCGCTCTGATGCGCCGTCAGCTAGTCGGAATTCTTGATACTCTTCAAAGCTGAGCTCTTTAAAGCTATCGCCATTTTTCGATAGAACAACCATGATGTTTCGAGCAATTGTTTCTGATTCGGAGTTTTGAAGTACAGAGCCCATTGGTGGCTTTAGGTAGTTTGATGGTTTTTTATTCATTGCTTTTAGCTCTTCTTCGTTAAGTTCGAATGTTCCAAATGAACCGCCTTTCGTTTTGTGTTGGCGAAGTAGCCCTGCAACTTTGCAGCCTAGTTCTGTAATAACAACAACGCGATTAGCAAGTGATGCGTAATCCATGATTCCTGAGTCTACCAAGTCGTCTAAGCAGTCCCAATCATCGTGGCCGTTAATTTTGAGCCCTGCTTGAACAGCTTTTTCATGATCGCTTCTGTCTGCAAAATCAAAAAAGCCTTTTAGTCGAGTACTGTAGCTGTCATTCCATTTAATGCCGCCAGAAAGCATGGGATGAGTCTCGGTGTTGCATCGCATACGATTACCTTGGATTCTTCCAAGATTGTCTTTGGCTTCAACACAGAGCGTTTCAAGGTAAGCAAATACCGACCAGTGATCTTTACTGAATTTGTTAACTGAAATACTCATGCCTTAATCCTTTTGGTTGGTAATGGCTTTTAGTTCATCATAGACCTTTTCACAAAGATCATCGAATTGCCCATCTTTATTTTCTAGCAATTCTTCGTAATATTTAGTTTGAGATTGATGCCAGTGGACGAGTGCAGCTCTAAACAACTCATCTGACATTGTTTCGCCTTTGCTTAAGGCAATTTCAAGTCGCTGAATAACGCCTCGCATGGCGGATTCAATTGCTGTTGCATCCAAGCCGGTTTCATTTGCGAATGCTGCTGCTTGTTCTTTAATGTCCATGGTGTTGCTCCCCTTAGCTGATGAAATAAGTATATCAAACTCTGGGTGAAATGTCAATAGGTGGTTGATTAAAGCACCCCAATATTTCGAGATGCTTACAATAGGTCTGTGTCCTATTTGTTGCTATCAATTAGCATAATAAACAGGATCTGATTCAATGGAGAGCCAAAGTTAGCCCATTCGTAAACTGACTTTAATGTGTGAGCGTCAGGAAACGTATTTGCTGAGTCTTTAATTGCTTCAGGTGAAGCCATTGGGAGTTGCTCCGGCTTTAGATTTCCAATAATGGACTTGTAAGAGCGGCATAAGCTTGCAGCTTTTTCAGGGTCTAGTAGGAATAGCTCAGAAATCACATCTAGGTTGCAAAGTGTTGCAGAAACATGAACCTTAACTGAATCTTCTTTTTCGCCACAAAACATTGCGTGAGCTAGTCGATCAGGGCGCTCTGATAGAATGGAAAAATGCTTATGCTGAAGTCCAGGGAGCGATTCTAGCCATTCAGAGACAAAGTAAGAAAGGTCATCCCCAAGCGCATCCTCCATATCTTCTTCTTGATCTTCATTAACTAAGTACTCAGCAACTTTAACTGGAAGTTGGTAGGTGCCAATTGTTTGAAGCTTATTTGAGTTAGACATTGAATTCTCCAAGATTTTATTTATTTAGTTGCTCTTTGACTATGAAATAAGTATATCAAAGAGCAGGTTAAATGTCAATGGATGAGTGCAAATACCTATTACTTTATTCTGATTTCATTCGTGAGCTTGAGATGTAGCGGTGCGCCTTAGCTTTAGATATTTCTTGATGACCATTAAGTAAGTATCGATCACCGTCTAATAAGATACTGATTAGCTTAGGTGTAAGTAATGATGCTTGGATGATATAGAATTTAATTGCTTTACTGTTATTAAGATTTTCAACTAGCTCGTTCTGAGCTTCGTCAGATAGTAAAGGGTAATCTGCCTTTGCCTGGTTTAACTTTTCTAGTCGGGCCTGAGTGCGCTCAACTGTTCTATCATCGAAAAAATCAATAATTGACTGTTCCATATCTGTCATTTGCTGCTCAATCAATTTAACTTCAGTATTGATATGAGTGGCAATTTCGGCAAGAAGCGCAGTGATCTGGGAATATTCTTTGATTTTTTCAACGGCAATGCTGCCTGAGTGAGCAAAGAATCCGCGATTATTTGTTTGCGTTAACGATAAAGAAAACTCTGAAGTTTTTGATTGGGAGAAGTTATAAGAGCAAAGAGGTTCATTATCCAGAAGTACTTTTGCTTCCAAATAAATCGATGCTTTTTCTTCAGTGTCTAACTCATAGATACTTAGCCCAAATTCAACGATCATTTCACGGCCTTTGAGTTCACTATGATCTTCTAATAGAACAACGGCTTTTTTCTTGTTGTTGCTTAGATCTGTATTTTTTAAGTCGAAATCAAGTGAGATAGGTTGATTGCCGAATGTGAAGTTCAATGATTGTTTCATGTTGTGCCCTAAATAGATTGTTTGGTCAGACCTGAGCCTACCTAGTAAAATTTAACTTGCTTCTATGATTATAGAAGCAAATTCGTCTACAAGAGCATCATGCTCAGTTGATGTGGTAAGTATACCGCTTTAGGGTTCAAATGTCAATAGATTAGGTGCAATAAGTGTAGTGAACTGCAAGGAATATTGACTCAGTTGGATTGTTGCCAATCTGAGGCATATGACTGCCACATCGTGCATAACCGTGAGATTCTTCTCGCTCAGGATGATAGGTTACTTTGTGCTTTTCCAAGAAGTCTAATGCCATTACTTTAATGTTATTATCATCACAAAAAGGATTAAATTCATAACCTTCACACATGTTGTACTCATGCAAATCTTGATCGAGACATACAGCAGAATCTCTAACTTTAAAAGCGATACCTTCGAGCGTTAGTACCTCTGTGATGACTTTGATTTGTTGTTTAATGTCCATTATTCCGTCCATGCGTAAGGGTGATTGTCGAAAATATCGGTAATGAATTCGTCTTCTTTGTAATCAAATTGACAGCGTGTAGGGTCGATAATGAATCCAGACCATTCTAGCCAGGTGTGTCCGTACCGTGCCATTTTGGAATTAGGGTAGGTGTGACTTACTTCACCGTTAGTAACGTCTATATCGGTAAACCCATGATTTTCCATGCGCTCTTTTAATAGTAGTGATACAGCATCGCAATGATTAAAGAAACTGCCGCCTAATGAGTGTAGTTGTTCATAATCTGCACGAGTTTCCCTGATCATGTTAAGGATAATGTCTTTTTGCTCGCTGCTAGTAAGGGTAGCCTTTTCCATAATTAGCACCATTATGCCTTAAAGAGTGGGGTCATAGCCCCTGTAAGGGGGCTATGGATAGAATTAGTGAGTGGTGATTTCGCCTAAGTATTTATCAAAATCAGCAATGTTTTCGAAGTCTACTGAATGCGTATTACTCTCTGTTTCAACGTAAAGGCGGTATTTTTTGTCTACAACCAATAAGTCGATTGAATCAATACGCTCAACGTCACCAGATTCAATAAAGTTATCCATTTTTGCTAGGAACGAATCTACGTTTTCTGCAAGATCAGGATAAAGAATTGAAGTGCCAGAATGACTACCAACGGTTACTGATGGGATGTAATCATTGTGAGCAACAATAGGATGTTCAATGAACTGAACATAACTAGGCTGACCTAATTCAATAATTGCTTCAGCTTTAACAGCTGCTTTAGCTGAGTCTAGAGATTGGAATTGCATAGTCTTAACAGTCATAATGGTATCTCCCTTAACTTGATGACATAAGTATACCATAATGGGTGCAAATGTCAATAGATTGATTGTGTAGAGGGAATTAATGCTCAATATTTAAATTGGATCGGGCTCACAAATATGATTAAAAACAGAGGTATAACAGGAGATTAGAGGTAGAATAAACTGGATTAATTGTGCCGCAAGGCAGTATAAAAAAAGGTATTTATAGTGAGTAAAAAAAGTAATTCAGGTAATCTTATTATTGCAATTTTTGGTTTGTTAATATCAGTTTTTCTGATTTTCATGACAGTCACATTAGAAAATGGTGAGAGTGATTCAAAAGAGAGCTTTAATGTCGTCATTGACTTAGTAGAGAAAGAAGTTAGTAGGCTGGGCGATGAATTGAAGAGTAAAGATGATTTGCTTGGTCAGACTCTCTCTCTTGAGTACGGAAAGAAAGTAATTGTTGTTTCTGATGCTAGGGTAGTCGAAAAGCAAAATGATGTAGCTCCAACTACTGATGTATATATCAAGAATGGACATGGTTACGATTATAAGTTCATTCCCTTTGACCTTCATTCTGTAGAGGGCTTTAATGCTGTGATAGCAGTAATGGAAGGTGCTAAAAGTATTAAAACTGTAATGCCTGAATATGCTCAAAAACAGTTTCGTGATATTTCTTATGAGCTTAACTATAGATTGGAATATGAGGCCCTGACAAATATTCTATTCAAAGATGGCAAGATTAATAAGGAGCTTAAAAAGGCAGGGTACATTGCTTATTCAGTGTTTGGCATGAATACAAATCCTAGCAGTAATCGATATGATAAAAGTCCATTACAAAGGCTTGTGATTATGGAAAAGCATTGGGGAGAAAGGTAATCTGTAGCGAGGAATGAGTTAATTATTTATTGCTCACTCATTGAATGGTTTTTTTATTAAGGGTTGATAATGTTTAAAAATATGTTAAAAACAATGGCTTTTAGTTTTGCCTTTGTTGTTTTTGTCTTGGTTTTTTTGGCAAATATGATTGCCGATGACTTAACTGATACAAAGACCTATGCGTACACAAGTATTGAGTCATGTGTTTCTGACGGTCAAGGCAAAATTGAATGTGAAATGAATCGTGACAAGTCAAAAGAGCTGGCAAGTACCTATCAATGGGAATTTGCAGATGCTTCTCAATGTGCGATGCAATATCTTGCAGAGGATTGTAAAAACATCGGTGGAACTTGGTCTGTAGAGCCTGTTGGTTTTGGTTGGTCTGTTGATGGTGTAGATGTTTTGTTTCCTGTTTTTAATACAAGAAATGGCTTGGTAGCCGCTAATACAGTTCCAGTGAAAGAGGGTGTTTTTGATATTTCAGGTGATCCAGATAATGTGAGTAATTTATCAAAACTATTACAGCCAGATACAGCTATTTGCTATGGAAGGAGGAATAGCTCAACGGGTTTGGATTACAATAAATATAAGCGCTCTACCATTGTTGAGCGTATTAATAAGAGAACATACAAGCATCAGTTAATTTCTGAAATGATGAAGCAGGACCGTAAGAATTGTCGCATTATTTTTGGCTTTATTAATTCGGATGCCAAATAAGGCACATAAGCGCCTTATTTCTATAAAAAGGAGATTTAAATTGAGTAATAAAAAAGATAAAACGAGCTTATCTAAAGGTGAAATCAAAGGATTGTTATATTTGGCTTTTGCTTTTGTTTTTAATATAGTATATGCCGTTATTGCTGTTTGCTTATCAAGCTCTGAGAGTAATAATTCTGTCGGCCTTATGATGTCTGATAAAGCCATTTTAATTAATTTGGCAGTGTCTTTTTTAGCTATTGGGATGACAGTATTCTTTTATAGACATGAAAAAGATAATGGCGGTGGTTTTATGGATATATTGCTGCTTCCTATTGTGCTTATTTTTCTTTTGGCTGTTGGCGGCGGGGTGTATCTTGAGAAGAGAGATCTTAGTGATGTGCTAGTGGTAGAAAGTGAAGATGTTGTGCAAGTAACGACAGTGCATAAAACACATTCTGGCAAATCCTCATTTCAAATTATTGAGTTCAATAATCAAAAGTACAAAGCAGAGTTTTCTACAAAGATGGCTGAAGGCCAGGTATTAAAGGTTGAGACGCTTAAAACAAAAGATGGAAAATACTCAAGAATGAAGGCTTGTACGATGCTTAAAAAGTGCTATCGACTTTATCGTGATGATGAAACATTTATGAATCTTACACTGATTAACAAAAAGAGCTAGGAGACTGCTTTGATAATTATTAAACAAAACAAAAAGACGGGGCTTATGCTAGCTGCTGCATCATTTATATATTTTGTAGCTTATTTTGCGTTGATGAAATTGATAATTCAGTCACATAATGATTCGTTAGCTTATCAAATTGCCGATTGGCCTATCATATCTCTTGTAATGCCTGTAACGCTTTCATGGTTGGGTGCAATGATTTTTATACCATTTGAAAGGGCTCGTTTTCATTGGGTTATGTCTCTGGTATTTTTTTTGCTGATGATTTTCCCTAGAGTTGGCATTAATATGCTAGATAAGCATCACTCGGAGCTGTTAATTAAAAAGGCAGAGGTTGTTGAGATATCGCATATTCATAATACAGTTGCTGGTAAAAAGACCTGGCAGGATATTGAGTTCAATAAAAGCAAATATAGGGCAATGGGTGCAAGAAATATGATCGTTGGGCAGGAATTGACAGTTAAATGGCTTGAGTCCAAAGATGGTAAATACCAGAGGCTCTCAGTATGTGTGATGACCGATGATTGTTACAGGGCCTATTAGTTAAATTAATGCTAAAAAAAGGCGACTCATTGAGTCGCCTTTTTTCATGTCTTTAAGTGCCATTAATGTTTAACCAGATGTTTCCAGAAGCTATTTCTTAGCGATTCCAAGCAAGTGCATCACCATAACCTAAAAATTGATTATCGCACGATACAAGAGCTATTAGGAACAAGGTGATATTAGTGAACGTTCCACCAGCCAGGCTCACCATCAATTTGAGCTTGGATCATACGTGTTTCGCGTGGAGTTCGAGGCATACCGTGGCTATACCAGTTTTTTGACTCTAGACTTTTCAGCCATTTCTGGTACTTTTCTTCGTTTTTCTTTTGGATTGCTTCAATGTTTTTCTTAGGGACGTTCTCAGTCCATTCGTGGCCAGAGAGAGGGTTTTTTCTGTTAACTGAAGTATGTGTATCTATCGCATCTGTGAATTTGTGTTCGGATAATGTGTAGAAGCTCATACCAAATTTATCTGTTAGCATAGTTTTACCTTTTCCCATTGAAGTAATATGGAATAAGTATACCTTGAATAAGGTTAAAAGTCAATAGGTGGGTTCAATTTATGCTTGTTTGTTTTTTGCGGATACTTCTTCAAGGGCTTTCAAGCCTTGTTTATCAAGCTTATCCAGATGAATGATCATTTTCTTGATTTCTGGATTCATTAAGAGATGAGATTGGCTTTTATTAATTTCAAAGATACCCATTTTTACTAATTTAGCAGAGGTATTAGGCAATCCCTTTATGCCTAGTTCCATTTTGGTTTCAAAGCAATACAGCTCTAAACCACTAAAGGCAGGATATAGATCTTCACCAATGATACTCTTAACACGATTCATAAACCGATGTTTATTTCCAATATTGATCTTGGTGCCACAAGGAAGTGCTTTAGGCGCACTAGGCTTTAAGCTTAAAATTTGATTTAAAGCTGAAGTAGTCATGGTGCGCCTTTAAGTTATAGGTATTTTCTAATATGCTTAACGTTTTCAATGCTTTCTTTCGACTCATCAATGGCCAGAGAAAGCTCGCGGTAAAGGTCGGAGCCTACTTCAAGTGTCGCAAGAAGGTCTTCCATTAGATTAACATCAACAAATGATTTTGTTGGGTTGTCGCTCATCTTGAAAAGCTTTTTAAGCATCCAAAGTTGCATTTTGAAGTCTTTTTGCTCTTCTTGATAGTTTTTGTGGTGTTCGATATCGACATGGATACCTGGTTCACCTTTTGTTACATCGCCACAGCATGAGCAACGCATTGTGCGCCATTGACCACGGTCTAGTCGCCATGTGCTTGCCATTAGGATTTGGTTCTTCTTCTCGAAGTCTTCATCAGTGGTGGCAAACTCCCAGGTATAACCCCATTTGTCGCCATTCCAACCGTCTTCCATTTCCCAAACGCCAGCCTCAAAAGCTCGTAGTGCGTCTGTGTACTCATGCTCTTTAAGAGCTGGTTCACGAATAAATTGTTCTGACATTTGAAATCTTCCCTTAATTGAATAAGATAATTATATACCAATTGACTTCAAATGTCAATAGCCACATTGACTTAATGTTGTCTTTCGTTGAGTTCTTTGATTGTTGTGATTGCTTTCGCTTTTAGCTTTTGATGGTTGTTAACAAAAGGTTTTAGCTCTGGAAATAGCTTAGATAGTTTGAAGGCTGATTCATGGCCAACAAGTGAATCCATATCGATTTCATAAAACTGATAATTGGCTGTTCGAGCAAATTCCGGCAGTGTTCTTGCCATTGTTTCTGGGCATCGTTCATAGTGTGGTAATTCATATTCGCAGTTATCAGGAATATTGCCACCATCAACCGAGGCGCAGTAGATTTTCTCTTTTGGGTCGTAGCTAATTTGAATAGTGAAAAATTCTACAGGCTCACCCGTAGGTACATGAGCAACACCAACAATGATTGCATTTTTTGAATCAAGTTCATCTTTGCTGTTCTTAGCAAATGACAGGGCTTCTAAGATATTCATGGGTAATTCTTTTGGCTTGATGAGCGAGAAAAGCCCAAACAGATTGCTTGGGCTTTAAGAGAGTGATTAGCTGTGGTCAATAACTGCTTTGTACTTAAGTTGTGACTGTCGGCATTCTTCTACACGCTGATCAGGGCGTGGTTTTTCGAAGATTGGTTGATACAAGCTGCCGCCGATGTATGCGTATAGGTATCGAACTTCAATTACATCACCAACTTGTGGGATTTCTTTGTTAGCAGGGATTGTTACATTGCCAACAAAAACATGCTCACCTGAGTCTGTGATAACTTCCATTTGTACTGAGCGTTTATCGTTTACTTTAGAGACTAGCACTGATGCTTCGTCATAAAGCTTGTACTTAAGGTGATCGCCACCTTTAGACGGTTTGCCAGCTTTGTAAACTGAATCTTTTTTCTTAAACACGATGCCTTCACGGTCTAGGTCAATCATGCGTTGTAACAATGCTTTTTTCTCAGCAGTTGTTTTGTAGACTTGGGAAACTTTGATTGAATCATGGATGCTTGCCATATCTTCTAGCACTTCCATGCGCTTTAGGAAACCCAAGTTGCGTAAGTCTTTATTATCGTATTCGAGCAAGTCGAAGGCCATTAGCACAACACCTAAATCTTCGGTGTCGGCAATGAAATCAGTACCCACATCAATGCCGTTTGCCACTGTTGATTTTAGTCCACCAGTAAACTCACCGTAACGATTTGTGCCAGATGCTTTCTTGTCTTTAACGATAAGAGGGCGTCTTTCACCATCATGCTTCTCTTGAGCTACCCAGCTATCATCTTCACATAGCTTAAGAGCCATTGCTTTGTCGATTTCATTTAGGAGCTGAGGTTCAAAGCCACTGTTCTTGCCAGAATCTTCATTGACTTCTAGTGTGTCACCGCCGTCAAGACTTTCTGTGTAGCCTTTTTTTACGCTTGTTTTTTCTTTAACGATTTTGTCGTAAATCTTAGTTGCTTCTTCAAGCGTAACAGGATTAGGTGTTTTGTTTTTTGGCTTAAGAGCTGCGCCGCGTTTGCCATTGGCAAATACAACCATGTAGCCGCCTTCAACTTCATCAATTTGAACTTGATAAACCTTATCGCTTGAGCCTTTCTGGTTGTACAGTGTGATGTTTTTAATAGAGTTTGACATGAATATCTCCCCAGATAGTGTGTCTTGATTTGATGAAGTGATTATATACTTATTTAGCTAAAATGTCAATAGATAGTTGGTTGGATCATTGATTATTTTGCTTATTAATAACCTTTTCTTTCTTTGGCTTTTGCTAGTAAATCTTCCAATTCAGAGATGTTTAGGCGCATGTACGTGCGTGCGCCATCTTGAGTGATATTTACATCGCCATTATCAAAAATTTCGATAGTGCCGGGGCGTTGAAGGAATGAGCAGTGGTGAGGTCTTCCGCCTTGAGTTGCGCCTGTTACGCAGTTTGCACATTCTGAGATTTCAATAGACATAACATTTCACCTAAGGTTAAAGAGATATTTAGTTTAGTTAGGCATTATATACCAATTTCACAAGAATGTCAATAAGTCAGATTTAGTGAAACTTTAATTTCACTAAAACGACATAAGGGTAACTGTAGTTGCTATGGGCTTAATTCACTGTCAGGGCAAAGGTTGAGCTGACTGGCATAATTTGACTTAATGAATTTTTCGATTTTAGCGTATTCCCCTTTTTTGAATCCGCCCCATTTTTGATCATTAATAATCTTCGTAAATTCCTTGCTGTCATGCTCTGTAAAATATTCTTTGTTACGAGGGTAGTCAAAGGTGTGATCTTCCAGATTTTCAATGCCTTTTGCATCAAAGATGTGTGTGCCATCTTTTACTTTGATATAAGCATGGACAAGGCAATCCTGATAAATAAAGTTACCTTCTCCGTCATCAGCGTTTTTGTCCCACATTACAGAGATGTTTAACCCTGTTAGATTGGATGCTACCAGGGCAAATAAATGGCAACGGCCATGCATGTAGGTGTGAATAAAGTTGCTCTCGGCTTCGTTTAATTTGTCTTGATCTAACTTTTGCTCAAGATCGTCAATGATGTGTTCGGCATCATCTAGTGCAATTAGCTTACTTCTATTAAAGTAGTCAAATAGCATATTTTTTCTATCAAAATCATTATCTAGGTAGAATTGAATGGGGAACCTTTCGATAATGGCAAGAGAACAGAACCTTGTGGCTTCGTCAAATGGCATAGCAAAGAGGTTCTCAAGCTCTGTATGGCCATTATTATTGGTATTCGCTATTGCGACTCGTACCGGGAGCTTTTCTTTTCTGGCGAGGTTGAGCGCATCAAGAAAATGTGATTGTGGAGAAAAGCTACTGTTTAGCACAGGCTCTTCTTTTTTACTTGAGTAATAGATTACATTCATTGATAAGATCTATTTTGCTGAAACTGAATCAAAGATGCTGTTATTTTCAGGATCAAGTGCATCTGATGAACTATTAAAGATAGGTGTGCAAGACATTTGTGCGCTATACACTTTCTTTTTTGAGTTTGAAATAGCGTTCTTGTGAGAGGCCATGAGTGCTACGCATTGGCCTTTCCTGTTTAAGATAGACTCATGCGTATCAGCAATTTTAATGCCGCTGCCTGAATTAAAATAAATGATCAGAAATAGGTATTTAACCATGATTTGTTATCCTTGATTTGAAGGGGGACAAGTCCCCCCATTGAATTAAATTGAGTAAATAGGCTTACTGTATTTGTATTGGTATCGAATAAAGCCTACTTGATTCCTCTTTTTGTCAAAACAAGACTTGTGAAGCTGCTCAAACAAAGAGACATACGAATTTCTCAACTCTTTTGCTTCATCAATAGACTTAACACTCTCGAAAGCCCTGAAGTAAAGGCAGCCAATGAAGCACTGGACACTTCGCTCACTTGAAAAGTGAGGCAAACCAAGAGAAGGATTTATGACTGATGTACCAATGAGAGTATTCACTGAACTTTTATAAATTTCCTCATTGGTCATCGCAGGGTCTTTAAAGCGTGATGCATCAATAGCAAGCTGAGTGCCGCTAACATCTGCATCTAACTTCATTTGGCCTTCAAGGTTTAATGTCCATTCTTCTTTAACTTTAAATATCTTGTATAGATTAAGAGTGCAAAAGCCAGTGTCCTTGTCTGTGCTAGCTCTAAACTCATAATGGATAGCCTCACTTAGATTCTCAGCTAAGTAATGTGTATTGTCCTTAGCGGTATTCCAATAGGCAAGTAATGTATCCTTCATGCCCGTTTCATCAAGAGCCTCTTTTGATGGAAACCAAGAAGTATTACTTAATGCTTTACGGTATCCAGCTACGCCAATGTGCCAGTGTTCAATATTGCTAGGCATAGGTTCTAATGGAAGTCCGTTTTCATTAAGTTCATTTTGATAAAGGATTTTACTTTGATCTACGTGAATGTTAAACCACTTGATCATGTCATGATGTGGCATACCCTTTGGGAATGTTAGGATCGAGATAGCATGAACAGGTGAGACATCATATTTTTTACCAACTTCTTCTTTGCTGTACTCAATCCAAGAAGCTCCACAGTTGCAATCTGCAAACTGATGTCCTTCTGAGTTGCGAGATTGATAGTTGGTTTTATGACTACCACAAAAAGGGCAAAGGGCTTCATTAACCAAAAGAAAAGGCGTAATAGAATCGTAGTTTTTGAAGGCTGCAAACATTTGGTCTGAGTTTTCTTTGCCTAAGATGATTGCGCAAATCTCGTTCAGCTTGCCTTCTTTTTTGCATGGTGAACCACTGTAAAGTTCAATTCCTTTTTTTACTTGATAGCGAAATTCTGGGAACGATTGTTCAGTGATATTGAATTTGTTCGGTGTCATTGTGTTTATCTCCAATTACGGCCTGAAAATTAGAACTGATATCCATTAAGCTCTCAGGCAATGATGGTTAATCACAGTGACTGAAAGAGGTTTTGCTTTGATTTATATTTGCTCGTTTGCACCATTCCTCATATGAGGCGGATATCGACAGGGACGACTCCCAATATTATCAACCCGTTGGGAGTTACCCAGGAGCCAATAATTAACTAAAGTATACCGTAATTGTAGCTTAATGTCAATGGTGTGGGCGGTTCATTGATGTTATAATGATTGAAATAAAACAATAGTTAGGTGTATAGAGATTATGGAAATTACAAAAGCAAAAAAAGTGCAAGTTATTTGGAATCAGTTGCATGAGGATCGCAAAGGTTATGAGCTTCACAGTGTAATGCTGCCAATGAGTTTAGGCGGAGGAGTGGCAAACTTGAATAAGCTTGATGATGATGAACTGGAAGGGATGTATCAAGAAGCTTTTTTGAAACAAGAAAGAACAAAGACAAAAAAATCTGTTGAGAACATTTTCCTTAAAAATGGTATGCCTAGAGTGGATCAGGGATTAATTAATCAGTGGTGCGGAACCTGGGACGGTGCGAGAGATTTAGTAAATAGCTTTGAGTGGGAGTTTCCTGGTCAGAAAGCGGCGATACTTAGGGACTTTGATAAATTTGAAGATCTTAGTAAGGGCGAGATTACTTCTGATAATGAGCTTTCAAATAGCAGCCTCTAAATGTAATAAAATTACGAAAACAATTAAAATTACAAGTTTATTGACATTTTACTTGTAATTTTAATTCATTATGGTATAGTATGTACAACTTCAGAGAGAAGAGAGAACGCTCAAAGGATGAGTCCGTATATCGCCTCCAAGGAACTGAGAAATCATACTAACAACCATTGATTTAAAAAGGTGATGCCATGAAAGGTTTATCAAACGCAACGTTTTGGAATGCTCAATCTATTTATTCCGCAAACTTTGTTTACCCGTCTGCTTTCGGTTATTAAAAGCTAAATAAGAAATAAAAGGCCACTCTATGAGTGGCTTTTTTGCGTTCAAAAAAATTAAGCGGGAATGCTACTATCGAAAATTTTTCGATAGGCGTTAGTTGTTGGCACGATGACCATAAGTGTATTTAAGTAGCAAATCAAGAAAACGGATAGGATGTCACAAATAGAGGAAATGAAACTCAACGGAGTCTCTCCAATTGTTACTTCTAATGATTTGCCGAAATCTCCACAAGTGAAGAGATAGGTAAGTATCATTGGGATTACTAATGTTAGAAGTGCCTTAATTTTGTCATGGTTTTTCATGCATAAATCCTTATTTTGCCCTAGCAGTAAGCTAGGGCGCATTCATTAAAGAAGCTCTTTGCCAAGCATAAGCATTAGCTCTGGCGATATGTCAGGGTTTCTCTTTGAGACATCTTTGATGCCTTGATGGATAATTGCCTCACAAATTGAATTAAGTGAACTTTCGATAATTTTTCGAGATGCGTGAACGTGATCAAATTTACCGTAAGCCTCTTCCGACCAATCATTAATAGACAGACCATTAATCATGATTTCATCGATCTCATCAACTCGCGTACCATCTTCAATTGTCCATACTAAGTAAAATGAAAGCGATTTTTTTCCATAGGCAATACTGATCTCAGTTGAAAATTGTAAGTAGCCATCTTCTGAGCCAATATCTTCTGAATCAGCACCTTCAATCTCAACTGACTGAATTGATTTTTTATCAATAGCATCAATGAGATCATTGAAAATATCGTAAGTTTCTTTGATGCGTGGATCAAGGTTCTCGCTAGGGATGCCTGATGCAATGATGGCTTCTTTTAGATTATTCAAAAAAGAGCTGCTATCTTCATCGTAGTTACGAAATTTTCGAATTTGACATGCAATGCTTGTTAGTCGGTTGCAAAGTCTATTTGCATCTTCTGGATCTTGTGTTGCTTTAATTAATGCTCCACCAGAAGTTTTTGGTGCGCTCTTAATCTCGCTTATTAAAACAGCGTGTTCTTTTCCGTTAGATAGAGCCGGTGCGATTGCTTGCTCAAGTTCTCTGCGTTCAATCTTTTGTTTGCCAGAACGAGCGTTTAGGTTTTTAAGTGTCGATGCAACAAGGCTGTTGAATGTGCTGATGTCTTTTAATAGAAACATAATGTTATTCCTTCGGCTTGTGACGATATTTAGCAGCTCTCATTGGCTATCATCAGTGCCTTAGTTAATAAACATTAGGTTGATAGATAGTATTTGTAAAAAGTTTTACACCTGTTGTCCGTACCTAGAAAGGCGAGAGCGGAAGCGGTAGGTTTGCTGTTATGCACCGCATTAACTGTTAACCAGTCAACGAGATAAATAATACCAAATATGGCTTCAAATGTCAATAGATTCAGGGCTAGTAATTGGAGCTTTTACAAATTGAGAAATAATACCAAACAAGTTGCATAAGCAGGTAGTACGAGCTATAATCGTAGTTATTACGAGTTAGCAGGGAGTTAAAAATGAATGCTGAATTTGCAATTACAGAGCATGTGGATATTGCTAGGCTAACAAGATCGTCAGAAACCTTGATGTATATTCGAGATGTAAGGGCTGAGCTATCTGGTGCTGCTCATATGGAGCCTGAAGATGCTGACAGTCTAGCTTTAAGCTACTTGTCTATTCCTAAGTTTACTGAAGATCACTTATCAACCGCATTGCTTTTAAGTAGCGGGGTTAGCGGTAGAGTCGTTCGCGTGCTATCAAATTTGGTCCCAAAAGAAATGGTGGCAAAAGTCATGGGTATTTCCATGACTAATTTGAGTAATCAGTACAAGCGAAAATCATTGGATCTTGCTCAAACCGAATCAATTGTCGGATTTTATCAAATATGGTCTGAGCTAATGGAGCAATTTAAGGAGCGTGACGACATTGTGGTTAACTGGTTAAGTAAGCCTAAAAGACCATTGGGAAACAAAGCTCCGATTGAGCTAATGAATTCAGGTGCCGGCAGAGAATCTGTTTTGAGCATGATTGATAGAATGAAAACCGGTGATTTCTCATAATTACACTGTAGGGCCAGAAAATGAATAAATTAAGAAAATTTATAGAAGATCATTGTCAAAAAGTGGAATTGGGTAATGGTGACATTGATATTGAATTTTTTAGTGTAAGAGTTCTTGGGGAACCGAATGTATCTGATTTAAAAGAGCTGGTTGAAAGCAATAAAAAGGGCGAGTTCAATACCCGGTTTGATTTGTTTGACGGAAATGAGCATGGTTATATCACGCTTGGCGGATGGATTGGCGATCAGGGCTACGCACTAATGCTAATGGCACTAGGAGCGCATCTTAAGCTTTGGGATCTGCTTACTCCTACTATTCTGATGCCGTTCCTTGATGAGTCAACAAGAAAGCAGATGTCAGGAATGGGCATGGTTTCTATTGTTCATAAATCATAAGGTTTTTATGATGGATAATCATTACAGGAGTCGCTTTGATTTTATTTAAGACCGTCAGAATGGATTTTGCGCCCACAGATAAGATATTGGACTTCGCCAAAACCAGAAGCTATCGAGATGGCGCAAGATGGAATAGCGCAAAAACGCCGGCATTGTATTTTTCAAGAAATGTCCAAAATGCCATGCTCGAATTAATGAATTATGTTGATACCCCGGAAGAGGCAAATTTAAGCTATGTGGTAGCCGTATACGAAGTCCCAGATAGTATACGTCTTCATAATGTTGTTCCCAATGAGCTTTTTGATGGTTGGAATGAATATCCATACTCTCCACGCCTTCAGGTGTTGGGAGATTCTTACTTAAAGGATCCTAATGTTGATGGGATCATAGCACCATCAGTCTCGATTAATGATCAAATTGCAAGATCTAGCATCAATCTTATCCGGGAGTCTTGTTATAGCAATATAATAATCAACCCGGATAGAGAGGTTTTCAAGAAGATGTCTCTAATAGATGCTTTTGAGCCGGTATATAACGATAGGGTTTTCGAAAATTAGTTTACAATAAGCTGTTGCCTTGTTGGATGTGATTATATAGAATGCAATCTGGTTTCCCAAACCAGTTTTAGGGTATGAGTTTTCTTAATTAGTATTGTGCTAAGAAAGGTAGCTCAGGATTATTCTATGCATAAAATTTGGAGAGATATTGGTTTTGCTTGGACCCATCAGCTTAATTGATTTATAAATAGGACTGATAGATTTGCCTATTGAACTCTGCTTATTTCTTAGCTCTATTGAGTTTTAGCCCTTCTAGGAAGGGCTATTTTTTTGTTTAAAATCAGCAAGTAAGTGTGATTACTGATTAATTGTTGCAAGAATGCCTAATGTGAGGAGAAAGCGCAGCACCGAATCGCTCAATTGGAAGGTTCTGAAGCAATACCGTTCCGCCATTTCCACGGCCAGTCAACTTGCTTAAACAAAGGCCTTCGCCACCAAATAGCATTGTTGAGATAGAGCTACTTGCAAGCTTAACGTCAAAATCAATACCGTCTGTATAGCCTACGATGCAGCCCTCATCGACATAAAGCTCTTGGCCCGGTGCAAGATCTTTTTGATGAATAGTTCCGCCTGAATGAAGAATGATGGTGTCTTTTCCAACTAGCTTTTGCATAAATAAGCCTTCACCGCCAAGCAATGTGCTTGATACAGACCCGGTGGTTGCAACAGTGATCTCAGTGCCAAGTGAGCTTGCTAAGTATGCTCCACGCTGAGCATAAAAAACGCCCCCAATTGAGTCCAATTCAAGCCCTACAATGGTTCCAGGATAAGGCGAGGCCAAAGCAACAACTTTGTCACTATGATTGTTCTCGTTGGTAAAGTGAGCCATTGCAGCACTTTCCCCGGCCAACATGCGTTTTCCGACACTGAACATTGATGACATGAATCCTGCATCTGTATTGCTTCCATCTCCCATTTTAGCTTCAAATTTAATGTCGCCATCCATGTAGATCATTGCGCCTGCTTCACTAATTGCAGTTTCACCGGGTTTTAGCGTGATCTCAATAAATTCTTGGCCGCCTTTGCCAATAACCTCATAGTTGAGTTTCATTCTCTGTTTCCTTTAATCAATAAACTATTGGCATAATCTAACATAAGTGTATAAGTATGTTAAGAGGTAAACGAAAAGGCCCACACAAAGTGTGGGCCTAGAGGTTATTGGCTTAGTATCTAGTGGGAGCTTGCTTTTATATCCGTAATGTTTCCTTTCAGGTTACATAAGCCAGACTTAGAGATTGCGTGCTCTCGAAGCATAGAAAGGCCGATTTCGTCCAATTCACGGAAATAGTTGACTGCCGTCATTTTTGAATTAATTCTTTTTAAGTTGCTTTCAATAATCTTAAGCTCGATGTTGCGCAGCATTTGACCATAGTCAGCCGTAGAGGCAAGAATGAGAGTATCACTTCTTAGGCTGTTAGAGTCTAGGTACACGATTTCAGGTTTGTTACCACTGTTGCATTCAATGACAGCTGATCCGTTTTTAGGTAAAGCAATAATCTTACCTGAGTACCACTTGCCGTAAGAAAGCATCGTAGGAAGACTAAATATACATGTCTCTCGCTCTACCTTCAGGTAGATTTCTGAATTAACGTAAAGATCTGTGTGACCAGAGCTTCCAGGAATTGACCTGGCAGTCGAGTTACCTTCTTTAAATGTAATCAGTCCGTCTTTAACCGTTTCGATAAATAGGGTCTTGGTTCCCATAGTGATGCTTTCACCAATTACCGGACTAAGTTTGAACAACATTTTGAAGCTTTCGACTTTCATTGTGGACATTTTATATTCCTGCTTAATTATTTTTTTGATACCAGAGGCACGTTGGCCTCTGAATGTTATCCAGTTTGCCCGTTAGCGTACCCAGTTGCTTCCTGGGGCAGCTTTTGAGAAGACTTCACAAATATCTACAGTGTCTTCTTCATCTTTAATGCCAGGGAAGCTAGGAGCTTCTCCTGAGTATTCTTTTTGACAGAGACTTAAGTCGCCAGGGACATAAGCGCAATGTGAGCAAGATGAACAAAGATCGTCATCTGCAATAGATAGAGCGATAGGGCTTTCTTGAATTTCGATACGTGAGATTTGAACATTAGACATAAAATAAACCCTTGCTGCTGACTATGAAATAAGTATACAGCAACAAGGATGAAATGTCAATAAGTTTAGCCTATTGAGATTGTAATTGACGCGTTTTCCTTAACTGTTTGAGCTTCGCGGTCAAGAAGAAACTGGCTCATTCCTTCAGGTGTCCTGAAGGCCAAACCAAATTCATAAATCAATGCTGAAAGCTTGTCAGGATCGTGAAGCTTGTTGTCGATGTCATAAGAGTAGAAATCATAATCTTCATAAATGCCGTATTGCTTAGATAGATTAAGTAATACTCCGCAGCCCTTTTGAATAAGTGTTACCTTTTTCCATAGGTCTTCAGCCTGATCAAAAATGAGACGTTCTGATGAGGTAATGTAGTTATTGAGTAGTTGAGAACACTCATTGTCTTTTAGGGTAATACCAATAGCTTTGTAGAAGTTAAATCGCATTTCGCCATTGTGAAAGAATTCGGGCTTAGTGAGTCCTATGAGCGTAGAGGCATTTGTCATAGTGACTTTGCCATTGTTCAGTGCTTTTCTCTCATCTTTGTCTAGTTTATGTAGCTTTAGCTTATCAGGAGAGAACCATGATAGGTGAGCATCAGTTACAGTGGGGGTGTCATTACTAGTTGAAAAGCTTTCCATGGCCTCTTTAAGGTTTTTATTCCAGGACCTTGCGATGTAATAAAGATCAGATAAATCTTTTTCAAGATCGTAATCCATCTGAATTGTTTTTTCACCCTTTTGAATGAGATTTTCTTTAAATTTTAGATTGCTGTCAATCAGTTGCTCTTTTTCAGCATAATTAAACCACTGTGATAATGCATTGGTAAGTCGGTTAAGTCTAAGTGCTGCATAATTGCTTGAATCAATAAGAAGCTTAACGCCTTCTCTGACAGACTGCTTAAGCTTTTCATTGTCATCTTCCGTTAGATGAACAATTAAATCTTTGCTAGGAATATGTAGAACAACAGCAAAAGGCTGTCCTTTTAGTTCTTCGATGGAGAACTCTTTAACAGAGTTTTCTTCGTAATTAATTTGCATGTTAAAACCCCTCTATATTTGATATTAGTATATCTTTTAAGAGGGGTTTTGTCAATGACCTAGCCGGAGGTTATGCGTTTTCTTTGGGTGGCTCAGGGACAATGTATGGGGGTTCTTCGTCAAGTTTAGCGAAAACATCATCTTCATTGTCAGTATTATCTTTGCTGTCCTCTCCAAAGAGGTCATCATCAAGACTGATGTCCTGATCATTAAACTGGTCAGCATCAGCGAATTCTTCAACATCAGCGAATGGGTCATCATCAGCGAATGGGTCATCATCAATCTTGTCTTTTTTTATGTGGGATGAAAAAGATGATCCGTCAGCATGAAGTGCAAATAACTCTGTTGACATATTTTGACAATCGATTTTTTTGAAATCTTCTGAAGTTGGCGCACCGATGCCTGATTTTTTAGAGATAGAATTTAAGCGTTCATTTTTTTCATCATTAATTGCGTATTTATCGATAGCTGTCGTTTCGACATAATAAGGCAGATTGTTATTAGTGATATTTGCGTGAACCAGGACTTTAATCATGCAGTTAGGGGTTTCGGCAATATCTCGAATAGAATTAAGGGGTGTGTACTCTAATTCATTAGGGACACTAAGAAAGATCTGTAGAGGAAGAGATTTTCTTTTCGCAAAATGACTCCAAGCATCAAGGTAGAATGAGATAAGATTTGAGTTTCCTTCATGTGTATCAGAGAGATGAACAAAAGAAACATTTCCTGGTGAGAAAAGGTCGTCTTTGTTATAGGCTAGAGCTTTCCCTACATCGCTATTGCCGTGCTTATTGATACCATCAAAGCTTGCGAGTCTAATTAGCTTTTCATGAGCCGTAAGCTTGTCCTGTGGACTAAGTTCTTTTGAGTTAAGAATGAAACAAGCAACTTCATCAATACTGTTGATCTCATCATCAATATTGATTTGAAGGTAGCTTTCAAGAAACTCTTTGTCCGTGGCGATATCACTAAAGTGAGAGATGATACGAGTGTTGTTGTCATCATCGTTAAATGAGTGATTGAAGAAGAAGGATTTTCGTTCAATTTTTTCTTGATACAGAATATTGGATAGCGTCCAAAGAATGTCTTGTGACTTCGCAGAGATGATAAGTGTAAGAGCATTACCATTAGAAACAATGTTCGATGCAAAATTTTGCAATGCATATTCATGCATGAGTGAGCTATCTTTTTTATTGAAAATCAACTCACTATTTGAGCTATTTTCTGAAGCAGCAAACTGCCCGGGCTTGAAATTGACTCCCATTAAGAAGTCTGTAAGCTTATTAACAGGGCCTTTCTTTGCTGCCATGTAAGAAAAGGAAATTGGGAATTGGCCGTTTAATTTATTTTGCATGATGATGAAACCTGATATGACTAAAAAGTGTTGACATATTATGTCATAAAATAAGTTTATAATCAACAAAGCCCCTAGGGGCTTTGTGTGATAATTCTCTCATATTTAACAAGGGCTAAGAGTAATCACTGATTCCGGTTTTGTCTTTGTGACTTATTATGATTTCACATACTTTTTTGTTGGCAACATGCGGTATTTCTTCAACTACCATTTCCTTGCCTTTAGCACTTTCCTTCTCAACTTCCCAAAGCGTACAATGCTTTTTGGTTTCGGGCTTAAGGAATTGACTAAGGTATGTGTTTTTGGGCTTTAGCACTTTTTTGATGTCAGTGCCTTCAAAGTCACTACTTGAAGCATTAATAATGTATGTGTCAGGAGATGTCTGAAAGTGATTAGATAGATAGATTGCAGACTTACTAGACATGCCATCAGTAGAGAGAATACATATTTGAAGAGGCAAGTCTTTAATTGATGCAAAGTACGACCATGCTTCGATATAGAACTCTAGAAGGTGGTCATTTGAGCCTGATTTTCTTTCATGAGCCTTAAGGATCGGGAGTTGAACATAGCTAATGCTTCCTGGCGTAAAGATATCATCATGGCTATAAAGTTGATCATTAAAGCTCTCTTTATAGTTACCATGGGTTTTCAATAGGGAGAATGAAGACGCATTAAGTAAGATTTGATGAGCTGAGGATTTGTTTTTTATTGACGTTTTTTTGTTTTCAAAAATATCATCAAGTATTGCATCATAGGAGTTATGTTTGCCCTTTATTTCGATAGATAAGTACCATTCCATAAAGGGTGAATGGGTAGCGATGTTACTTAGGTGTCCGCTAGCTTTTGGGTTATCTAGAACACCATGGTGATTGAATGTGAAACTTTTTCTAGTTATGCCTTCTTGATCGAAAAGGTTAGCATGATAAAACCTTGATAGATTTATCTGATCATCAATTACTAATGTTACGGCATTTTCATTTTTAACAATGTTGGAAGCAAACATTTCCATGGCAAATCTTTTAGATATAGAGTTGCTTTTAGGTGATAAAATCAAGTCTGATTCAGATGTTTCTGTTTCCTTAAATTGTCCAGTTTTAGTGCTTTTGCCTAACGATGTTTTAATGATATTGCCAATAAACTCATTCTTGAATTGCTTGCCTTTTTCAATGCTGAAAAAAGTAGGGGCGAATTTGCTGCTTTCCATAAATTTTCTCCTATTTTAATGACAATATTATTACGAAATTTATTAATACTGTCAATAGGAGGCGGTGGGGAAGAAATTATTCCCCTGCCTGCTTAGTTGCTACAAATTTTTAAGTATCGCTTGATGTCGTCAGGATCTAATGGTGAGGGAATGTAGTCTGAATGAAAAAAGTCGTCCTTGTAGGATTTGTTCTTCACTCTTATGCCAATCATATCTCCATGCTCAATACTGAAGATAGTGAGTCCCTTGTCGCACACAACGTTAAAGGCTTTTCCTGCGTACTCAAACAGCCAGTAGTCAGGAGAGTAGGGGCTAGGGTTATTTGGCATGTAGCGAGCCACATTAAGTCCCTCATTGCTATCCTTTTTGAGTAGAAAGTCCCTGTATTGAAGCCTGTTCATGCTTTCCATGATACTACCTTGTGTTTAGAGTCTAACAATGCCTGAGAAAAGAAATTCGTAATCTGATTCAATAATGTTAAGAGATGGCGTATGGCCTAATACTTTCGTGATTCGGTCAAACTCATATGACTGAGCTAGCCTGATAGCAGATGCTGCAAAATAAGATTTCGCGGTATTGTCTCTTGAATCTAAAGAATTTGGATACTTATCATCTACAGCAAAGACATTTTCAATTTCAGAGATAAGGATCTGGTATCGATCATCGCCAAGAGACCTTGCTTTTTCAAGTAGTTCAAGATTGAAGTTATCAAAATCTGCAATACGATTATCATTGGTATCTTGAAACTCTAGTGAGGGAAGTTGGTAGCCATAGCCATTATGGATAGTGCCATCACGCAAGTCATCTGAGTTAGTGCTTTCTACTCGTGTTTTTTGATTAAAGGTAATATTGTTTGAATCTTCATCAAAGTAAACAGTTGTGATAAGGAAAACAATGTGGTACTCGTCTGTATCTGATTCGCAAAACACTGATTGGTAGAAGTCGTAGTAAGGTGCAGCATTTACATTGTGAGTGCCTTCATCGCAAAGCTTAGCAATGCGCTCCTCAATGTCGTCACGGCTTTCTACTGATAAAGCATCAAGCTCATGTGTGTTTTTGCATTGCAATAGCTGAGAGACAAACGCTTTTGCTTTGCGTTCGCTAAGATCTTGGCCTGAGAAATTTTTAAATGCGGAAAGTGCATTTTTACTGAATTGATCTTTGCCATTAACGGTAGATGCGATGATATTTCTAAGTTTAGTAAACATGTTTTATTCCTTTTATCAGCATATTGAAGTTCACTCGTTGCTCCTGCTGAGTATGAAATAAATCAGTTCAGTAGGTTTGGTGTTTCTGTTTTTAACGTATTGGCCATCTGCATAATGCAGTGAGTGAGACAATCCGAGCCGCCGCTCTTGGGTGCGACTAAGGCTATTCCTTAGTAACGAATTAAGTATACGTTGTTTTGGCTTGAATGTCAATAGTAATTTGGGGTAAACTGTTTAAAAAATGAGTGGAAGTGAGGATGAGCATGAAGATAATTAGAAGCCTGGTAATCAGCCTGGCGTTAGGCGTAGCGATAAGTGGCGGGATTCATTATAAGATAATGGACACATTGAAAATGCATCATTCCGTGATGGTTGAAACCCTTGAAGGATCATCAAGAGAAGATTGTTCAAAATTCATTAAGGAAAAGCCTATAGCACTCTGTAAAGATAGCGTTTTAAGAAGCATAGAGAATAATAAAACGCCTGAGTTTAAGAGGTTGCTGCAAGTCAATTCAGTCAATCAGGAGAAGTTTATCCTGAGTATGGATGATGTACATGAATTTAATAAAGCAAATATGGCTTATGTTAAAGTTCTCATGCTAAATGGCGTAGATACTCAAGAAGAAAGAGATCAAAAGGTTGATGTTCATAAAGAGATTGAAGAAGCGATATTTGATGGAACAAAGTCTTTAGGGCAAACATTGATTTTGACTGGTATTGGTAATGCTATATGGTTTTCTTTATTTATTGGCGGAGTTCCTGCATTAATTTCTTTTTTTGCGAAAAAAATAAAAAAGAAGACAGAAGATAAAGAGTAAAACTTATTGTGTTCAATAGACCGCCATTAGGCGGTCTTTTTTACTTAAAATGACTCTGTAAAGGTTCTCTCAAGTAAGTCTTTTTGTTGCTCATGGGTTAAAGAATTGAATCGAACAGCGTAGCCAGACACACGGACGGTTAGATTTGGATACTCTTCAGGATTTTCCATTGCATCTGAAAGCGTTGATCGGTTAAGAACGTTAACGTTAAGGTGTTGTCCAGCTCTTTGCTCTGGCGTAAATTCGACTTTAACATCTTCAGCCTCATATTGACCTAATGCGTCCACAGTCGTTACAAAGTCATTTTCAATGTAGTTATTGCCTGCAACACATTTGGCCTTGCCTGAATCGTTCAGGAGCCAAATAGTGCTGACTAAGTGCTCATTGGTAGCACTTGTAATTTGAATACCGGTTAGCATAATAAATCCTTATGTTTTTTCATATTATGCACCAATAATAAATTAATTAGTATCTTTTATGTCAATATGGTTTGATGCGCAACTTTTCAGCTGCCTAATTTTGCAAGTGTTTGAGTAATGCAAATTCGTTCAATCATAAGATCATAAAGACCTTTAGGAAAATTGTTTCCTTTAGGATGCTCGTTTTTCTTAATAAGTTGAGCAAAGTTCAAGAAGTCATCGCCATCAGGCTTGCAGATACTGTTGATTTTTTGTTTAAGTTCAACAGTTGTTGAGTTCATGAATACATCAAGAAGCTCACTGAATCGATTATTCATGCTAACACTTGATGAGCCTTGAATTGAGTATGGATTACCAAAGTAATCTTCACACAAATAATGGTCTCGGCCTGTTTCGCTAAAGCTGATCTCACCATCTTTTAGCACAAAGATCTCATTGAATGTTTCAAGCTTTCCATTAACTGCATCAGAAAGGAAATCAAAACTGTATTGTTCGGGACCGACTACAAGCTGGCTCATAGTCCAGATAGGGTTTCCGCTTTTTTTGAGTAGCTCTAGATCAAAGAGGATCATGGAGCATACAGCGTGTTCAAAACTAAACTTGTCCTCTTCTTCGAGTAAGCAAGCAATAAAATACCAGTAGCCATGTAAGTGGTTGTCATTCTTCCAGAATGTATTAGGCATATTATTGTCCTTGTTGATTTAGATGGTGATCTAAAATCATTAGAAAAGCAGGGTTTGTTGTTGCTTCAGAAACTGTAATGCCACGAAACTCGTCAGAAAATTTATCAGCAAGAAGTGAGGTAAGCGCAACATCACCAGATAAAGACCGCTTTTTCACGACTTTTGTCGTAATTTTTGATTTAACAAGATTGCCCATGTCTTCTTTTTCAGATTTGCGAACAATAGAGTTATTGTGTCCAAACTCTTCAAGCGCAAGAATTTTAAGGCAAAAATCAATCGAGGGAGCAGGTATTTTGGTCATGCTGCTAGTTCTCTCGCCATTAATTATCTTGCCACATGTACTGTCTTCGATAGAAATATTGTTTGCTGCTGATGCAAAAAAAGTGGTCAGTACCAGTGTTAGTCCGATTAGTGGTTTTTTCATTAGTTCGTGATCCCTACTAGGCTTTTTGATTTGTAGCTTTGAGAGGCTAGAGCCATGTCGATAAGCCATGCTTTTCCGTCTTTGTCGATAAGAAAATCAACAGACCAATCGCCGCCTAAATTCATTGTGATTTCATTAGATAGTTCAATGAGGTTATGCAACCTCTTTAATGAAGGTATTGAAATTTCTCGTAGTGCCGGTTTCCAGTCTTCAATTGATGGGTCTCGAATGGCATCTTCAGGCCAATATGGTTGATAGGCATAGGTATTACCATCTTTAGAAAAGAAACGGTATTCTTCAGTCACCGGCATCTCATTGAATGCAAAAAATGCAGGTTTTGTTTCGATAACTTCACGCACAACAAACTCAGTTGCATAGTCGCAAGAGCCTGCTAAAGCCCAGTCGTACATGATTGTTGCTACATGCTCTGCAATATCGCTCTCAGATGTAATAAGGCAAGATGCTTTCCAGTTATGCTTGCTTGAGAATAAGCTGTTTTTAATAAATAGCTTATCCGTATTGAATAATTCAAAGCTTTCTTTGATGAAGCCGACTAGGTGGATAAGCTCTTTATTGCTATAGAATGCTTCAGGATTATCTTTTAAGATAAGATCTGATATGTCACGTGATATTTTGATAACTCGTGTTTTTGGTGCATTTGCTTTTGATTGCAAAACAGAATTAAACCAATACGAGAATTGATTCGGGTTTTTCTTTGAGTTTTCAAAACGCTCGACAGAAAGTTTCTCCAGCTCTTCATCGGTAGGAATATTGAATTTAATGTCTGGAAACTTCACGGTTGAACCCTCTTTAGTTGATGTATATAATATACCAAATAAAGAGGCTCTTGTCAATAAGCGTGTGTACTTTTAAAGGTCTATAGCGAGTTTTTAAGCAGCTCTCTCGCTTCTGGAGACATATGCTCAAGCTGTGATAGAATAGAATTGACTTCGCCGCACACTTCATGAGACTTAACATCTGAAAGATCGACAGGCTGATCGCTTTGTAATGGGTAAAAATCTTCTTTACCATTAGAGGCAATAACACGAAGATACAGTTCTTTTCTGATTTCGCCATTTCCGCCCCAAGCACCTTTGTTTTTCGCTAGTTGCTGTGCCTGATTAAGATCCCATACCTTTCCTAGTGTTTTACCGCTAGTTCCTCTTTCGTCAATGGTTTCCTTGACTGTATGAAGTGTGACACATTCGACTAATTCTGGATTTTGGTAGCGCATGCTCTAAGCCTTTTCTAATTTGGTAATATTCCACTTGGCTTTGTATTCTTCAATAAAGTCATCAGGAAAATTGGACTTCCATTGACACGAAGGGCAATGAAATTGATTGTTTTTAAAAAACGTTCTTGGCATTGTTCGACAGCTTTTGCCACAATAAGGCGTATAGCCTTTTTCAGTCATTAAGTTGGTTCGTATAATGCTCATTAATTCTTGCCCCTTGAGGTGATTCCGCACCTGCATTTAAACGACTGGCCGCCGTAGCCATTTGTCTCACCAGAGTTACTTCAAGATTATTGCCTTGAAGACTTATCATGAGGATTTGAACCTCACTCCCTTCGCTACCAAGCCCTCGGCCAACGAGGCGGTTTCGATCCGCCCTTCCGTAATGGTTGTCCATTAAGGAAGTGCCTTGACAGTGAAATAAGTATATCAAAAATATAGTCAGGTGTCAATATTTATAAGTGTTGTCTCTAGGGAAATGTCATATTTTTTTATTAGCAGTTGAAAATAGGGTGATAAGCCAGGCACAAGCCTGGCTGTATTTATTAGGTTTTTTTGATTGGGACGCTTGATATTTTCTTGATTACCCATTCAGAGTCATGAGCCTTATCTTCCTTGCTAGTGCTTCGTCTGACTTCTGAGTCAGGACGAGGGCATTCCTCTGGCACTCGAAAGAAGATTACCTTATCTTCTGGGAAGTTGGCATTGTGAGGAACTATGGCTCCTGTTTCTTTGCACCCCATAACAACGCCTCCACCAAAAAAGGGCATGCCTGTGAGGTTCGGACAGTTTCCGCACGTGTGTTCCATTGTTTTACCTATTGGTTGAGGGCGTTATTCGCCCATTGCAGAGTTAAGAATTAAGCTACTTTAGCCACTTTGTTTATAGAGAAATATTTCTCCCAATACTCGGGTGTTAAACATGCTTCAATAGCAGGCAGTTCATTGTTTTGATGACTAATGATATATGCCAGATTACTAGGAATGTCTTTTGGCTTAAAGCCACCATATTTGATCATTGTATGAGCAATCATGTTCATTTCTGATGCTGTAATATTAAAACCACGAATAGATTCAACCCAATCACGATAGAGGCCGGTAGCAAGCATATTGCTAGCAAACTTGGCTTTAGACTTATAAAGCTCTTTCATTTTGTCAGACTTATCATTCCAGGCATTGTCAATTTTGGTTTCAATCGAAATTACATTAGACATGTTCTACTCCTCTTTAGCGACTAAGTAAAGTATACCAAAGTAGGGTTCAAATGTCAATAGAAACGGAAAGAAAAGCAAGGAAGTAAAGACCTGGGCAATCATTGCTGAAAGCAAGGCCAAAACTCTATTTAATGAGATCAAGAACGCATTCCTGGAGTTCTTTTCTGTTGGTGCTTTCAGGTTCGTGTGTTTTGCCTCCAATGATCTCGATCTTGTGCCATAGCTTACCCCAAGGTTTTTTGGATTTATCCCGGCTAAAATAGCTTCCGTACAGGCCCTTTAGTCCACAAGTGTATACAGGGGAGGGGGTTCTCTTGATAATATGCTCTACGCCTGATTTGAACTTATTTAATGCTCCATCGTGAGTGATCTTACCTTCAGGAAAAATAAAAACGGCTTCATTATTTTTAAGTGCGTTATCAATTGTCTCAAATGCCTGATCAAATACGGCTTTATTCTCATATCTACCAGCAATAGGGATGGCACCGGCAGCTTTAAAGAATGGCTTAAGAAAGAAGTTATTGTATATCTTGTAATAAGCGACAAACCTCAGTGGTCGATTAGACTTGGCAGCAATGATAATCGCATCAAGGTAGCTAACGTGATTTCCTACGACCACAACCGGGCCGTCCTTTGGTATTTCAAAATTAACTCTTCTAATTCTATAAAAGCAGTTTAATATGCCGCTGATGGCTTTTCTCATGATGATATTCATTGGTATCCCAAAATAAAAAACAGTGTTCAATTAAAAATTGAAAAAAATCAAATAAAGCTAAAAGAATATTAACGATATCGACATAATATGTCAATGTCGAATTGCTATTTATTGACTTAATGTGCTGAAAAATGTATATTATGTGTATAGGTTTTAGGGAGATAGTTATGGAATTGCAAGATAATAGAAAAGAGATTATAGAAGATCTTGATATGAGCTACATAGTCGATATGACGGAGCCTGGCAGATGTCGTGCTTATATGGTATCAAAAGAAGATGACAAGGTGAGGGCTTATATTTCATTGTACTTTGAGGATGAAAGTACGTATGAGGTATCTTCGGTTGTTTCAGATCCTGGGATGGGGCAGGTTATTTATTCAATAGCGGCAATGTCACTAGCAAATAATAATGTTTGGATCTGTCCATCGATGAATGGAGATACAAACCCAAGTGCATCTAGAGTTTGGGATAAGTTTCTAGATGATGAAAGTGTTAAGAAAGAATATTACGAACCGCTTGAGGATAAAGTGGTTAGTTTTAGGTTTTCAATGGAGCCAAGAGCATGGTTTAATGAGCGATTTGTTGATGGAGAAACGCTAGGTGAAGAGAAGCTTGCAAAGTATTCATGTGAAGGGCAAATGTACTTTGATATCATGTATCGCCGTGGACTGTCTTCAGAAACTGAGGCGTCAATGTAGTTAAAAAGAAAGGGCTAAATCTCAGCAGATTTAGCCCTTTCAGAATTTTTTGATTACTCAGCTAGCAAGGTTAGTGCTTGGTGATTTTATAGTAGCATTCGACAGTATCATCATTCATTAACTCAAAGAACCAATTGATATAAGATTCTTGTTGTTCAGTAGTTAATAATGAATCAAGAATTTCTTTTGATTTTTTCTCAAAATCTGAATGCTTCTTCAAATTAAATTCAGTTTCTCGTTCTTCTTCAATCATTTCAACAAAAGCATCTGGACATGTTTCAAGGATGCGGTTTTTAACGTAGCTAAATAGCTCGCTAACAGCTTCTTTATGTGAACTATGCACCGTAGGGCCGTTCATCGTACAAAGAGCGTCAGAGGCTTGTGTGCGCTCAGAGTAAACAAGTGTATGGATGCCAGCGCCAGAATTATCAGTGGTTGGCTCATTAATTTCCTTAGAGAGACTATCAGCGACTTTGAAAAAGGCGACACAGGCTTTTTCTGCTGCAATATCCAGTAGTTGCGCCATATTTCCTTTTTCTTGTTCTCCATGAATAAGTGCTTCTCGTGCTTTTTCAAGCCATTGTTCATTTAAATTGAAAGTGTTTTTAATTAGACATTTCAGAATTAATGATGCTTCTATAACTAGGCTTACAGCAATTGCACGTAGGAACTCGATACGGTATTGCAGTCCATTGTCGTAGCCTGTAGTGTCGCATTCTGATTCTCTTAGTGCGTTAACGGCCTCATGAGCCTGTTCACTGAATACTGGAAATAGCTGTTTTAGCACTGAGACAATCTTAATATTATCAAAGCCACCATCAATATGATGAGATTGTTCAATTGCCATTGTTTCAATCTGATCTAAGGTTTCTAGTGTGCCAAAGTCTACAGCAGCAAGACATGACTCTTTGTTGTCTGCAATCTTGCTCTTGTCTCCTAGCATGACTTGTAGGATAAGCCCTTTATAGAAATCTAAGCTATGTATGGTTGTGGTTGTTACATCCAAAAGAAATGAAATTTCTTTTGTTCTAGTTGAAGTAGCCTTAAGGTTGTCGTCACTCAATTTGAACGCTACGCTTAGGTCTTGATTGATAGCAGAAAACATTGTGTCCAGTTCTCTGGTCATTGCGTGTGCGTTGCTGAAATTTGCTGATTGAGCTAATGCGTGATGTAGCTTGCCTGCTTTGATGTTTGTGCCATAGCTGTTTATAAGCGTTGAATGCAGTGCATGAGAAAAATTGCTCCAGTCTTCAGATGTAGATGGCAATTGTGGGTGAGTTAGTGATGAACGATTTTGTAAAGTCATGTTTATTCCTTAATTTCAGCCTAATTATTAGTGTCCTCGTTACTAAAACGGCCATTAAAGAATGATCACAATTTTAGGTTTGGTATTCGTATTAATTGATGTTCGCCTTTTTAAGAGGACGGCAGGTTGCAAACCTTTCTTAGCCACACTATTACATTGGATAGCGAAAGCTCTTAAGATGTGACCATTATAGGGAATCTTGATGAAATGTCAATACAAAAATAAAATCAGATTAGAGTTGTTTTTGTGGAGATGCAAAAAAAGCAGCCAAGGCTGCTTTTGATGCGCTATAGAGGCTTCCTTTTGCTGCAAAGAAGTTGCCCACTGCTTTCTGGAACGGTGCATAGCTTGACCGCTGTGGATTTGTAGGGGCGGCAGCAAACTCGCTTATCCCACCTACCACCTGTAGTTTTAAATACAGTTATTCGCCTCTAACACTTGGTAAAGACCAAGTGACTGGACCCAGATCATTTTTTAAATAGCAATACGAACCCTAGTCAACTAAATTATTGGTGCGCCTTATTTCAGATTGCTAGATACTAGCTTGCCCGAACTTAAGATTACCAAATTAATAACATAAACTAGTTTTCTCATTGCTAAATTGGTATCGGCTGGGCGGAATTTAACCGCAAATACTTTCAAATATGACATTGACTAGTGTGACATATAATACAGTATCCTAATTCCACCTTTGTGGCGTGATGCATTTCACTAGAACCGATATTGTTTTTTTAACTATACACTTTGTTCAGGGTAGTATCTCTCCCTTTCGTTTCCTGGCATTTTATAGCAAGGATTCTTCTGATTCTTTCTATCAGCAAGTCAAATAGAGCACTATCATACTGTTTGGTAGCGGGGGCTGGATTTGAACCAACGACCTTCGGGTTATGAGCCCAACGAGCTACCAAGCTGCTCCACCCCGCGACTATTCTTAAATTTTAGCTTCACACTCGGAGAAAACTCCAGGCAGTGACTCTCCTGATTTTAACTTCGCACTTAAGTAGGCAGCGTATCTCCATGATTAAATCGGACAGTTACTATTCCTCTGACAAGTCACTAACTATCATAGTCTCGAATACTCCCAGAGCAAGATCAGCTTGGTTCAAACGTAAATATCAACTAAGTTGCTGGCAAGAATCTATGCAGAAATCGATTAGGAAAGCCAGTCTTTATCCTATCGTCCACCTGCTTAATAACTAAGCTCAAAAGCCTTTGTTATTCTTTAACAACCGAGCCCAACAAAAGTTGGTAATTCTGGTTGCCAGTTGAGTATATATCATAATGCATTCAAGCATTATGTCAATACCATTGTTTAATCAATAACTTAACAATCTTCTCATTTGAGTCAATTGTTTAGACAGATAACACATACATTAAAACCGTCAAAGCTCGACATGCAGATACCCGAAAACAAGTAAATTAATTATGATCAGAGTTTTTAAACTCTATCTTTTAGAAAGAAAGACAGATAGGCGCAAATCGAACCGTCATGTCTTTCATGTCCTGAGAACATTAACTATACACTAGATGGTTTTAATGTCAATAGTTATTTGCTTTTTTATTCCGTTTTTAGCTCAAGCGCAATTGAGGTTGCGGTTTCGAACTCTCCGCCAGCCCAGCAATCACCATCGCCATTAACCCCAATAGTTAAGTTATTGAGTGCGGACATTTTAACGATTTCAAACATTGACTGAGAGCCTTGAGCATTGACTTCATCAAAGCTTACTGAGAAGTTTAGTTTTTCTGCATTGCAGGTTTCTGCTCGATGATCAATGCCCGTAGAGCTGGTATCTAACTGAAAGGTAAATCGGTCAGACTCAGTTACGAACTCGCTAACCGTGCCAACTTGAAATGAGCCTGCGTGTGCTGCTGATGACAATACGAGCGTTGCTGCTAATACGATGAGAGATTTTTTCATGGTTGATGCCTTTTAAGTGTTTAATGGAGTGAAATTTTTACCAATTATCTTTCAGAATTCTTTTTTACAAAGCGGAAAAAGGAATGCGCTTTGTTTGTTACTGTATCAATCCAGCAATCAGCATTTCTGTTAAAATCATAAGGAACGAATTCCTCATCCTCGATTTCTTTTTCCTTAAGTGCATCCTGATTCTCTTTTCCAAAAACAAGGACTACACCCTCGTCATCGCCAGTAGGAATGTATTCACGAAGAATTTCTTCGTGTTCGGGTTTTACGAATTTTACAGTTGCTGCCATGATAATCTCCCCAGATTATTGTGATTGTTAATTAAGTTGAACAAGTTCTGAAGCGCATGACCGATTCAAGACAATCATGTCACCATACGCTGTGATTTCCTCATCAATATCGTAGTGTGAGGTTGAGGTATTTAGTGCGTAATCATCAGCATAAACCTCTTTATCTTCTTCTGACAGCCCTTTAAATAAGTCATCATGCGTATTAAAAAAGATAACAACATTGCGGCCTTCTTCATCTTCAGCTTCAATAAAATTAGCCGGAAGCTCTTGGAAGATCATTGATGTTTCATTTGACCAAAGGGATTGACCCCCATAGTTAACCGTATTTTCGTAATGACGTTTAAAAGCATCTTTACGATCACGGATACTGTAGCCATTAACTTCTTCTTCGCCTTTAGCGTGAGAGTAGATGACATTTAGTGATTTTTCTTCAATGTGAGAAAACAATTCAGATGTGCGCTCATCAAGACTTTCTTTATTGTCTGCAAAAATAACAACAATATGATTCATTGTATCAATTTGATCTGCGTAAGAGACATCGATATTTTCTAATGCAACTGAAATAGCATCAGCCTTATTGCCGGCTTCTCGGATTACACCATCAAAGTGAATTGTTCTTTCGATTCTATCGTGAATTTCTGGCATTTGCATTCGAGTGTCTCCCTTATTTGATGAAATAAGTATATCAAATTAAGCGGTTATTGTCAATGGGTTTGCTAGATTTTGCTTACCAAATGAATAATCCCATGTTTGCTTCTGTCTCTTCGTTCAATGTGCTTTTCTTTTGGTAAGTGAGTGCCGTGAGCAAGAAGTGACAGTAGTAGTGTGTATTTTAAAGCTTTTTTCATTATGTTCCTTGAATTTTACAAATAAAAAAGGGCGCTCATAGCGCCCAAAATAACCAAGTGGTTTCGCTAAGAATTAATTGTGTGCAAATCCTGCGTCAAAAAGCGCATGAGTCTGTTTGGAACGGTTCATAATTTTGCACATAGGTATAACTCCTCTCGACTAAGATAGTTATAATACCAAAAATATTAGCAATTGTCAATAAATAAGTGACTGTAATCACACTTTATTTATAAGGGAGGTCAAATATGGGTTTTTTGGCATATATTTTGTTCAAACAGGTCAAGTATGGGTTTTTTATCATAATTTTGGGTCATATATGCCAAATATGAATAAAAGAGGGTCTAAAACAGTAATCGCAGGTCAAATATGACCTTTAGGAGAGCTGGATGGATTCGCACAAAGTGCGGCAATAAAAAACCTGGCTCTAGGCCAGGTTCTTAAGTATATAGAACTACATAGAGTTGCTATAGCCACTTTCATGAATTGTGGACAATTTTTCTTTTACTGTCTCAACCTCATCAGGCATTCTTTCGGAAAGTGAGGAGTCGTTAATCATTGCTCTCCCAATGGAGTGAATAAGCGTTACTTGAGTTGAGCCTTTCTTGCTGATTATTTTGTCATACTCTTCTTGCCCAAGCAGATCTCTAGCCGCCTTCTCAAATTTATTATCTTTGTCTTCAGCAACAAGTCTTGCCTGAATGTCATCGATAACAGAATCGGGATCTAGTTTGCCATCATCATTAAGGATATTTTCAATTTCATCAATTTCAATAAAGTAATCGCCTTGCACTACGCCAAAAACAAAGTCGTCACAGCCTGGCATCGACTTGAATAGTCCAATCATGTCTGTAACATCCATAAAGCCCTGTCGCGAGCTTACTGCATCAATCTCGCTAGGACTCTTACATGTAGCCCCGCTTTCAAATGCCTCTTGGTAGTTTTTGTAATTTCCTGCATTGTAACCGGTAATTGTGTGTGACATTTTAATCTCCCTTATATGTCAAAAGACATATCAACGTCTTGCTTTTTGTCTGCCTCAGAAATGGATTTCTCCATCTTCTCAAGTAGTGATTCATTAATCTCCCACATGGTTTCACCATAAATGGTTTGAGCTTGACCGACACCAGTTAATCGTCTGAATTTAGTATTGCTTGTATCGCCTGCTTCAAGAGTGGCAAACTTAATTGTGTATCGAGTTCTATTGCCAAGAGCTTTTTCACCTGCTCTACCATGCTTGGCTTGAAAGTCATCGCATAGCTTAAAGAAGCGATTTACAAAATCTGGCACTTCATCGGCAAGTGCTTTACCATTATTTTTTAAAGACATCTTATTACCCTTTATTATAAGTATTTACTTATTTTAACATGAAATAACTATTAGGGCATTAGAGTAATTAAAAAAGCTCTAGCAATTCAAGACGTTTGGACAATGTGTTGCTCGCGAGATGTTTAGCGCTTAAAATGCCTTACATGCAATGATCTGAAGTTGTATGTAAGGCATTTAACTGAGAAAGATATTTTACCGAGCATCTGGGTGTGGGCTGAACCTTTTTTATTTTTTTAGTACTAAAGCATTTTCGATGCCGACTATCGTTCGTATGTGCTTAAGCCTAACAATATTTCCAATGACCTCGACAATTTCATCAACGTGAGCCTCCTCACTGTGCTCATTGAAGTCTTTAGGGCTTAAGCCATAGTAGCGGTGCAATAATACTACTTTGTCGCCCTTAACAGGTTCCTGATGAATACATGTATGTTCTTCGCCATTGATATTGGCAATAGTGTACTCTTCGCCCTGTTCAAACTTACTTTCTTGTTCACCGACCCTGAAGCCTTTGTGCCACAATCGGTAAGATTGTTCTTCCTTGTCTTTAAAAGGATTGCTCCAATAGGTGCGAAATCGACCAAATAAAAACCCAATTTTGTAAAAATGGTTATTCTCGATTTCTTCTCTACTAAGCGACATTTGAATACTCCTGAAAATCTTTATTCCAAGTTTCATGGCTGATTTTTTCAACTTTATGGCCATTTAAACCAATTTGCATAGTGTAGTAAGATTCAGTGCCTAGCTTTTGCTCGTCACCTTCTTCAAAGCACTCATGCTTGTAATCAAAACCTTGTTTTTCCCAGAATTCATTGCTTCGGCCTTCGCCCATATCAGCAGCAAATAGCTCAATGCTTTCTACGTCATTACCAAGCGACTTAACAAATGCATTAAAAGCACGAGTACCAATCCCACTGTGTCGAAAATCAGGCTTTACAGCAAAACAGTTAATTTCAACATGCTTGTTGTCTTTATCCTGAAAGCGCCAGTGAATTTCAGCCTTGCCAAGAATGGTTTTTTCTACATTTGAAGCCATGATGAAGTCCTTTAAATTGCTCTTTGAGTATGGAATAAGTATACTAAAGAAGGGTTCAAATGTCAATAGATTATTGTCAGATCAGTATTTTGCTATCTCTAGTTAATGGGGCAATTCGAGTGTGATGGATGGCAGTTTTAGTGGCATATGGACTGGTAATGTTAGTCGAAGTACGAACAACAATAGGAACATTATCTTTTTGGGAGCAAAAAAATACTAACTCAAATGAGTTAGTATTCTATTTAATTTAATCGAGATATTTTGCATTATGGCCAAAGTCGATATTGTGGTCTTTTGATCCTACTCATGCATACAATAGTTCCTGTTGGGGATTAGATCGTGCGTTTCTTTTCAAGTTTAATGATGTTTTCAAGCCAGTCAATAGCAGGTGTGTTATCGCTGTGTGTGAATTTAATATCATTTCGCCATGAAGTAAATTGAATCTGGTGCTCATTTTTAAGATCTGGTCTATCACCTAGTTTCATCCAAATGCCAAGCTCGTCATAACCTACAATATCAAGAATTGTACGTCTAGAGCTCTTATTGATGGCTAAACGAATATTACTTTTTGGAAATCCAGTAATCTTATAAAGCGCTACCTTCTCATTATCAAACTCATCATTGGTTGGCGTAATAAGACCTTTATCCATTGCTCTGGTAGCAAAAGGGCGGTAGATCATGTCTGAAATAACAGAGGCATCTTTTTCTTGACCGGTAAGAAGTTGGTGTAGTGCAATAAGTACTGTAAATTCACCAAATTTGCGTGCTTGCTCTTCGTTAAGATGAGATAGCTCTTTGTTTTCAGGTGAATCAAGTTCAGTGGTAAAGTAATACTTAGATTGATAATAAGCAATCTGCTTATTGAAGAAGCCGATGAGACCTGCTTTTGAGAATCGACCAGACTCATCAGAGTGGCCAATACTATTCATATCTAGGGATGTTGAAAGAGAATTAAGTTCCCAGAACTTGCCAAACTCAATGTTTTTATCAATGCCTTTATCTGTAACAACTGAATATCCGTTACCGTAATCAAGACATTCGCCTTTGATCACAATAGATTCAACTGAGATAATAAATTCCATAATTGCATTTCGGCTAAAGCGCATTGTTAATCCCTAGTAGTAATTCTTAAGTTGAAATAAGTATATCATTACTAGGGGGTAATGTCAATAGATTAGTGGCGCTTTAAGGTATCTTCCAGTTTATTGAGTGCTTTTTTAACATCGTCTGCAATGTCGCCTTTAAAAGCTATGTTGATTTCTTCACTGAGCTGTTTGAAAGTGTCTTTCGTTTTATCGTGAATGAGATCGTGTTCACTTAGAGTTTCTTTGATGTCAAACCATTCGATTTTTACCAGTTCACGAAGTTCACTTGAAATATACTCCCAGTTTGATTTAATCAGTCGCTTGTCTGAGAATATGATTACGGCATCTTTTTCTAGCTTAAAAGTGCCAGTCATTTTGATGAATGCTGGTGATACGCCTGCATAATCTAGGATCTCTTCCTGAAATCCGGCTGCAAAATCAACCACATTAGGAGGTAGGGCCGGATCAGTTGGTGCTAGTTCAGTCTCTGCGCCTGCAATGCTATGTATCTGCTTGATTGATGCTGTAGATGACTCTTCAAGATCAGTGATAACGATAGCCTGGTTAAATTTAGGCATGAATATGTCTGGACGAGAAGTACCGGCTTGATAAGCCATTACATAATCCATCATTTCATCAATACTGAAGTCGATAAAGTTTACGCTAAATACAACCTTTTCAGTCAGGAATGTAAGTGATTTGTTTTTGTTTCTGTCACAAAGATAAACTGTTTTAGTAAAGGCTTGATCAGTTTCATAAATAGATAATGCGCCATCTTCTAATTCAAGATTAAGCGTGTTATCTTTTTCTGCAATTTTATTGTTGGCAATAGTGTACCAGTCAGACATTGCTCGATCTGACTTTGGCGACTCTTGGTATTCACTATGCTGAGTGCCAGGGTTATTAATACTGACGGTCTTTAGTCTTACGCCTATGTTAAGGTGATCGCCAAAAGAGATTGCTGCAAGATAAACATGTCGGCAAAATTCAAAAATCATATTGTCGCTTGTGTTTCCTGCCTTCATGACAGATTGGATCTCTTTGCTATTTAATCTTTCCATGATTACTCCGGTACAGATAGCTTTTCAATATCAGATGGAATAGTGTCAAAAAGTTCGCCAACGGTCTCTCCGTCACGCTCTTGCCACTCAAAATAAGGACGAGATACAACTTTATACTCATCAAGAACAGGAATTTCAACTTCACCATTGATATATGAGAATATGCGATCAGGTGAGATGCTGTAATTGAGTTTAAAGTATGAAAGAACTTCTTCTCCAGAAAGAAAGATGCCTGATGGCGAATGAACAGTAATGCACCCAAAAATATAAAGATCAATTCCGTCCTTCATAACAATGTGAGTGCTTTGATCTTCTTTTTTATGGTTGAATGCAATGCTTGCTTCTAAATCTGACAATGTTGATTTAGAGAAGCTTAGAATGCTGTTGTATTCGCTATTAAGGTTATTCATCATTTTTCCAAAAAATTCAATCTATTGGTAATAGTATACAATATCTGCATTGAAATGTCAATGCGGATATTGTGTGCAAGGTCGATGTTTTTTGGGAGTAACCTTGCATAGTGGTGACGACTTGGGCTTAATTTACTAAAGAAATACTTAATGCAATGCCTTGCCCGTATAGCTTTTGAAAATGGAGATTGCCATGGATAATGTTTTCATTCTTGAAAATGATAGTCTCATCTGTAAATGCTGTGCCTTTTAGGAATGCGGCATTCATCATGGACTCAAAAACACTAGCAGACATCACGCTTGTGACGATGCTTTCATTGTAGGCGTAATCATCACTGGTGATGCAAGTGATGTTGCTATCTTTCATGAGTTTTGGGGCATTAATAATCCAGTCAGAAAATTCATTTTCTAAGAAATTATTGTTCTTCTCGCTTTCTGAGCGAGAGTTGCTGACCATTTGGTCGAGTTCTTGCTGAAACTCATCTGTTTTCATATGCTCTTTGAGAGCGTTAATGCGTTCTCTTGAGCAAGGAGGGAGATAATCGTGACTTTTTCTTGCGCTCTCAAAAGCGTATTTTGCAGCAAGCTTAAATGAGTCAAACTCAAGTTTTTTGTCGTTAACAGATACAGAGAATGAGTGAGGTTTATTAACGGAATAAGTAATGAATTGACCGGAGTACTCATTCATTAATTGGTAAGTGTCTTTATTAAGCTCAATAACAACCATCTCTTCGATAAAGCCATCAAAAACGTTGTTGCTTTCTGGCAAGTAATTGGCTTCTTCAAACTTAAAGCAGACTTGTTCCTCTGTCATTCCGTCAAATAATGAGAATGTGGCGCAATGGCCTTGGTATGTGTCTTCTTTGGGATCGTAGCTAGAAATAATTACTTCCATTCCCATTGCATTGTATACAGTGCTTGATGCAGAAAGGTCTTTTCTAAGCTCTTCAATTTGCGCCAAGTCAAAAGCAGACAAATCTTGTGGTAGTTCTGTAATATTAATCATGGAAACAATCCTTAAGTTAGTGAAATAAGTTTACCACAATCAACAGGAATGTCAACATAAAGATAGGTAATTGAACTATTGACAGAAATGTTTATTTTCAGTATAATTGCCTCTCATTAAAGGAGTTAATTATGCGAATATTTAAAAAAATTGAAGTGTTTCAGACCTCTTACATGCAGGGATTGACGCATGCAGAAGAAAAAGTTCAAGAGTGGAAGAATGAAGAGCCAAAAATTGATCCTCAATACCTATATGAAAGATTGACTCGTTCTGTTTTGTCAGCATGGCCTATTGAATTTCAAGCAGGATATAAGGATTTTGCCTCGCACATTATGAGAAAATTGATTCTGAAAAAATGAGAAAAATGGTTTATTTGCTGTTTTTACTGTCGCAACATTTTGTAAAAAATGGATATTGTTAAGTGATATTGTTTAGGGTTGTCGATTCAGAAGGGTTTGGCTACAAAAAAACGCTTGATTCAGAGATACTGAATTGGACAGAGCAAGGTATGTCTAGTTTAGTGTTTCGGGATGAGTATTTTGAGCATAGGCCTCTTCCAAAAGATGATGAGATATCAGTAACCAGAATTAGGAAGTATCACCTTTTTGGCTTCAAAAACATTGAAGATCTCAATGGTTGGTTTTTTCCTGCGGATTTGGTTTTAGGCACAATACTAGGTGGTAAAATACAAGTAATTGAAATATCCAAAAGTTACATTACCTATGGAAAAAGGCAGCTTATTTTTGATAAAAGAAAGGCAAAAATTGTAAGTGAGCTTCCTATGAATCATTTCCTGGATGATAAGTTAAAGCAGCATGGCTTTGACTTTGCAGAATCTTATAGTGAAGGGCTAGATCTTGAGATAGAGCCACCAGCAAAGCTGTCAGAGTATATTAATCAGGTCTCTTAGGCTTTGCGAATAACCTCTTTTTTCTTTAAAACTCAAGCATAACGGATTGGCGAAGTTCTTCACATGGTACAGGCACGGCCCAAAAACGATACTGTGCCCGGTAAAAGAATAGCGCCCAATGCTCTTGGATGTCGTCCTTTATTGAGCGTTCAGTTTTTTTTCTTTCTTGCTTTTCCATATGCTTCTCCAGTTTAAGGCTTAACAGCCTTGTTGTTTTTGATCCATCGCCAAGTGTATGTGCCATCACCACGCTCAAAAGCCACTGTGAAGCCTGAGCGCCACTTTAAGATGCATGCCTTTGCATTGTCCTCAATCCAGTGCTCAATCTCCGCCTTGGTGCTCTTGCGTTGACCTCCAACTTCGTGTTCGCCATCACCGTTCACTTCGTGCATTAATTTATATCGAGCCATGGTATTTCCTATGCTACTTGTCTTTTAATTGTTGGCATCTAGCGCCAGAGATCCGATTGCTTAAGTCATCATTAAAGTATTCAGTGCCAATATGAGCAGTCACTCCGTAATAATGGTCCGCCCATACATAAACCCATCGCCCGACATGTTTTTCTAATCCGCTTCTTGAATACTTACCACCTGCCGCCATTACAAAACCTGCGCCAGACTTATCTAAGCGAACCTTTCTGAATCCTCTTTCAAATTCACCGAATGGATTTTTTTTGTCATTAAAGCGAGGTCTAGTCGCTTCAGAGTAGAACAAGTCCCCATCATTAAGAGTTGCTTCTTTCAATGAATGAAATCCTATCAGAAAGAGAATAGGGCCTGTGCGACCCTATTTTAGATTGTTTAGATTAATTTGAGTTACAGATCAAGATTAACGCCAACGAAGAAACCATCATTTTTTAAATTAGTTTTAGATGTAAGTCCATCAAAATCATCCAAAGACAGTTTTTGGATTCGATATCCTGCGAGTAGTTCTACATCAATAGGACCATTAAAGATTTCGTACTGTGCTCCAACTGAGGCATCAATGATAGAGCTTCCGTCATAGCTTGCGCCATTGCCCTTGGCATATACAAAAACAGGAGTTGCAGGGATCCCGACTTCAACAGCAAGATAGGCATGAGGAAGAATGCCTTCAAATTTTTCATTTAAGAGGCCATTGCCAATGGATACTTCTCCTGATGATAGAGAGGTGATGCCGATACCGGTATCAATAGATACCAGGTCATTGTCTAGGATCTCATAGTACAAAGAATAATCTTGTTTAGTGTACGATGCATCATCAGCATTAGAGCTTGAAGAAGATGCCTTAAGATTTGGAATTAGGGGAATGCCATGCTCAAGGGATGCTTCAAAAGCTAGTGATGATGATTCGCCTACATCTTTGTTATTGGCAGAAACAGAAGAAGACCAGAGTGTTGCTTCAATATCACCACCTAAAAGTAGATCGGCCTGAGCAGTTAGGGGGAGTGTAGCAATGATTCCGGCTAAAAGAATGCGTTTCATGTATTGTTCCATTTAGTTAATAGGATATTAGTATACCTTATTCAAATAGAAATGTCAACAGGGTTTAGCGGGGAGAGGAAGGAAAAGAGACCTGGATAATTCTCATTGCTTGCAATGAGGAAACAAAAAAGTGTCTCAAACGAAATTAGTTCATTTGAGACACTGTAGGCATGGATTTAATTTAGTTTCTATTCTTCAGCGTAGCTTCTTTCAAGCAAGTCATAGGAATATTTATTTATTTCAACCAGGCCACTATTCAAAGATTGATCAATGACTGATTGAATAGATGAGGAGACTAGGGTTTTTGTTTTTCCATGATGAAAGTATCTCACACCAGTAGGTCTCTCAGCGATATCCTTTTTTTTGTGTAGTCGGTAGAAGCAATCTCCAGTGATAGCGGCAAAGATAGTGAAAGCAAAAAATCTAAATTCGGGGGGCTGTTCTGTAATCGATGGAAACACTAATGAAGCCATAATTAAAGCATTAAAGATAATAAGTCCATTAAGAGAAATTTTCTTAATTAACACGTACTCTCGTTCGCCTAGTACTATTGAAGCCTTGTTTTTTGCTAACTTAAAGCTGGAAACGGCCCAGACAAAATAAAAAGACAAATAGAAGGCAGAAAGAAGGATTAGTGCAATTTGATTAAGTTCGATCATTGATTTATTTCACTATATGTTGATTAGGCTAGAAGCAATTAGATTTAGGTTTGCTTGCTCAGATTTTACTTTTGCTTCGGCATTTTCATAGTCAAGATTAACCTCAAACGGAATTTTGACATGATTGCTGATCTCTTCAAGAAGCAGTTCGATATTATCTGTCAAAATTGACACTCGAAGATTTGGTAGGTAAAGGCCATTTAAAGAGTGATCTTTAATATCATAGGACTGACCGGAACATATGTTGAGTGTTGCTGAGTAACCTCTGGTTTGAAGTTCATCTAAAGACATGCTAATAAACCCTGCTGCAACAACTTTGAGGTTAAGCATTTCAGCAATAGATACATGTTTGCTGCATCCACCAAAGATAACGGTAAATTTTTCTCTATCTTCAGTTAGAAGTGTTAGGAATTTCAAGTTGTAAAAATCAATTCGCATATTATCGCTCCCAGTCATCAAGAATGCTATCAAACTCTTCTTCACTCATTTGCTTGTCTATAATTAGTTCAGAAAGAATGGCAGTTTTATGGGTGAATAGATATTGCTCGGCTTCTCGCTTAGCTTTCTTGAGTGATAGACCGCCAAAATTAGTGCTGCGCTCTATCGGATTTATAAATTTTTCAGCTCCAACGACACAGTAAGCGCTACTGGCTTTATCTGGAAGATTTAGACAAGCTCTAAAGTGTCCTTCATGATAGGTAAGAATAGGCTTTCCTGAACACTTTCTAGAGCAGTAACCAATAAGTACATCATTGGCTTTTTCATTAAGGTAATAATAGCTATTGTGCCATGTTTGACCTTGACGAAGTGATTTAAATTCTTTAGTTAAAGAGTCAAGATGCTCTTTCAATCGAGTATCAAATTCTTTTTGAGTAAGCTCTCGCTGATGAATTGCTGGAATACCATTATCATCAAGATCAATGAGGTTTGGAGCATCAACCAGATACTGACTGATGTGTATTTCACTAGGTCTCTTAGGAAAGCTAGTGCCAATAGAACGATGACAGTAACCCATCTCATTGGTCTTAGGAGGAAATTTCATTGAACTTGTGTCCTTGATGATAAGATATTTATTTTGCATGCAATTATTATACTAAAATACACTGCAAGTGTCAAAGTAAAGCATGTGACCAGGATCTAAAAAGCCTGCTTGCGCAGGCCTTTTAAGGTTATATATCCCAATAATCCCAATCTTCAAACGGATGTTCTTTTAAGAATTGATCAAGCGTAGCCTGATCTGATGCGTAAACAACATCTTCAAAATCACCATACACGATGCCATAGTCAGGATGAAAAGCTTCAAAGTGGTTAACCCACTCGTAATAGTCTTCATGAACCTGTCCGCGTATTTGCCAACCTGAATCATTGTTTCCAACGTAAGTAGGGCAAAGTGTTCTAGCATCATGGTCTGTAGCAAGATTGTATATTTTCTTTATCATTCTAATAATTCTCATTAATTCTGTTCTGAGAATCGTTGAATTATTAGTTGATGTTAGAAATATAACCCTTATTTTTTAATTGATTTTAAATAATGGTCCCAAGACCACTCCATTTTTCTGTTGCTCTTATCAAGTAATACAGCTTTTAATTTTCTGACGCCGGTTACTCTGATGTTTACGCCAAACTCATCAGCAAGATTCTTACATATCTTGATAAGTTCGTTATTGTCGTCAATGTAAGTGCCATGGCATAGGCCAATTGTCTTTCCAAGATTGCAATTAAAACTTAAAAACTGATGTAGGCTCATTGAGTCATGAGACCAGTTGTTATGCTCTATGTGATAGTTTGCTATTTCTTTCTCAGTAAGGCCCCAATGAGTATAAAAAGGTTTTGGGTATCTATTGTTTAAAGAATAAAAGCTCCATGTAGCATGAATATCATCGCAATGGATTCTCTCATCACTTTCAATTGATTTGAGAATATCAGCTATGTATATCATGGCAAAGTCTTTTTGAGCTTGCTTGATGCCTTGTTTAATGTGACAGCCAATGTCTTTTGGATTCGGCTCTGAGTCGCTAACAGAAGGCTTTAGCTTTTCTTGTTTGGCATCCTCGATAAGCGTATAAAAACAGAAGTTTTCAGCTTTTCCATTACTGTCTAAGAAAGATAGCTTGCTCTTAGGTTGCTTGCCCCATTTGATTTTAATGTCATGGCTTTTTGCAAGTTCATTGCATATTGATTTGACACTTTCAATGGATCCAATTGGCTCCATTTCAAAATTAGAGGCTGTCATAGAGCCATTGCTAATGATGTCAGAAAGAAAAAATGAAGCAAATTCATTGGGTTTAATTTTTCCATTTCTGTCCAGAGACCGAATGGAGTAATAGTATTTTCCAGCTTGCTCAGCATCAATTCCCCAATATGAAAGAAGAGAATGAAATACACTGAGTCCCATCGAGTTAAACAGATTAAACCAGGCACCCTGAAAGTCTTCAATGTATTCTTTCGTAGAATACTCAAGATCTTCAGACATAAGTCCAATGATATGTTTAGCATAATCTCTTTCTGCTTGAGCTAAACCATCTTGCAAATTCATTGTGCTATGCCAAAGATGCTTCTTGCCTTGCAAGCTTTAAATGCTGTTGGCGAACCTTAGATTTAGCAGCACGGCGAATTCGGCGCTTTTTCAGGGAATCAATACTTGGTCCCTGAGGGGCTGAATTGCTCCGACAAGAGGTGTCAACACCGTGAGAATTCGAGCCTGGATCGTAAACATGTCCGTATCTTTTCATGATAACCTCTTTAAATTATGTAATGAGTATACAGTAAATACTTAAAATGTCAATAGCTAATTTGCTCTAACACTCTTTCCTCGAACAAATTTACCTTCACGTTTTCTTTTTCTGATATTCTGTCCGTGGTCGAATGGTATTTCTGAAACCTTTCGCTTTGATGCACAGACTGAACAAATAGGATTATTTGTGTTTTCGTGCCAAGTATCTGTTTTTTTGCTGCAAAATACGCATTTTTCCAGAGCGTAGATACCAGAGATCTTCATTTGCCTAACTTCTTCTGGGTCTTCGGTCCAAATAGGGATCATGATGACTTCCTTTGATTATTTTTGCAGTGTGAGTCGAACAGACTGATCTTGAAAGCTAACGCTTTTATCTAAATCCATTGCTTTTGCAGAAGTTCTCTTTGTGAAGTTTTCAAAGATAACGATAAGTCCACGAGTCATATTTTCTGTTAATGAGCCAACATTTTTGAAGTCAACATGCGTAATTTCAAGCTTGCTACTTGTGGTTCTCATTGTCTCAAAATCAATGCCGATATCATTATTCAGATAATGATTTAGACCTACGCTTTTTAGTAAAAAGCTAGATTTTTCCTGCTCATTTTTAATGAAGGATTTAAAGTTATCTTCTGTAGGTGTACTAAGTAATTGACTGCGAAGAGAGGCAACTTTTTCGCTGTTGACAAGTTTCCATGTCGCAAGCTCAATATCTTCAGAATAAGGGATCAGGGTTTTAAACATGGCTGATGATCCGCCCATAGGCTCATCTTCAGGATATTCGCATGTGAAATCGCCACAATTAAGTAATGGAATGTGCTCCATGTGCTTTCCATCAAAAAGATCTGATAGTGACTTAATGTGCTTCTTGTAGTAGTCAGAAGGATGATTCCAAACTTTCTCTAAAGCTTCTTTCTCATTTTTCACTTCTAGAGGCATTGCCATAACGTAATTTTTGTTAGTTTTGTCAAAGAATTTGATTTCGTAAATGGCAATGAATTTCATGTTTGTATCCCTTATTTGATTTGATATAAGTATACATTATTGACGGTGAAATGTCAATGACTACATCGGAGCATTGATGATAGATGTTGTGATAATTAATACTGAGTTATCGCTATAGTGAATAACCATGAGTGAGCCATCAAAAGAACGGTCAAAGCCTGAATGTTTTTCTGGTGAGTTTTCACAATGATCAATGCGATTAGACATTAAGTGCTTTTGGATGTCGTCAGATTGCGGAGAATTGTATTTCCCATCATATTGATAATGCTTTTTAATTGCTTCTTCTACTGTTTTTGCTTGGGTAGCCATTTTGCCTCCAAAAAAGCCATATTCAGAATATGGCTTTTCGATTATTTATTTTTCAATCCGAGTAGTTTTGGCTCGTTTGGTGCTCTTGGCTTGATTGTAGCCACGCTTAATGAGCATCATTGCTTGTCGCTTTTGAGCTGATGCTCGTGCGGTTGTTCGTCTTACTGCCATTGGAAATCGGTCCTTTAATTTGGTGTCTTAGCTAGCACTTTGTATAGTGCTTTAATGCCATCAACGATGTCTTCGTCAAAATCGCCACGCTTCATTACTTCTAGCGTTTCAGTGCTTGGCCATTCTTCGATAATCTGTGTTTTGTTTTCGATAAATGCATTGAGCATATTACCTAGTAGTTCTTCTTTGTTATCAAAGTCAAAGTAGATGCTTGCGCCATCATTAAAGCCATCACCAATATTATCACCAAAGACAAAATAAACGTCTTTTTCATCCCAAGAGAATGTTAGGTGAACATTGATGGATAAGTAGTCACCGCCGCTTGCTGTTGGTACTTTTAGTTCAAGCTCTAGATCTGAATAAGAGTCGTTTTCTTGCCATACACGCCAGCCACTTCCATCAAGTGCATCAACAAAGTTTTCAGGCATATTGCCTTGATACTTGTCAGGATTGCCCAGGAGCATCTCTAAGAAGCTTTCAGGGTTTCCGATGATGTCTGACTCTTCAATGCCATTAATGCGGTTTCTGACTTCGCACAGGCTATTTAGAATGCCAGTTAAAACACAATCATCAGATGTGTCACCAGTTTTCTTAACGAATAGCCCTGCTAAGGCTTCAAGTTCATTAACCTTGTCTTCTAGGGATTCTTTAATTGAATCAGTATTCAGGAGATAAGATAAACCATGACAAACAGGGCATTCACGAGGCATTTCGGTATTAGGTGAAAGACCTTTAGATACTGAAAGGCTCTGTGCAAACTCTTCAGAACTGCCGATATTTGAACACTCAGAACACTTATGATGACTCATGATTTATCTCCCCTTGATTTGATGAAACAAGTATACGTTATTTGCTTGAAAATGTCAATAGCTAGTTTGATATTTTTGCCTGTTCAACGCCTTCAATGGCAGTATCAAGCTTTTCAAGATCATCAGCTAAATCGCCAAGTCCTGCTTTGCGAATTATATCAATCTCATCTGGGCCAACAGAGCACTTGTACGCAATATTATGTAAGTTGCGCACTAAAGGCTCGTAATCAGACCTGGAGATTTCAGAAATATTTTCAATATTGCGGCCAATGATTTTTGATAAGGCATGGGGCTCTATATCGGTTCTATCATTGTTCCGAACAATTATTTCAGTTAGCCAGAGTGAGGGATCGAGCTCATGGGTAAACTCATTCTTTCCTATTTCATACCCGGCATATAGCTCACCAGTTGTGCTTTTTCGAGCATAACATTTAGCGCCTGAATTAACGTGAGTGCAGATGACATCAGCCCAGTTTGGCATGTTGAGCTTAGCAATGTCTTTGTTGGTATGAATGGCTGTGAAGGTTTGATCTTGTTCTGTTTGCATTTTAGAAAATCCATTTGTTTTTGTTTTTGGCCTCCAGTACCTGGAGGATGTATCCAGCTCTTTAGTACTGGTCTAGCCCTTTGGCCTTGATCATGGCTTTTGCAAGATGCATGAGGTATTTGAAGATGTCGCCATTTTGAAAGTCTATCTTTACAAGAGTGTCTTTAATTTCTTTATGAAAAGGTGTCATTGTCCCGATAAAATCAATGAGTAAATTCCAGGTTAAGCCATGTTGCCCTTCAATTTCTATTGAGGAGTCTAAGCTTACTGATTTTTCAGTGATGATTTTTGCGAGGTATTTCTTGATATCAGACATTAAAAACTCCCTTAAGATTTGAAATAAGTATATCAAAAGAGAGTTAAATTGTCAATAGTTATGGTCGATTATCTGATAAGAACTTTGGTTCCTGGAGCAGGGAGATCGCCATTTAGCAAAAATATTCCGTTGTACATTTTTGCACTACAGTTTGAACCGTGAACCCTGTAACAAAGCCCTCTTACTCTAATTTTTGTTGCATTGCTTTTTAGGTTTCCAGAATATGTTCTATAAGTCCAAACATCGGGCCAATCTTTTTTTCCTGTGTCTACTGCTGTCGTAGCTGATGAGCCAGCGTAAGAGTAGATGATCATTCTTCCAGTATCGGCATCACCGCTCCATGTCCATGTTTTTGCCTTCATGGTAAATGGCATGGAAATACCAGTTGTTTTAGGCAGATTATAATAGGTGCTTTCATCAATTTTTTCACCAGCTAGTTGAGGAAGAACTTCAGGCTGAGTAAAGCCATAATGCCATAGTGAGGTTTTTCCATTATTGGCCATATACTTCATTCTAGTGATTCTTTCACTGGAAATTGCAGAGTCAGAAGTTGTTTTCATTTGGGTAAATGAAACATTTTTAATACCATCAGGCAGTGTTACTTCGTAGAAGCTGAAGTCTGTGCCGGTAGCTTGTTGAGATTGGCCCTCACTAAGTGTTCGTCTCTGGGTTTCTTTTCTTTTTAAAACCCTCTTTTCTGAAAAAGAATCATAGGCAAACACTCTGACCTCTCTTTCTTCGTCAAAGTCGCATTCTCTATTTTGATTAAATTCTACACCTTTTCTAACGCTACTAACCGCAGGGAGCCATGAGTCACAATCATAAACGCCACCAACTTTACTCCATTTGTCTTCTTCCATCTGGATACCGGAATAGGTTGATAGCTTTTCACTTACAGGTGCTCGCATTACATAAGATGATGACGCAATAGCTGTGGTTGAAGCAATGAGCAATGTAAGGATAGATAACTGTGTTTTCATGTTTTAAAGTGCCTTATTGTTTTTTAGTGACGTTATCACTATTAGGGTTACTTATCAATAAAAACCGAGGTTTCAGGCGTGGGTTTTTATTGACAAATAAGGGTACTTATAGTATACTTATGTTATCAGGTAAGAGGTATCTATGAACATATTGACATTGCGCTATGAAGCTTGGTTTAGAAGTAGACAAACATCTGTAAGTTTGGGATTTGGAGAGAGAGAGTACAGTCAGCACTTACACAACCGCTATCAAAAAGTTTACTTTCTTTTTGGTTACAAGGTTTGGACCTATGTTTGTCGCGTTGAAGTTGTTCCTGTTTATGCGTGGGCTCAAGTTGGGACTTGCGGATTTACTGATTTTCGTGATGATTTTTGCACCAAATACCCTCGATTGGCAAATAAATTCCATAGCAAGAAAGAAAGCGTAATTCTAACTAGTGAAATGCTGACATCTAAAGTGCTTGGATTATTTAAGGTAGCGTAATGGCATTATTTGAATTTAGAGTAAAACAGATTGCGGGTTCCTATACGGGCGCTTGCTACACAATAAAGAAATCCCCGGCACTGTATCTTGCAAGATTATTTCTATTCCTTGAGACAAGCATATTTGTGCTTGATGAAAAGGGTGATCCTTTGCTGTTTAATAAAGAGCATGAGTATGAGAATGTCCTTAATAGAGCTTGCAGATACAATGCAATGCTAGACTTTAAGGGACATCATGCGTTGAGTGATGAATATGACAGGGCCTGGGAAAGAAAAGGACTAACAGAGGAGATGATAAGAAAGGAAAATCTCTCTCCGTATTACCCTGTTGCTTATCACGAGCAATTTTTTCTTGAGGATGAGTTCTCAAGAAGAATTATTGTTCCTTTTTGGACACCAATGAATAGAAATAATTTGAAGAAGGAAGGTTGAGTTGATTGATTTTTTTGGAATGCTTGCGCTAGTTGCAATGATAGTTATTGGGGTCTTGCTCCTAAATAAGAATAATATGGGTGGAATAATTTGGATTGCTGTGGCGATACTAGTAGGCGGGTTTATCAATATGATGCCCTCAGATAGTCCATGGGAGTACCTTTTCACGAGTGCAACAATGCATGACTTGGAGAAGGGTCTATTTGGAGCAGCAGTATTATTCGTTTTTCCTATTGTTTGTTGTATGGTGCTAGGCAAAAACTTGGAAGAGTTATTTAATCGAGATTACTAGCTATAAGGCAATGCGCTATCTATGGGTAGCGCATTTTTTTATTGATATGTAAGCCTTTTGATTGCGGAAAGATTCTGCAATAAGCAGAAAAGGCTTGACATATCAGTCAATTATGCTACTATGGGGGCATCCAAAGTGCTTCATTAAATGAGATGTTTGCGGTTTGGTGTTGGATTAATTCCAAGGCAAGCAGTCAGGCATTTTGCCGCCAAAATAACTTTTCTAAGTATGTAGTGTAATGCACTTTTATAGGGTGATTACTGGTAGGAAAGACTGCAACCGATATTCGCCCACACAATAAAGGTATGCACTATGTTATCTATTTCACAACGCAAAACTCCAGGCACTGTTATTCAGCAAGTTATGTCAGCTGCAACAGGAAGCCCTGTAAGAAAGAAATCCCTCATTCAGCAAGAGATTGCACGTTCAGCAGGATATGACTCATTTGAGCAGGCTCAGGCACTAAATAATCGTTCAAAAATGATTATGGATAAGTTGTGGGTCGAGCGTTCTCCTGCCGACAATAATAACTGGGTAGTAAGGGCGATTAATTTAAAAATTGTTATCGATAGTCCTAATGGAAAAGTGTTTGCTTTCAATATAGATGGTGAGCTTATTAGTACTACTCAATTGCCACCTAGAATGCATGGATTTAATTTTGACGAATCGTGTATTGATTTTTGTTCTAAGTTCAACAAGGTAATATTCTCATCCGGCCCAATGAAAAACACGCTTGTTATTCAACGAGTGTCTAAAAGTGAACTTTCCTTTTCAATTTCAGGCATGGATGGTGGGCATCGTTCATCATTTCGATTTTCAGAAAAAGATGTTAATCAAGTTGCTAGATGGATGGATGATTCACAGACAGCAAGAATGCTTGCTGAGTGCGTAATGAACTGTGAAGATAGCTCTAGTGTTGAATTTGAGGCCAATCAGCTTGGCTTTACTGGAGTCGAAATGGAAGTCGCTTCGAATACCGCTCTGTGGATTTTTGAGAAAGACAAAGGTAGCCATAGTGATATTATTGATGAGATTGAGCCAAAGATAAAAGCGCCAAAAGCGATGGGACTCTTTGCTCATTTGTTTTTGAAGCATTACTATGCCGGAAGTAAGAAAAGAGCCAAGGAACTCTGTGAAAGCATGAGCCTTGAGAGCGAGGACCTAAATGACATGGTATGTCGATTTAAGTCTGAGGCAGACTGGTTTTTACTAACCTACTGCAAGCATTAATGTTAATGTCCTGAGCTTAGGGCATATTCAAAGAAAAAACCGCCTTTCAGGCGGTTTTTTGCTATAAGTTCAGGCCTCGATACTGCCGTGGATAAGTGGTGTTTTTTAATTTTTAAAACATCCAGGCATTTAGAGTCGAACTAAGTCTGGGGCAGAGGCGATGGTTACGATGAAAGATTATGAGGGAGGCAGCGCATATGCTAGTTACTCGCATTTTTCAGTGGGTGATTCTTCGACATATTAGAGATTGAACGCTGGTGGTTATAGTAGCACCGCAGGTGATTCGCTAAGTGGGCACAATGGGCAATATTTAGGAGGCCGTCATAGTCATGATTACAAGGATCGCTATTAAAGCTTAAAAGAGACAAAGATTATGATTAGATGAAAAAAGAGGCTTAGGCCTCTTTTTTGTACGGAATTATCTTCTAGGCCATTTTGTTTTGCCTTTCTTGCGATTGCCGCCACGAGCAGAGTAATCTTCTAGAATATGTTTTCCTGATTTAACATTTATGTGGTGATCAGGCAAGAAGATAACGCCATCAGGGCTAGGAACATTGGAAGGAATTAGCTTTTGAGCAAGAATATCAATTTCGTTGACAGCATCTGAGAACATATCACCTTTAGGTTCAGGTAGCCCTAATTCATGACGGGCATTTTTTAGTTCTTGATTGCTTGAGACCACAATAACTTCATGGCCTATTTTACTGGCTGCTTGAATGATCGCTGCTGCACTAATTACTGAATCATGACTAAGACCGACAATGATAGGGGCATGTTTAACAGCACCCGTTTCACGAACTAAATCGACTAGTTCTTTGGCGTGTTTCATGGGATCTATACCTGAATTGTGAGACATGATTAACTCCATAATTAATATGTGTTTATTATATAGTAATTGATATATACTGTCAATGTTGGTGCGTAAAAAAACCGCCACGAGGACGGTTTTTTACTGGTAAGCGGCGAGCAAACCATCGCTAAACTAAATGGAGTTATTGCCTAATAATTGTGAGGGCTATCTCGCATTATTATAATACAGCAGTAATTACCATGGTTATTTCTTAAAATGAGACAATCAAGCTTTTAGGATGCTGTCTAGAGCTTTATATTACCATATATGACTGAAAAGTCAACAGATGCTAGCTTGGTAAAATAGAAAAACCCGCCACAAGGACGGGTATAACTAGCCTCAGAGGCACACTATAACAAGGAAAACATATGACTTAATCAACAAGATAAACACCATATGCTTAAATATTACTCACAAGAGACATTGCTGTCAATAGGGTTAAGTTGCAATTTTTGTGTATTTTTATGATGCAATCAGGTGCTCAGTATTACTTATTAAAAACAATAAGGTATGACATGTCAAATTGCTTGTTTTTAATAATTAAAAACCAGCTCGAAAGGCTGGTTTTTGTTGGTTGGTTATGCTCGTAGAAGCTCGGGCAAGTCTCGCTCTCGATACTCTTGAGGCATAATCATCAATGCGCCCTCATCACCAATGGCAATACTGATATTGTCGCGACTGCCAAGCTTAAAAGTCACTTGGGAATCGGCCTTAAATACAGATAAGGCTTTTAGGTAAGAAGGGTTGAATGTTGCATCACCTGTTGTTGTAGGCGTGAATCGATTAAATATTTCTCTAAAGTTGATTGGATCATCTTCAAGAAGTATAAAAGGAGTGTAGCTGACTGTATTATCAGATTTATCTAGCCCAATAAGCTGACAAGTTTGAAAGTTAACTTGAAACTTTTCAATTCCGGTCATTGCAAGTGTACCAATTTTGATAAGGTAATCTTGGCTTGGTAATGAGCCTTTAAGCTTATTGCTAACAAATGCGATATTGCCATCAGTCGCAGCAGCATAGCCAGACTTATAAATATGAATACCCTGAACAATCTGACGAACATCTTTTGTGTCACAGACTTGTTTGAGGATTTTAATTGACTCTTTATCAAGTTCAATCATGTTAGCTCCCTAATATTAATTATTGCATTAGTATACTAAATTTACCCATAAAAGTCAACAATCGAATAAAAATTAAAGCGAGAGGAAAAGAAAAGGACTGGATAAATTTGCTTCACTTGTGAAGCGGCAAATCAAAGGAAGCATAAGCTCCCTTTAACTCGTTGTTACTGATTAGAACAGAGAGTGCTGCACATCTTTAAGAGGCTTTGGTTCCTCTTTCTTTGGTTTGTTTTTTGTTGCTTTTTCCACTTTGGGAATGTCGAATTTCAAACCAAATTCTTTGGTGATGAAAGTGGCTTTATCCTGACTGTAATCAGCAGTTTTTATGTTTTCAAGTTCTTGCTCTGTAAGTAGAGTAGGGCAATCTCGAATGGTCGCTAGATCTGCATAGAGAGGGAGGTTGCTCATTTGTTCTCTGAGTGCATTAGCTCCCTTGCCAGTGATTTCATTAGCATGCTCCATGATGTCTGCAACAGTGCCGTATTGATTAATCCACTTAGCAGCTGTCTTATCACCTACGCCGTCAATACCGGCGATGCCGTCTGCTTTATCACCTTTAATAGCCAAAAGGTCAATAATGTAGTCAGGCTCAACTCCAAACTTGGCGACAGTCTCATTATAGCCCATAACTTTTTTGGTCTGAGGGTTGTAGATTTGGATGTCGTCATTGATCAGTTGGTGCATGTCTTTATCAGTGGTGACAATATATACATGATAGCCCTTATCGACATAATAATTTGCTAACATGCCTAATGCGTCATCCGCTTCAAAATCAGGCTTGATAATGGTTGGAATGCCTTGAGCTGTCATTGCATCAATGGCCATTTGCTCTTGAGGTTTTAGTTCCTCAGGCATGCCTTTTCGTTCAATCTTGTAGTCATTGGTGAGATCATGACGAAAGTTTCTGCCGTTGTGGTCAAAAACAGCAACAACAACTTCGGCCTTAGGTAGTGAGTCTTTACCATTTTTAAAGCGATTTGCCGCATTTAGAGTCAGTTGTGCAGACTCTGTTCGATGATGTTTCCAAAATCGAGGAGGCTGAGTGTGAAACATACGGTAAAGTGTGTTGTTGCAATCAAGCAACACAGCAATTGGCTTTGTCATGGGTATCTCTTTAAAGATGAGTAATTGACATATAATATATACTAATTTACATCATATGTCAATTGATTTCTATTGGTATCCGGCGTCACTTTCAATTGATTTTTGAAATTGTTCTGACTGTTCTTTGGATAGTAAATCAAGCTGTGCAACTACGCCATTAAGGTTAATTTTATTAATGTTGTAATCGGAAATAATTTTAGAAACATCATCGCTAAAATCTTCAAATCCCTCTTCTTTACTTAGAGCAAGCTCATAGCCTAATTCTGCTTCGAGCGTATCTTTAAGGGATGAATACCCAAGAATGGTGACTATTTTCGCTAGAGTTGCTGACGCATTCATTTTCATAATTTATCCAATTTTAATTAGTTTTATTAAGTATAACATTTTCGAAATTTGGTTACATTAGATTCTTGCAATGAGTGCCGTTATGTAAAGGTGTAATACAGCAAGGTGTAATAAATTAATCCTTCTGATTATGTGACAATTATTATTAAATTATTTATAGTGACTTCATGATATTTTTAGAAAGTTAAATCAATGAATAGTGTTGCTGAAAAAATAGAAAAAATTGAGAAAGAGCTCAAATCAGGAAATGCTAGTAATAGCCTATTATTTAGCTACGTTTTGTTAAGGCTGGAGCAGGATGGAGTTAATTATGAGTGTGAAAACGAAAATACTATCGATATAAAAATTAGGGATGGATATGAGATAAGAGTTTGCTTTGATAACTTATTCTCTCGACTTAGCTCAACGCCAAAAGAAAGAGTGATGGATATGGTTGCGTGCTGGTACGCAGGAATTTCAGAATCAAACCGAAAGGTAGATGGGAATCCAGTATCCATGGATAGAGTGATTGTTAGGGTTCGGCCAGCATCTGTTTTGGAAGATGTTGCACTAAGCTCTAATTGCTCACTTAAAGAGGCTGAGAACAGGTTTTCTTTGATGGCGGTGAATGATGATTTTTTTATCGCGATTGGAGAGAATATGGAAAACTCAATATCTATGGCAAGCATTAATTGCTTTAAGGAAGATAGTGAATTTCTCTCCAGTGCTTTGAAAAATTTACCGGACCTTATTGAAAATGATTTTCAAATATCAGGAATGGGTAACTCTAAAGGAAAACCCCAAATATTGGCAATAGCAACACCGGGGGAACTATGCTACTCATTTCCAATGAGTAAACCTCACCGGGGGATTTTGACTAGATTATTGGATGTTTGCGATGAAGATATTGTTTACTTCTTCTCATTAAAAAACGAAATTGTTCATGCGGTCATCAAAGACGATCAGGAAAGCATTAACATGCTAAAGGAATATGCGGACCACTTTGAGGAAAAGTTTGAGTTATTGAAGATTGGAAAGAGCGGCTTAATAGAGCCTTTGGTATGCGAAAAGTTTATGCATTAAAAGATACAAAAAAGACCCTTGAAGGGTCTTTTTATTAAGGATTAAGTCTAATCGTTCCTGACTGAACACCTGATGTGTATCTGGCAGACCACTTCTCAATAAGTTTTGAACCGTTCTTATAGCCGGCAAGAATATAAGATGATCGGTATTTATTGGAGCTTGAGTCAATGTTTTCAACATTAAGATTGCCGATTTGTGTTGCTCCAAAATAATTTCGTAGCTCTGTGTGGAAGGCATTAGAGTTCCTGGCTGGCTCATCATAAGTATTGATAAGGACTAAGTGGCCGTTAGGAATGCTTCTTAGTTTGTCTCTCATAGCTATTGCATTATTTGCGTCACCATAAACATCATAGCTATGGTGCTCTGTAATAGCATCCGTTGCTGGATTGATAACCATTATTTGCCATGAACGGCCAGCCCAATATCCTTTTCCATCATAATATATTGCTCGGTCTGCTAAAGCGCATGGTGTGTCATTAAGGCCGCAAGAGGCTAAGGAAATCACATGGAGTTTACTGCCAAATACATTTCTTTGGGATGAGGAATCGATAGTTTGCTCTTTTGTAGCTTGTCCAATTTCTACAGAGTCAGCAATATATGCAATGGTCTTTTCTTGGTCTGTTTTACAGGCCCTGGTTTGAGTCATTGGCTTATCGACATAGACTGTGGATGTACTTGGAGCCCAAGAGTCACAATCATAATTTACTCTAGAATTTGACCAATCAGTCTTTGAGTCAATTGTAACAACTCTTTCTTCATCTAGTGTTATTGTTTGGTGGCGCTCGATTGGTGCATTAAAATCCCTGAAACTTCCTGTATCAACACTTTCTTCCCTTTGCTGCTCCATGCGCTTCTGATCTTGATTGTAGCTTCTAGACTGTGTAAAGGAAGCCATCTGATTAGAAGGGGCTGGTAAGTACTCAGTATGAGAATTAGGCTCATTGATATTAACCCAATTGGTAAATTTTGAACTCGACAATATCCATTTTTCGAAAAGACCGAGCGCTTCTTGAAATTCATTCTCGGGGAAGGTCTTTTTGTCTATTCCTTGCTCAACCATTCTGACAAGACTAGAAAAAGGGTCTTGTTCTTTTATGGTGTAGCTTCGCTCTTTGTTTTGGGAGCAGGCCCTGGTTTGCAGAAAGCTTTCATTATAGTCAACAGAAAATGCAGAAGGGCTCCAATCACCACAACCGTAGTGACCGCCTTTTGAAGACCACTCGCCATAATCTGTAGGTAATTTATTCCAAGAAGAGAGCTTTTCTTTTAAAGGGGTTCTCATCTTGTATTTTAGTTTTTCGGTATCTGCAATTGCTGAACTTGAAAGCACGCCAATTGCAATTGCGATAGATATTGGTAAGGCCTTCATTGCCGACTCCAAATAATTGTTGTTATTTAAATTATTATACACAATGTCGATAAGGTTTTCAATGCTGTGTAAATGAACAAAAAGCCCTTTAGGGCTTTTATTTATTGTTTGCTGGCGATTTCATAGCCTTCTACGATTTCATAGCCTTCTACGATTTCTGAAATTCTTTCTTGAATGTAACTAATTTTCATTGTTTTCCCCTTTGTAAATTACATAAACCATATTGTAATTGTGACCATTGTCAACGATAATGTTTCTTGTTTTTGATATAGTTACAGGTCAATTAAAGAGCAGGATTTTAGACATGGGAATGGCAGTAGGCGGAAGAAGTGTTTCTTTTGAGATGGCAATCGCAGTGGCAAGCGTTTCAGTTTTATCAAGAGTGCATTCAATTGATGTACCTGAGTTTGATGAAGAGAAAGGGGCTCAGCATGGAAGTGAGAAAAACCTAAAGGTAGATAAAAACGAAAGAGTAAAAGGAAAGCACAAGAAGCCCTTTTATGTTAAAGACCGATGGTAAGCCTGTTGTGACATAGTATGCTATAAAATAATAATTTGTCATTATTCTTTTGCATGATAGTATTTAGTAAATAATAGAATACGGATCATGAAAGGTGAATGTGATGACAGATAAGATTAACAACGGTATTGCCTATGCAAAAGCATTGGCTACAAAATGGAGGCTAAAAGAGGTAATTCAGTTTCTTGCTTGCTTAAGTCCTTTTGTGCTTGTGGTTTTAGTTGAGATGGCAAATGTCTACTATGGAGGCTCTGTATCTGAAGAGATAAATGTTTACTCTGATTTTACCTATAATATTTTTTCATTATCAGCAGTACTTTCTGGTTTTTTATTTTTCAGTGTCTTTTCATCAAAAGTGAACTTTGTTCCTTTGCCCTGTATTTTTTACCCCTCGCTTGTAGTTTCACTTTTAACTTGGCCTCTTATTTTGCTAAATGCGATAGTGAATATGGCAAACGGGATCAGATTGCAAAGCGGTATTAATCTAATAGAAATGGAAAAAAACGAGTACTTTAATATCGCAATATATGATACTGAAGTATCCGCGTTCTTTATCGCTTGTATTACTGTGGTAATGATTATATCTAGGCCAAAAGAAGTTAATAAGATGTTTGTTGCTGGGTTAATTATCTTGCCAGTAGTGAGTAATTTAGTTTTTGATTTGTTTTCGTTGATTTTTTCTGATCGCCTTTATTTTGAAATTGAAAATGTTTTTGGGAACGGGATGGTGAAATCAGATCCTTATATTGGGTATGTGTTTTCATTTCTAATGGTTATTGTTTCTGCTTTGATTGTTTATTATGTTTATAGTAAAAAAGAGAACATTAAAAGAAATTTAGGGTATCTATTTTTAGGATACTTTACTGCAATTTCAACAGCCTTGATTGCTGCATCTTTGATTCCTAGTTTGCCATCAGTCAAAGGCTTTAATAATAATATTAATATCATTACTGTTTCTATTCATGGGAATGAATACGAAATAGATCAAAGCATACGGTCTGTAATGGACCAGGATACTGAATTTATGATAGAGTCATACGCTGGGTTAAGTATGCATAATTCTACGTCTCAATTGGAGTATATGCTGCGTTCTTCTTATGGTGGAGATAATGAGAAGGCTATTAAATTTACTGCTGATGTTTTACTTACAAATTTAAAGCTCTATCATGAAAAGTCAGACAAGGTTGTTAATCTATTAAAGAATGAGAAGATTGATTTAGGAGATGCTATTGGTATTCTTATACCTTTTATTGTCTATGAGGCATCTCCTCTGCATCATCAAGAAAGATTTTTGGAGAATGTATTGAAAGGCCAATATCAGAAGGCTGCTAATGCTTTACTTGATGATGCTTTAAATAATGCGGAAATTGAAACGCTTCCTTTAAAAATGAAAAGTAAGAATAACCAAGAAAGAGTTGGATCGCCTGGACATCCTATTACTCAAGCTATTATGGCTAATTTAATCAGAAATAATTTAATTGAGTTTGATTTCAATAAAATTAATAATGACGAAATGAGAGAGAAGGCTAAAAGGCTTTATATTGTCAATGACAACGATACATTCCAGGTTGTTAGTGATGAGAAAATAGAAGAATGGTACAAGATATTTAAAACTGATCGACTAATGAAATAATTTAAAGCCGGGGAGATCCCGGCTGTTTCCGTTTTGTTAAATCAAAAGGCGCTTAATAGCGCCTTTTGATTATTGCCCTGAACAAAAAGGAACGGTGTCTACATTCCACCATTTGCCATCGAGTACCTTAAATACCTTTTTCTTGGTATACATATCTTCAAACTCAGTAACCGTAAATGTGCGGCTCTCTTTCTTTCCTTTGGCAACAAAATGATCTCCCTGAAGGAGCTTGTCAAAGAAATTGGCGCTCTTTTCAATCTTGAATTCGGTTGGATGTCCACATGATTCCGTATAGGTGTGCTCACAGTAGTCAGAGGCGTTAATGAGCTCATGAAGGTCTGATAGCTCAATTGTTGGAATAGATGGATTGGATGTGCGATTGGTGAGCTCTACTAGCGCATTCTCGACATGTCCTTGATTAATTGGCTCTGCATGAGCATCTCTATGAGAGATATTCTTGTAGATATGGGTAATGTCGTGAACATTAAATGCATTAAGCAGACAGAAGTCAGGATGGTGAGCTTCATTAACGACCTTGTTTGATAGCTCTGCAAAGCTGGTAAATCCAATACAGATGGCATACATGTTTTGTGTTTTTGCAATAGGGTATTTTGCAGCCTTATGAGCATTTAGTTCATTTAGAATTAGTCGGCTCAAAAGCTTGATTTCATCTTTAAGGGCTTCAATTTGTGGCTTGTTTAATCGTGGTCGGTAGGTCATAGACATAATACTATCCTTTATGTATTTCAGCTTAAGCGCCACTCTCCACTGAACAATAAAAGAAGTTATGTTCTATATGGAATTTCGTTGATTACAATCTGTGCTTTCGCTTTGCCAATGTGACGGGTTATCAGGACTAGATTTTGCCCTACCTGATAATAATAACAAATAATGAATGAAATGTCAATGAAAAAGGCTTGTCTAGTATTTATGGACCAACAAATTGCATTAAGTTACCTGCACTTTAAAGGCCCTCGTAAGGGCCTTTAAGTGATGTTTAGATTAGCGGATGTGTTTCTCCACATTCTCTTGGGTATTCTGATTTAGCAGATGTATCAGCATAGCTTGTGAATCCTTTAATCGCTTCATCAATACCATTGAACGATTTGCTTGTGAGCGCATCTAGTTCATGGCCATCTTCTAAAAGGATCTTGCTTGATTTTAAGTCACTAGAAATTGTTGTTGAAACTCCTAATCCAGTTCCTTTGACTATTGAAACAACTCTCAATGGATGATTTTTAAAAGTATCAACAAATAATCGAGCATCTTCTGTTGAATAAAAAGGTTCACCATCTAAAGAAGTCAAATAGTGTCTTCCTGATGTCTCTACTGCATCAATAAAGGCATTGGCAACTTCTTTGCTAAGGACTCCGCATTCTGATTCGTTATATTCAAAGTTATTAACATAATTAATAAAGCGTGAGTCTTTGAGTAGATAAGGGATTGCGTATGAGTCATCGCTATTATGTTCGTCATGAGCTCTTGTGGTCATGAGTGCTGGAATACCCTTAATGAGCTCGCTCACAGACTCATAGCGATAGCGCTCCAGAAGCATGTGTTGGTCTTCTTCACGAATAAGGATGTCATTGCCTTCAGTGTTGATAATTACGCTTATAGAGCCTAGAGATGAGTTTGTAGAGATAACTAGAGATAGGGGCATTGTTGGAAATTGTTCAACAAAGGAAAGTGCTTGTTCTTTGCTTTCAAAGATTCCGTCATGTATCGGGGCTAAAAACCAGAACTCTGAACTGTAAATGACTTCAATGAGTTCCTTTGCAATGTCTGAAGATAGGCGACCCACATTCATTTCAAAAATGCCAGGTGCGTCATATTCGGAGTAATCATGGTCGAAGGTTTCTTCTATTTTATTTCCGGCAGTCTCTGTTAATGTGCCTAATAGGGTGTTCCAGTCTTTTGAATTGACTTCTTTTGAGAAGTTTTCACGAAACTCTGACAATTTCATTTTTGGATTGGCTTTCATTGCTGCATGTAGTGCAACAGTAAGGGATTTAATTTGAGGCTTGCTTAATTCTAGGTTCATGTTCTATTCCTTTTACTGTGCTTCGGGTAGTTATCTTCATTACTAATTTCACAAGTTAATAGAAAATGATTGTGTATGATTAGTTTTTTATTGTTTTAAAATAGATTCACCGTATCGAAGATGGCAGGACTATTTACCCTAAGTCCCTAGCGTTTCTCCCGTTTGAGATGCCTTTCTAGACCATGAAATAACTATACTATATAGCAATTAAAATGTCAATATATGGTTTTTCAGATATAAAAAAAGACTCTCAAGGAGTCTTTTTTTGTTTCTTTAGCAGCCCATGCCACGTTCAAATACTTCGAATCCAAATTCAGAACCCAAAACAGTGCTTTTTGCTCCTGTATCGGCCTCTTCTTCTGTTTCGTATTTGGCTAATTCACCCATTTTGTCTACCAGAGGAGTGTAACCGCCATTTTGCATTGTGAGCATTACAAAAAAATCACCTTGCATCTATTTATTTCCTTTTAATGGATTAATTGTGTTCATTAGTCATCTTCTTTTCGTTCTTTTTCAATTTTGAAAGTGGTTAGTAGCATATCGGCTTCTTGCTCAATTGCTTTGTTTACCCAAGGCTTTACTTCATCGCCATTCTGCTTCTGCATAGCTTTAAACATCAGTAGGTAAGTAAGTCGGATTTCCACCTTATCTTCCGTGTTGAATGTTTCTGGCTCCAATGCTGGCGCAATAGCTTGAATGCTTCGAATGTAATTATCAAAAAGAATACCGTCAACCAGATCCTTTTCAATGTTCAATTCGAACTTCTGACCAGACTTTATTTTATCAATGTCGTCACTGCCAATTGTTTTGATTTGCTCACCAAATGTGTAAGCGCCAAACTCACCAACTTTTTCAAAGCCGTCATCTGTGCGTCTAACTGCAATGTAATTGTTAAAGCAGTCACCGGCATGAGAGAGACAAATACAAATATCGCCGTTTTTTGGTTGCCACTTATTGCTGCCTAAGCGATGAAAGTGCTCATGCGAGATGTAAACATATAAACCGCCGATTGTATTGCCTGGTCGTAACATAGTAATTCTCAATTGGGTAGCTGATGAAATAAGTATACCATCAGTGCGTTAAAATGTCAATAAAATAAGTGTGTAGTGATGTGGTTTTACAGCAGGTTTCTGCTTTCATGAAAAAATAGCCCTCGTTAAAGGGCGATAAGGGAATACTACTCTTGTGTTTCCATGGCTTCTTTCATGACCACAAAGTCATAAAATGCCTTTTGATTACGAGCATACCCAACAATTTTGCTATCGATAGAAAGCGGGATATTGATTTCATCGAGACGGCTTTCGTCAGGAGATACAAGGTTTGCAATTTCAACAAGCGAATAAGTGTTATTACATTTGCTAGAAGCCTCTGTGTAGTACTTGTATGCTCTTGGCTCAGTCATTAAAATGTCGATTGAACGGTTTTCTGAATTGCAAAATCCCGAATGAAGAATAGGGCTGATGCTGTGATTTGACTTACGTTCTAGCTTAAGTAAGAATTCAACACCTGAGTCATCGCCTCGATCATAAACACTAATGTGAGAGCTCATTGATGTTGTCTTTAATGGCTCGGCATCAAGAAATAGATTTTCTGCAATTTCGATTACTTCTTCAACACGAGTACCAAAAGGAGTACCCCAGTTTGTAATGCTTCCAGTATCTACTTCGGCAGACACAACATTGAAGTGCTGAACAATGTATCGATATAGTTGTGAGCGAGAAGAGTCAACAGACATAAGCCTTGAGCCTTCTTCTTTCTGATATACATCTGGTTCGTAAACATCTGGGATAGTGCTTAGTTTAGTTTGTTCTTCCCATAGATTGAACCGGAGAGAGCCTAATCGACCCTTTCGACCCATAGCGCCTTTGTAGTAGACCTCCATCATGTCATGACCTTCATTAGTAAAAAGGTAAATAGTGTCAGGTAAGTCGAAATCATATAAAGGCAGAGGAAAAGTCACTGAAATATTTTCTAATTCAGCTTTGAATTGGTCTTTAATTGACTTGAAACCGTTAGTGGCTTCAAAAAGTTGTCCTGCAACAACATCTCGCATTTTTCCTTTTTTGTTGGTATCAAAAGAAAATTTTGCACTCATGTTGCTCATTAGACCTTCAACTAGAAGATCAAATTCTGAACGTGTGAATTGGCTAGGTTTAAGTTCCATAATATTCTCCAAAATAAGCTCATCGGTGGCGACCTTTCCACACCTGAGCTGCCGTTAGGAGTCAGATATGTAACTTAATAAAATAGTTTAAAGGTTCTGGCACATCTTACGATGCTGGTCGCTGCGAAGGATTTAATATCCCCAGGTGTCCGAGTACAATCAAGAGACTGTAATGTCCACTGCTGTTATGGGATATATAATATCAGAGATTGAATGAAATGTCAATACAATAATGACAATTCTAGCTTTTTCTTAAATTGTCTCTAAGTCTGTTTCTGGCATTTACAAGTGTTTTGCGTACTTCTTCTTTGCTCATATCACTTGTTAGTCTTAGGCCCATGTTTTCATCGGTGCATGATTCGGCACGAGAAATAAGCATTTTTTCGGCCTCTTGGTTGGCTTTAGGTTGTTTCATAATTTCCCTTACTTGGAATCATCTGTCCTAGGAAGAATTTCGCCAAACTCAAGTGTTTCAAAATCGAATTTTTTCCACTCAATTTCGCCTGTTTCTTCTATGGCAAAGGCCAAATAGCAATAACCATTGCTTTTTAAAACAGCGAGAGAGCCAAAGCCTTCACAGATTTGTGAGATGTAGAACCCCTCATCAAGAGTGTCAAAGATCTCTTTGATTGAGAAGTCGCTAAAGCCCATACCTACTTTTTTGTCATACTCTAAACTAAACTCTGCCATGCTATTTCTCCTACCTAATTTATTCACTAATTATATCAAGAAAAGAATAAAAAGTCAACAAAAACAGGAAGGTAGGAGCTAAACGAGCTGGTCAAATTCAGCCAAAGGCTGGCTAAAAACTAAATTTTTTCGGAAAAGGACTTACAGTAATCTTTATAAAGTTTGGTCTCTTCCAATTCCAGGGTTTCTTCCATTAAATCAGGATCCATGAAATCATTCCACTTTTCAACTGAGCCAGTCCATCCATCATTCATGGACATTACTTTATTGTGTTTTTCACTGTATGCAATGTATTCAATGTTCCCCCATGAGATGGGCCTGTAGCTTGCTGACATAAATACGGTATAAGAATCATCAAGATCATACCCCATGGCAATGAGATCGGGTATGAAATTTGCTACATCTAGATTTTTATCTCGGTAGTAATAATTAATAAAGACCTCTCTGAGGTTTTTATCATAATACTTATCCTCAAGCCATTTTCTAAATGATAAAGGTTTATTGCTCATTGTTGGCATTGTCTTCACCTTCATCATTGTTTCGCTCATCAATAATCTTTGTGTCTTTTGTAATAAGAAGACGATGGGCTTTGCCGTCTTTATCTCTAAGTCTAACTACATTAGGACCATTTATAAGATCAGATATTAATAAATGAAGCAACATAAAGAACCAGGCAAGCACAAGCCGGTAAGGGAATGTAGCATCAACATATTGTCGATATAGGCGAATAAATAACAAGCCAATTATGATGTAAATTGACAAGTAAAGTACTGATTGAAAAAACATAAGTTTCCTTGACATTATTGATTATTGTTGTAATAGTATATCGCATATGCTTATGACTATCAATCAATTTAGTAGTAATGCTATTAGGTTGTAATTGTGTGTTTTTACTAATTTTGGAGATTAAAAAATGAAATATGATGTTTTTAGAAAATTTGAAAACTTTCTTGATAGAGTGTCGGGTAGCGTTAGTTACTACATAATTGGGGTATTAACTATTGCATTTGTCTTATTAATTACAGCTGGAACTTTGTATTGGGCGAAGAATTCCACGAGTCCGGTGAATTACGTAAAAGAGCTCAATGTAAAGAGCGTGGACACAATTCTTTATAGAGGGCCGGGCAGGGGGCAGAGCTTAAAGCCTCATAAAAGAGTAAGTACCCCAGATGAACAATTTATTATTAAGCATGGGTTTTCAGTAGTGGCTTCATTTGAAAATAATAAAGAGATATACATGAAAGAAGGGTTTGGGTACGGTTCTTATAAGTTTGTTTGCACAGTGCAACATGAACAAGAGAAATGCTATAAGATAAGATAATTTAATCTATTTAAGGCCCATAACGGTATGTTTAAGGGCCAAATAGCAAAGGGGATTAGTGGATTGCCTGATCCTTTATCATTTTGTCATCAAGAAGAGATTTCAAAGTCCTTAATGCTGATACTTCAATAATGATCGAGAACCATTGGCGCTCAGGGAGTTTGGCCTTATCATCTTGAGCATGAAGAGTCATGATATTAGAAGATTCATTTTGATATCCAATAGGCTTAAAGGTCGCCACATCTGTTTTATTGTTAATGTAAACAATTGTGCTTTCTTCACTAGTTGAAGGAATGCCTTCACGAGATAGCATATCGATTAAAAGAGTCTCATTTCCTCCGCATCCCGGAATTGTGATACGTCTAGTGTTCTTCGACATGTGAAGACCAATAGAACTCCATTTGCGTGATAAAGAAAGTTCACCGGTATAGTGATGAGTTTTCATGATAATGCACCTTAGATTTAATTTTAAATAAGTATACTAAATTAAGGTGCATTTGTCAATAGGTGCTGGCCTTTGTTTTTTCTTTTTGATACAAGTTAATCATCTATCTAATTAAGCGCAATCATGTGTTTTTCGCCACCAGCAGCATGAGTCATTTCTCTTTTTTCTTAGACAAAATGCCATATTTAACCTTTTTTATTGGTTAATAGTCAGTCAGATTTTTTGTATTGCTCGCCAAATGGACTTCTAAGTAACTACCTTTGTGATTGATATTGGTATTGCGGTGGATGCCGCGAGTTTGCCAATAGTAGCTGTAGGTCGATTTCGCATCTGGCTCTAAGTCTAGGTACACTCTAAGCTCCAATGCCTTAGGTAAATGTATGACATCGAGCTTATTGTTATTCTTGTTGTATATCTCATAGCTATGCAGAGAAGATTTGGAAAATTGATCAAATGAGCCTGTTCCCTTGTGCTCTTGCAAGTTGATATTCGAAATATACATAGCGAACATGAAACCCCAAAGAACGGCGAAAGCTAACTTTAAAAATAATGGCGGTATCTCATTTCTTATTGTTGGTGCGTGCTTCATGTAATCATCATAGTAAGGTTTATTTTGATGAGGCTTGCCTTTGCTAAACCTATTATAATGCGATATTTCTCGATCAAAACGCTTAAGATTTTCCAGTGTTTGCCATTGATTGTCTACGCCCTCTCTCCATTCTGTGGCCCGAATATAGTAAGAGTGAAAGATGGCAAGCAGCAAAAGGGAATTTGCTGTTAAGTAGCCTGCCAAGATGTAATTTTGAACATTCTGAGTTTCACCATCAGGATTAATCTTTTGAGCAAGCTCTACAGATTCGCTCATGTCGCCCATAAAGAAAAAATAGACGATACATAGGCATGTTATTAGTGACAACGCTGTGAATTCAGGTATCGAATACTTTGTACTCCAGAAGTCTATTTTTTTCATGTACTTGGAAAAAGTATAAGGTTTTGACTCGTAATCTCTTACGCTTTTTTCCCACTTGGGTATGATTTCTTTGACTTGCTCTTCAGTCGGATTGTTTTTAAAAGTGATGCCGACCATTGTTATTATTGACATATCTAAACCTATTTGTCTTTGACTGATCTATTTGTTTTCCACTTTTGAACACCAGTGTAGAATTTTGTTATTTTATTGAGGCTGGTTCTTGAAAAGAAATGCTGTGCATATTGTTTTTTAACAGATATTGATTTTTATGTATTTTGCCAATTCATTATCCTCTGGATAAAAGAATTGAATATCAACCAGTCTGCCTTCGTGCCTTGGCTTTGATGATTCGCATTGGAACTTAGCATGGTAATGCTCAGTAAGCTTTAGTGCTGATAATTTAGGCTTTTTATCTATGATGACAGCAATATCAATATCGCTATTTTCGTTAGCGGTTCCTTTTGCTACTGAGCCAATAATGTATGCTTCAAGAATCTTCTCTTTTCGAGACGAGACAGGGTTGAGGCGCACAAATCTTCGCACATCACGCATCGTTATTGCTTTTTGTATGATCATGAAATTGCCATTGTTTTTTTATTGTGAGACCTTAGTGAGTCAGCAATATAGATAATCGCAAGTTCACATACGCAGTCTAGCTTGGTGATTGCATTAACTTCATCAATTTTGTTATTTAGAAGAAGTGTATTGACCTTTGTCATTACGTCATCGATATGAGCATTTAATGCCTTCGCTGTTCCGGTATAGAGAGATTGATAGTCAGGCCCTGTCCAGTCTCCAACAATAGCAGATGGATCAGCATTAATGAGCTTGTTTTCTTTTATGAAATCAATGTATTTTTCACGAGATTCCGATGATGGAAGGCTTTTTATTAATGCTTTTATCTTGGTTGGATGAGAGTTAGTTTGAATTGCAGAATCAATTTTCGGAAAAAGAAACTCTTCCGATTGCTTAATGTAGCTTTCTTCTGCTTTAGATGCTGATTTTAGCACTTCATAACTTTCACTAAACATGTAAAACTCCTCTCAAATCAATGAAATAAGTATACATCAATATAAGTTAATTGTCAAGTTTCGTTTTGGTTTATGAACCTTAGAAAAGCTCCTACTGCACCAATAATGAATCCGAATTTGTATTCTATTCCATTATTGTATGCTGCATATACTGCTACAGAGCTATCAAATAAACTACATATGAATGAAAGGAGAATTATTGATCCATGCCAAAGTCCATGTAAAAAACCGACAGGAGGAACATTGTCAATCTGGTCGAATGGAATATTGTCAGCGCAACCAGTCAATGTAAATATAGCTAATAAAACGAATATTGATTTTTTCATTGATGGATTACACTATGCTGATGTCGTGGTTTTTGCTTATTGAAATTCCAGTAAAGCCATTTGAGTTTGAAACTAAAAAGTTTGAATTTGGGTTTTCAATAACAACAATATCGCTGAGTCTTTTAAGACTTTCAATAACCTTGTAAGGGTCTTCACTATCATTAAGGGGCTTGAATGCATCACTCATGATGTCATGCATATTAATTGAGCGTAGAGCAACCACAGTGACCTTTGTATCAGTAGGTAGCCTTGAGTCAATATTGAAGTCGATTGTAAATACATCTCCTCTTGAAAGACTGTAGCCATTGACTTCCTTATGAATTGGTAGAACCTTTTGGCCAAGATTCATCATGCATTTTTTGCCATCTTCTTTGTTCACAATAGAGTAAAGAAGAGAGTCAACTTCAGACTCAGAAGGGAGGAAGCTAGAACAAGAGTTGGCGGAAATGCTCTTTACCATAGCAATACTAGGATTAATGAATCCTGCATTGCGAAGACTCATAAAAACATCAGCCTCATCCATACTGTATACATACGAGAATGAAGATGAAACACCCCTATTACTGTCAAGATTTTTTAGTGTCCAAATAAAGGCGGAATCCGAATCAGAAACACTTGGGTTAGGGTAGGTTTTATTAGTAAGATAAATTTTGATTTGCAGGTAATTGTCACCTGAAACTTTAGTTATCTTTGTACCATTGCAATAATCTTGCTCTTCTGGAATGTGATCTATCAGTGAGAAAAAATCAGGATTTTTATCTCTGAGTTCGCTAATGTTTTTGTACATGAAGTCCCCCTTAGTTGAGTGATTATTATACACAAATAAGGAGGCTGTGTCAATACGAGATTACTGTTTGAGAACTCGGCATATTTCAATTTTGTATCTTTCATTGCTAGCAGAACGACAACTTCCAGGCTTGGGTACTGAAATTGAAATGCTGTAATGATTTATGAATACTCCTTTTGATTTTGAACTAGCGGTTTTTTCTTCAATATCTGTAATCACTGTTTTCTTGTCGTGAGCCATTACGAACGCTTGTAACCATTCTTTATGTTTGTTTTCAGTTGAACGAATGTTAACATTGTTAACAATGTACAGCTTATTCTCATTTACGTAATCAAGAGAAAAAGATTGTTCTGTGATTACATTGCCATCAGCCACTAATGTTAGATTAATGGTTGAGTCTCGGCAATATACGCTCACAATCCCAATATAGCTAATAGCCACAAGTGCATAAATTGGGAATAAAGCAGGACTAAGAAGTTTCTTGAGTGAATGTAATTTTTTGCTCATTTTAATGCCTAATAAGTTGGACAAATATGGAGTGCGTCTAGATGACCTACCTTCCATACAGCGTGTAAGCTGTATTTATTGCAGAGTCTTAGTAGTTCTTTGGTTGGTAGCTCGGTTTCCGCGATGGTTTCGATAAGGTTGTCGCCATCCATCGTTCTGTCGTTCACAAGCCATACAGAGTCTTCTGTATAGGTGTATTCGTTGTCTGTGATGTCGGTCATTGCCAGGGCAATGCTAGGGCCATCAAAGGTATTATTAATTGATTCAATAAGGAGCTCAAGAACCTCTTCAGAATTAGAAGCAGTGGCCTTCTCAATATCCAGAAACATTTCATTTACATTGCCTTCATTTAGAGAGCCGTGCGTATGTTTCTTGTCAGTTTCAATAATGCCGGCATCATTGTGATCTTCAACCCAAGAGTTGTTTGAGTCAAGAGTAGAGAACTTCATTGTGATGGAATTAAATAGGGCAATTTTCATTAGAAATCCTTTGCATGCTTATTGGTTTGTTTGTTTAGTATACCCTTTTCTTGGGTTTATGTCAATATTTAAGCGTCATACATGTGCTGATTTGTACAGTTTTGTCATTTTTTTCCACCTTGTTATTAAAAGAAAAAACAATAGTATGCATAAGTCAGATTAAAAATACATTACTTAAATAGATAAAGAGTTGTCTTATATTGTATAATTAGATAATGACAAAGAGAGGGAATATGAACATAAGTAAAGTTACAGAAATGATTAAAAAATCAAATGAGCTAATATCATTTGTATTTGAGCATGAAAAAAAGATGAAAGGCAAGGAGCCGAATTTTGACGAGATATCAAGGCATGTTGAGAAGAGCATTGATAGAGTCTCTGGATTAGCCCAAGAGGTCGAGACTCTAGGAGAAACCACGTTGTTTCCAGACCTTACGAACGAGCAAAGATTTGAGCTTGGAGAGCATGTTTCTGATGTTGTTTCAGAGTTTTCAATGCTTGCTGAGGATATTGAGTCGATAAGGTTTGGTGGCTTAGAGCAAAACGAATGGAAAGATCGAATGGAAGCAAGGCTTGAGACAATTAAGGTGGACACCAACAAGCTAATGGATGCCTATGAGAAAGAAATTAAGTTTGAACCCGGTGAAATGTCAATGTAGGCATTAGCTAAAACTAAAAAGGGCTTGGTTTTGAATCTAGCCCTTTTTATTGGGTGTCACCAAGTTTTATTCGAAAAGATGCTGATCATAGACGAGAGCACCAAAGCAAACCTGGATATTTTCTTCGCCGTAATGTTTGATAAATTCATTAAGAAATAGCGCCACATAAGGCTCTTTTTTAAAATCATTAATGAGATCTGGAACATTAATACTATTGAAATTGTAAGATTGTTTTTTTGGTTGATGAATGTCGATCAACTTTTCATTGGTAAGAGGATAGTTAAAGACCCATACCTCAGGATCGAAATCATCTTCGGTATTGACATTAGAGACAATTTCATTGCCATTAAGGTGCTGTTCACTAAACTGAAAGGCATAGTCTGGCCCTCCTAATTTCTTGATTCCTCTCAGATTTACTCTAAAGAAGAAATCTAATTTGCAATTCATATCTATTCCTTTTTTATTGATGGTTTATTATGTCAATTCTTGTATGTTTTGTCAATGGCTGGGTGTTAACTGTATGGAAAAGCACCTGTTGTTATTTGTCTTTTGTTATGGTTTATGAGACTATGGTCACATAAAGGCGATATTAAGAATACAACTAAAGCATAAACAAGGCAGTTTTTAGTGATTAGCAAGGTTGTTTCGTTGTAAATGTCTGTATTCGGATAATCAGAAATAAACATGTTTCGCCAGGGATTTATTTAAAGGGATTTATAATGAAAAAAGCACTTGCTATAACTTTGATTATTGTGGGATTTTCATCTCACGCTTCGGAAAATGTTGATGGTGATTTTAAAATGAGAGTGCCACTAACAAGTATTCAGTTCTCGCAATTTGATGGAAATGGAATACATGTATCGACAGGGACAAGATTTGGACCTGATGGTTACGATGTCAATGGCTACAATGTTAAAGGGTACGACTCTGATAATTATGACAGGAACGGACTCTCGCCAAAAAAATGCGAGACCTATCAGAGTGGCAGATATGGTGCTAGTTACTACCGTTCATCAAGTAGAGGAAATGTGTACTCTCAAGGTAGTTACAATACTGTGGTTTTCAATAGCTTTAATTATCAAACCAGAATAAATATAAATGGCAAAAAGTACACGCACGGAAGATCGTGGGGCGGAAATTGTGGCCAAATGTTTGCCGGGTGTAAAGTGGATGTTTGTGTTCAGACCTTCAAGCCTATTGCCGAATAATATCAAGTGTTAAGGGAGACTTAGTTGATAAGTCTCCCTTGGTTTATCTATTCGAATTTGTTCAAAATATTGGCGATAGGCAGATTTAAATCAACCGAGCTAGACTTTGTTTTGATTTCATTGATGAATTTATCCTTGATGCATGAATTCATTTTAAAATCAATTAAGCTATTATCCTCTTGAAGAGCTTTATTTACTGCTTCAAGTAAATCGAATTGCATTCCAGGCACTGTTAATGTGTAACTAAAGCCGTCTGAATCAATATTGGAGTAAATCTCCATCACAGCATGATTCATGTTGCTAATTCGGACACCAAACGCAAGCTTGGCCAACATGAACTCCTGATCAAGAAGCTCTTCTTGAGTGAACAAAACAGTTGAGTTTTTAGGCATTACAGACATCCCCATTTCAACCATCGCCATGATAACAGGAAGCTTCTTTAAGGACTTGCCTTGGTTTTCCATGCGCTTTGCTTTGGTAATGGCCATGTATTCGCGAGCAGCAGGAATGATTCTTTTTTCAATGTCTTGCGTAATGCTATTTACATCGCGAGCCACACTAACTGAAATCTCAGTATTGAGATCGGCAAAATCAACTTTTTTGTTCTGGTTATCTTTTTGTAGCTCGATACCGACAATTACCCGGTCTTTCTTGCTGTTTAGCTTTGCTTTGATTTCAAAGTTAGGAGTGAGGATGTTAGCATAATGATTAACATTAACTTTTGATACTTCGTATTCTGCATTTAGGTTTTGAGCAATACCGCCAATAAGTGCTGAATATTCTGTGTAGTTGATAATTGACATTTGAAACCCTCTCTTAGTTGATGAAATAAGTATACTACTTTAGGGTTCAAATGTCAATAGATTATTGAGTTAAGGTAATTTATGAGGGGTTCTTGTAGACATTAACAAGAATAATTCCTTCACTGGTTCTCATTGCTCGCTTAATTTCTGCGGTATCGCTTAAATAGCGGTGAACCTTGTCGCATGTAAAAGAATGCTCTTTCTGCTTTGTCCATTCTTCATGAAAATAAGCATCTTTAATGTCAGGGCTTCGTTTTTTCATCTCGATATGAGAGGTGATAAATTCGCCTTTATCAAATATGACATATCCAATATGTCCAGATTCAGTGCTCACGTTATTGGATTCAATCAAGAGAGATAGGGCAGTTACTTGAGCCTTATCGAGTTTGGACAAAATAGAGCGTAGTGTTAACTCTTGCTTCTCTTTGCTTAGATAAGCTTTATCCTTTCGATTATCAAAGAAAGTATCTCGCTCTGATTCGCTTGCAGAGGTAAAGATAATGTTTTTTGGAGCTCGTCCATCGCAGCCTCTATCAAAGACGTTGTAGAGCGTTACAGTTGCGTTGTTGTCCATTATTATGCCGCCTTAACAAGTTCTTCAGGCCAAAACTCATGAGTTTCACCATTTTCAAGTTTAACACCGATCATTGGCTGATCTGGGTATATTTGACTACAACCACAGTCATAGTCGTAGTGGATAATTACACCAACAGCATTGACTAGCTTATCAATAACTTCGTCAGGATCATTGCTGATATATTCAAAAGATTCAATGTCTGAAAGATCTTCAATCTTTACTTTTGCACCAATATTAAAGGGTGCTCCCTCTATGTCGAAGTCTCTAGGGACATTCATTCCGGCACAAGCATCTGGATTGCTTTCTGATTTGATTTCAACAAATGAGCTTGGTGGAAATTTAGCGCTATCAGTTGTAGCCCAACCATCATCAGATGGTTTAGCTTGATAAATCTTTCCTTGATGCTCGGTGTCATGATTGATTACTTTGATTAACATGATAGCGCCCTGATGTTATAGTTTTAGTGAAGAAGACATTGCTGCTTGCATCTTGTGAAGTTGTTCACGAGTAAATTGAGAGCCATTTAGTGTTGCTTCAAACATTGAAGGGTTACTTAAAGCCATTAATGCAAGGCCTTGAACAAGAGTAGGATCAACATCAAAAGGCATAGAACGCTCTTTAGCTTCTTTAAGCTCTCTTAGTTCATTTTTGTCAACAAGTTCGTAGCCATAGCTTAATGATGTTGATTTTAATTGCTCTATCTTTTTGCTGTTGCACTTTCGATCATATTCAGACCAGTCTTCAGTGCCGTTGTTTTTTCCGGCCTCAATGATTTCTGAAATATCTTTACTTAATTCGGTGGCGCAAAACAAGGCTTCATTTTTTTCTGCTTCATTGAAGATGGCATAAATATCTGTAATTTCATTGAAGCAATGATCAAAAGTGCCAGTACTGATTGAATCATGGTCAGTAGGCGCTAGGTTTTCAAGTCCGTACTTTCGGGCAAGAACTTCCTCTGTGCCGATAAAATCTTCAAAAGCAAGCTTAACTTCTTCTAAAGATAAGCCTGTGGCATTAGTATACAGGAAAGATTTGGAGTTTTTATGGTTTTCTCCATCACGGTACATGAGACTGATAGAAATGAATAGTGGTACTTGTGTTTTATCTGACATGATTCTCTCCCTAAAGAATGAAATAAGTATACCAAAAATAGACAAAAGTGTCAATAAGTTTTTGGTGTTTTTGGTATTGCGGAATGGAGAATATTGAGCCCCACAAAGTTAATTGCAGGGCTAGATTTTGTTGCTATTCGATGTTTTTAGTGTCGTAAGAAAGCTCATATTGATTCTGAGTAAACTCGTTCAATAGGTCTCCAGCAAGCTCGTCTATGTCAAAGTTTTCAATTAGCCAATCTAATGCTTCAACGGCTTCTTTCTCTTCAAATATGTCAAGTACTTCTTGTAGGCTTGAATCAAGGATTTCTTGCTCAAAAACCTCTTGGATTTTGTCCTCAACCATACTGAAGTTTAAAAGGTCGCGGGATACGCCATCATGATCAGGGAATGCACTTCTGAACATTTCAATCATGATTTCGTCTAGCTTTTCAACTGTTCGACATGCTCGTGTAGTCGTATTTTCTGCGTTGGTTTCAAAAGTTACACCATCATCAGTTTCAAAGTAACAAAGATTGATAACGTAAATACGACAATCTTCTTCCTCTACTGGTTTAGGCTCATGTTTCTTAACAGTTTGAGCTTTAGATACTGAAATAGGGCTAACATTGCTAACTAGCTTTGATAGCTCGAATTTAGTCATAAACAACACATAAATTTGCATAAGCATAGGAAATGCAGATTGAAGCTCTTCATCGGTAACACCCTCGGCAAGCGTAATAGCACCGCTGTATAGGTGAGGAATGTCATCTAAGTAAAAGTTCTCGGCTGTATGAATGCCATCGCCTTCACCGTAGTTTTTACCGTAAGTGAAGTAAACGGTTTGCTGATCTTCTTCATCAAGATTGTCAAAATTTACTGTTAAAGTGAAATCAATAGTGACATTAGAATCATCATGAGTAAGTGCCGGAACTTCAAAATTGTTGTCAATGTAACAAGCATCAGAAAGGCCGTAGTCTTCTAAGAAGGCAACAGGTTCAAGCATGCTGTTTGTGATTTCAATTAGTTGTTCCTTGCTGTATTCAGCATTAAACAATGATGGAATAAGGTGCTCATTTTCAAGGCGAAACTGATTTTTGATGAACTTTGTTACTAGGCTAGGACGAATGTTTGAGCCATGTGATGTCTCTAATGCTTCACGAGTAGCGTTAAAGAATTTAGTTTGAGATGCGTTCAGGATTTGTACATTATTCATTGCTATTTCCTCTATCGGACTATATTAGTGATCATCTCGTTTCACAAGCCCTGCGTGGAATGCAATGGTTTGCGAATTTTTAGTTAAAAGTGAACACACCAAACTGACTAATATATTAAATCGAAGCGTTTCTTCACGACTAATACGACAAGAGAATGCAGATATATAACCGAAGCTAGGCATATTCAAATAAGTTTCGCCATACCGAAATAACGGTGAGATGTAACGAGGTCTTCACCTCATAGGATAACCAATTCGCTCTTAAAGAACGGTCAACCAACCTACGAGATATATAATAGCAAAATGATTGTGAAATGTCAATACAAAAATCAATAGATTTGACATAAATCTAATAGGTGATAAGTTATGTGATTTACAGATGGAGAGCACAATGAAGAGATTACTTTTGGTGGCAGTACTGGCGACAGTGGGCTTTAATTCTCAGTCAAAAGATTTGACAACTGAGGACTATTTAAAGTTAGGTCTGCCAAAGACCGTAGATATAATGAAAAGCGAATTTAATATGGAGATATTTGACATGTTTCCATATGCAATTGGAAAAGAAACCAAGTCAAACAAAAGAGCGGCACTAGAGGCATACAATCAGATGGTGATTGAAAAAAACAGCGCCAAAAGGCGATAGAATATTAACTCGATTCTATCGCCTTAAATCTATTGTTTTTCAATAAGTAGATCTATCATTCGAACTACTTCAAAATGCATAATTCTGACAAAGCCACCACATGCCATGTGAAAGTGGTCAAGGTCAAATGTTCTGGCTGTTGGATTAGATGTTCTAATTTCAACAGAGACAAACACCTTTGATAGTTCAAACGAAAAAGGCTTGTATAGCGTTCTCGTACCGCTATCTGACTTTATCTCATTGTAGATGACGTATTCGCCAAATGAATTAACGTCCACTTTAGAGAAAGTGTGATTGAACATTTTCCCTAGCAAATGAAGGCTTTCTAGCATTGTTTCTTTTTTCTTGCTTTGTGATTCCGTTTTATAGGAAATCTGAAGTTCAGCTAGTTTTTGCAATGACATAATTGGCTCCCTTTATTCTCAATGCAATTAGTATACACCGCTAGGTCGGAAATGTCAATAGTGGGAATGATTAAGGCCCATTACATTGGGCCTTAATCTATTTTATCTTAATGTGCTTATGGACGATCATTAACTTAAAGACGCCTGTCAGCCATACGGATAAGAAGCCAAGAATTGAAAAGTATATGACCATAAAAAACTGTCCATATAGGTCTTGAATGTAATGTACTTTAAAGACATATTTTTCTATCAGGTATGTTCCATTTATTTTTGTGATTTTAGTAATCGTATGGTTTTTGTCTATTGTTTTATCTGTTTCAATGTCGAGGAAAGAGTTTGACCAAGCATCATATTTTTTCAAATCGAGGATCATGTTTTTGATGCCGGTATCTACTCTTTTGTTCTCGCTTTCTGGTAGTTGTGACAACTTGGTAATGGTGTTTGTTTCGTAATCGTACTCTATTCCATATTTCTTACTGACTAGAGCAAAATTATTGCTATCAATGGAGTCTTTTATCATGTTGAAAGTAAATTTATCTTGCTTTGATATGTTCTCAACAATATTGAAGAAGTTATAGTAAATATAGATAAAGTGAATAAAAGCAATGAATAAGTAAAGAACAAAAGAGGTCATGCTCAATAAAAAGTTGCCAACGAGTGCGCCTTTTCTATTGGTAAACAAGTAGATGAAAGAGCCTATGGCCATGAGACATGTAATTGTATAATAGGATGCGATTAAATCGAGCTGTAATAGGTATGCATGGCAAAATATGATAACCACTGAGGATATTGCGGAAATAATCGATACGCTTTTATATGATGGCCTTTCAGTGTTTTTGATCGCAGCAAAAAAGCCCAGGTTTGTTAAATTTATAATGAAATAGTCTGAGACAAAATAAATTAACGCATACTGATCAAAGCTTCCACTAATATTAAAGCTAAAACGTTCATTTAGATCTACTTGAATGTTGTGAAAAGCAGCGTCATTTATCAAATAATAAGATATGAAAAAAGGGAGGGCCCATAGGAAAGACAATATATACTTAAACATTTTTAACCTTAATGTTGGTCGTTTAGTAACATAATTTTCATCAAAACAACCAACAATGTCAACAGAATCATACAAGTCTTAGCTAAGCGCCACGGAAAGAAAGTCCTGGGCCTATTGTGCCGAAGGCAGGTATAAAAAAATAAAGAAATTAATTTAGTGCTTTACCGCAATTAATACAGAAGATCCATGAGAGAAACCAGGGGATAGATACTTTTGATAGCTATCTTTAACTTGATCTGATGTAAGTGCTCCACTCCATGTTCGAGCCTGCGCCACTTCTGCTAATATTGGTCCATAACCTCCATTGTATCCTAAATTATTAGATGCAACGGCTTGACCTCTTGATGGCTTGTGGCCAGTGCCTATAGCTGAGCCATTCAGATATACAGTAGGGGTGCTATCTGATACAGAAACGGCGATATGGCTCCATTTGTTGGAAGGAATAGAGCGATAAGACACAAAAAGGGCCGGCATGTACCCATTTGAGTGTACATGTACTTTTACGCCATTAGTTCCTACTGATAATCCTAGTCCGTGATTTCCAGAGTTCCCCATGTGTGTAGGGTTAAATATATAGTTTTCCCCGGTAGTACCATCAATGCCACTTGAGGCCGAAACGGAACCATTCTTTATTGTTTTGTGTGGCTTTACCCAGGCTTCAAGAGTAAAATTTGATACACCTGAAACGGGTATGACTTCGAAGCTTTGATTAAAGTTTTTTCCTGATAGATATCTTGTGTCGATGAAGTTGTTTACAAGTGAAAATGCTTTTTCTTCTGACCATTTAGATGATAGGCCGGACTTGTGATTTAACTTGTATTTTACCCATGCAGAGCCGGTATTGTTAGCGCTTACGGTTATCTTGTCGTTATTGATAGCGGCTGAAATGTTTGGACTGTGTGACCACTGAATGTCTGTAGGTTTTGCACCTTCTAAATTTGCACTAAATGTTGCAGTTGCATTATTTTGAAACTCTAATGAGGACTGACCAGATACAGAGATATTTGTAAAGTTGCCTATATTGTTATCTGTTTCTAGATCGCTTGTTTCCTTCTCTTCAACTGTGTCACTCAATATTATGCTTTGGCCTTTATTATTGCTGGCAATAATTTTGACTGTTCTTTTTTCTTTGGTGTCGCAATTTCTTGATTTGATGTACGAAACGCCAAAATCAACCTCATTGGCTAAAGGGGTCCATTCGTCACATGATTCCGAATTATCAACACTGGTCCATTGTCCATACTCTGTTGATTGATTGGGATAGAATGTAATTTTTTCAATAACGGGAACCCTCATGACATAATTTGCAAATGAGGGAGAGGCAAGTAACATTGCTGTTATGAGAATGGTTTTTTTCATGAAGCTTTTCCTTTTTTTTGATTTAATATACCACAAATAACCAAAAAAAAGAAAAAGCTATAATTGATTAGGCTTCCTTGTTTAGTGCCTTTAATACCTTGGCTCTAAATGGGCTTCCCATGTAAATTGGATTGTCTTGAGAATAGATGTCGAACTCATTTAATAGCCTCTTTAAATCGGCTGCATTTTCATCTGAATCCTCACTTAGTTCATCAATTTGCTCACCAACACATGTGGGGCAATTTCCACACATAGCGCAGCAATCATGATCTTCATCATTCTCACACAGTTTTTCTTGTTTTAATTCATAGATTCCAGACATTATGCAGTCCTTTTGTTTTCTGATTTAGCTGATGTTAATGCCGTTACAGCTGATAAATCATCCTTGGAGTAGGCATCTTTGATTTTCTCATAAAGACTGTGATTTACCTCTGTTGCACCCATTTCGATCATTATATCCGCTTGTTCACTATCAGCTGTAAGTAATGTCGATTTGAAGTTTTTAACATGAAAGTAACGATTAGTGTCAGGTCTTGCACTAAGCGTTACTATGTTTTTTTTATCCATCTAACACCTCCTGTAATTTTGATGCTTTTTTCAAAGCCATCTTGGTGTTGTGTCGAAAAAAAATCAAACCCATTGGTTTTTCTTCTTATTTTGTTTGCCAGTGTTTTCATCGAACCAAGTAAGAACAACACCGCACTTTTTAAGGTGTGTTTCGTTATTTTCTAAGTCGGCAGCTTTGATTAGTCCAATAAGAGCAAGTGCAGCAAAATGAAAGGAGTCATTATGGTTTTTACAGTGTGGTCCCATTGCTTTGACTATTTTTTTGACAGATTCGAACTTGCTATGTTCTGTTAGCCTAATAGCATTTTTCTCTTGGCTGAGCCTAATATTGACTTGGCCGTAATTATTAATGTAGATATCAGCTTCTGTTTCATTGGAGATATCAACTAAGGACATGAGTAGTAGTGACAAGATATCAAAAGCATCTTCTTTCTTTACACATAAAGGTTCAATAGCATCAATAATGTCATTGAGAGCTGCATTATTTCTTTCTGTGCGAATGGTTAAACTCATGATAAATACTCCTTAAATAGAGAATTTAGTATACAGGGTGAGGTTAAAAATGTCAATACTAATAGTGTGTTGTCTTGTCTGGAGTAAGATTGGGTTGACATAGCATCTAAATTAGCGTATACTAAATTCTCTACTCAAGAGAGACTTTATTTATGTCTATTGCGGTTCTGATTATTGTAGTGGCAGCCATAGAAGTTGGGCTACCATTTTTGCAAGGTGTTTAAGTATGTTTAATTCTGTTTTTAGAAAGCTCTATAACCACTCAAAAGTTGAATTTCCTGAGTTTAGTGGAGAGCGAATGATGATGATGCCGGTATCACTTGGTTCATTAGCCGGAGTGCCAAAGAAATATCATGGCTTAGTAACCAAGTTGTATGAATCTATGGAATCGCGTTTTCATGGTGAGATTGGCTATCTGACTATTGATGAAAAAGAGTTGGAGCCAGGCAAGACCCTTCGCAGACAAGGCTTACATGTTGATGGCTTTTATCACGGTAAATCAGGCGCATGGGGCGGCGGTGGCGGCTGGGGCAGTGTGGGTAATGGCATGTTGACTATTTCAAGTACTCCTCACTGTAAAGCTTATCTTGGAGTGTTTGATGGTGAGCCAGGTGCAGAGGGCGAATGCGATCACTTGGCCCTGCCTAACAAAGGTGAAACCTTTGAAGATGGTCATATCTATTGGGTTGATGGTGCATGTGTTCATGAGTCATTGCCAGTAGAGGAAAAGACTAAGCGACAATTTGTGCGCTTGTCTATGCCTAGTAATGGCCCTTGGTTTGAAGGTTACACTAAAAACCCAACGGGCATTAAGCCGTCTAATGAAATTTTACCAATGCGTGAAAAGTTCATGAACAATGGAAAAGTATAATGAAAATCATTGTAGTTGTTGATTACCAAGAAGGGTTAGTTGTTCCTGATGGTAAAGTTACTCAATGGGCAAAAGATAGAATTAGCGAAGCGCAGAATTCCTCTAAGCCTTTGGAAGTTGAAGTTGGAAGCAATTTACAGATAGTTGCCTTTCAATACTGGGTTAAAATAATGAATTTGCCTGGCGGATGCATTGAGCTTCATTATAAGGATCAGAAAGATGTTATTGATTCTGATGGTAATCTGGGCATCGTTGCTGATGGATCTCAAGTATTAGAAACTATGCTAATGGGATTATTCTAATGGGCGTTAAGAAATTTGGTGTTTACCGAATTGTTGATAGTGAGCTTCATTTGAGTCCATGGGGTAACTTATCTCTTTAGAGCATGACGGATTGATTGACTGGGATTGGATAATTCCGGTCAATCTTGTATTGGGCGCACCAGAAAATATTAAGTTTTTTGAGCGCAATGATGCTGATTTTGTTGGTGAGATAATACCAGTAGAAGGCGGTTTTGAGCTCTATTTAAATAGCGAAGATAAGCAGGTAGTCAAAAGGTTTACGATGGCCTTTATGTTGGCGTGGATAGCCTCTGAGGGCGACATGAGAGAAAGAGTTAAAATTGACCGCTCAATGTTTCTTTCTAATGCAGATAGAAGGTTTCAGGCCCTTCAAAAGTGTGCAATGCGATACCTAATGCCAAACCAAGCTTTAGATTATTACATTTTAAAAAAGGGTGTTGCGAACATAGAGAGTCTTTCAGGACTATTTAATGTTTCAAGTGCGGCCATGTTTGCAAGATTAAAGAATTTGGCCATGATATGAGTTATATATTAAGGTGTGTTTTGTGATTAAATTTGATATGGATGTAGGGCAGCATTATGCTCTATTTAAAGATAAAGAGTCTGACATCGTTGTCATAGTAGAGTCTTTTGAAGATGTGCCATTTAGCAATAATCTGGGTACTGATGAGGTGGGGGTTTCTCATGGCCTATCATCAAGTAAAGAGTTTGATGTTAGGATTGGAAGTCTTGAGATGGCGGCTAATTATGGAAAAATTTCAGCAAAAAACTCTGATGAGCTAAATGAGAAGCTTGAAAAAATGTACGGTGGTTTCTTAAATGATGACTGAAAACATGCGTAATTTCATTGAAAAAAATAAAGTTGCTAAGATTATTTTTGGTGAAGCAAGAACAAGCAAGGACAAGTCAATTGAAACAGCAGAGGATTTGAATGACTCTAATCGTGTCTTCTATCGATTCGAAGATGGTGACTCTATGGTGTTAACAAATGAAGATGTTAACAGTTTTGATTATAAGCCGGTATGGGCTATTTAGTGGGTAATTTAATGAAAAAAATTGTAGTTTCATTGTGCTTTTTGATTTTCTCGTCTTCCTTGTTTGCAAAAACAGATGGAAGTAATAATATGAACTTTGACTCTTTGGAATATGACTACAGAGATAGTTATACTCCATCAGGGCTTGAAGCGAATTTCGTATTCACAGAGCATGATTATTTGTCGTTGATTTCCAGCAAGATCGGATATGAATTCATTCCGGGTGAGTGTGATTTGTCTAATGAAGTCTCTATGGCAGATGGTGACACCATTCAAGAGCACTTGTGGGAAATGGGTTATCATATCGGTAAAGATGGTAAAAACAGAGAAATATTTCTTATGGTTGAAGACAAAAAGATGTTGGTTAAGTGCCCCTGATTGATGTCGGCAATTATTTAAAATGAAAAAGGAATGTATCAATGATGCATTCCTTTTTTTGTTAGATAATTCTAAAAAATAGCTATATACCCTTATACAAATAGTTCAGTTGCTAATAGTCCATATGCTTTGGCCATTAGAGCAGTAAGATCCACATTGAATTCTTCAGCGTAGAAGGCATCAAAAATAGTTCCGTATTCTTCATTATTGACCACCATCGTAAATTGCAGAACAGGATCAAACATTAAGTTTTTAATCGCTTTTTCACTGTTGCTTCTTGATGCTGTCACAACTTCTAGCAATGTTAAGTTGTTTTGCTCAATGTGGTTTTTGATTTTTTTCAAACCCATGACTTTCTCATTGTTTCCGAGATCTGTCATTAGTGCGCTTGATGAATCATTTTCTAGATCTATGTCTACGCCAGCAACCTGAAAAATAGTATTGAAGTTATCCTCAAAACTAAAATCATCAAGTTCAACCATTTTTGCAAAAATTGTATTCAGGCTAATGATATCTTTTTCGTTGATTTCAATTTCTTCCCCGACTTCAACCAGTTCACTAAAATGCACATAAGAAGTTTCTTCTATGTGGCTCTGATTGTGGTTAAAGATATCACAAACAATGCCTTCATCAGTGGTATAGACTTCGCCATAGAAGACACCAGGAAGATTAAAGTGAAAGCCTTGATAGTTGCCACGATCACTAGGTTGAATCGTTTCAAACAATGAAGGAATATCAGCTTGTTCAGGAAGCTCAATGATAGTAGTTGCATCTAGAATGACAAATTTATCATTGATTGCAATGGGAACAGTAACCTCTGTTTGAAACTCACCCTCTAAAGCTAGGCTCTCGGCAGAGATAACAAAAGGAAGAGTAATAAACTCTTTATTGTTAACTGATGATAGTAATGGTTTATTCATGTGAAACACTCCCTTAGAATTTGATATTAGTATACCTTTCTTTAGTCATTTTGTCAATAGTGGCGTGCAGTGAATAGGTCGCTACGCAGATTGACAAATGAATTAAATTAGTATATAATAAATGGAAATCAATCAATAGAATCAAAGTATGAAAAATAATGTTGTTAATGCCTTGCTAGTTGTCTTTGTTGGTGTATTAATCTTAGCCTTTGCAATGGTTAGCTTTGTGGTTTTTTCCATATACAAAGACATTATTTTTAGTATTCCGGTAATAAGTGTCTTGTTCGCATTGATTTACGGGTGCTTATTGATGGGTACTGCTGTAAGTCTAATTTTAAAAGGCTTGGCAATGCTGAATGGAAATCAAGGATAATTATGTCAGAGTTTAAATATCGTGTAGTTGAGACAGCTATGAACTCAGTAAGAATTTCGCCTTATATTGGTAAGCGATTCTCTGATAATGAGTACAATGAGATCAAAGCAATCGTAGATAAATCAGATTGCGTATCTAAGTCTTTCCGTGATGGTGCAGGGCTTCGTGTTTTGTTTAAAACCAATGATGAGGACATGGAATCGTTAGTAAGTGGTATGCTTCCGAAGGTAAAGACAAAATCAGAAATCAAAAGAGAAGCCACCGAACAAAAAAACAACAAAATCAAAAAAGACAAAGAAGATAAATATGCTGCTCTTGGTAAAGAAGAGTCAAAGGCTTATGCCTGGGCCAATAGTGTCTTTGGAGAAGGCGTTTTGAATAACTTTAATATGGCGTCCATTGTTCGTTTCGTTACAGGTCGAGAATTAAAGTTTGAAGGTTTATTTAATAGAAGATCTGAAGAGGGCCTTGATAAAATAGGTGCGCTATGCGAGCTAGAAAACGGATGCAAAAAAATCATGTTTGATAAGATTAAAGAAAACTATGAGGAGTTTGTTTTATGAAAACAGAATTTAAATCCCCCTTTGAATCCTGCGATTCGGAGCATCATGGCAGAGAGTGTGAGATTATTGGCACCTACACTCATGAAACGTCTGAGTCACCTGGCTGGCTGGCTTTGCCTCAGTTTAAAATCAAATTTACAGATACCGGTGAGATATATACCGCGTACTGTGATGAAGTTGATCAATCTGTTTGGACACCACTCATGAAAGCGTGTCTACTGGGTCAAGTTGCCTATGATAGATTCTTTTGCATTGAAGAGAATATTGTAAATCCGTTTACTTTACGGGATCTGGCATCAGCGTTCGATGACGGCGTTAAATGCATGGAAATTAAAATGGATGGTTCTACAAAAAAAGGTAAAGAAAACCTATTTAAATGGGCTTTGCCGGAATTGAATTCATCTTCTATTGAGAAGGAAGTAGGGTAATGAGATCTTTAAAACGAGCAATTTTAACGTGCATCTTTATGTCTAGTTTTATTGCGCTTGATGCATTTTCTAGAGCAGTGCCTTCAAGTGAAGCCTATGAAGGCAGTAACCTCTCGTTATCCTATGGACATTGGACAGTTTCGCCAACGCAAAAAGGGACTAGGTATGTTTATCTTAATTACAAAGGGCAGAAGATTGATTACTGTATTCAAGAAAACATTTCATACCAAGGCCGCATTGTGATCGACAACAGTAACTGTGAGTACTTTAAGGCGGGAGTTGATGGTGTTCTGGTTTTTGATATCAATAAAGGAAATGAGATACTTCAAGAATACTTAGATGAAAATAAGGTAGAAGAGGATCATTTTGATAATCAATTATTTTAGAAAAATGAAAAATCATGATTGATCGTAATAACTAGTTTTTAAGATGCCTCTTGTGCTGTATGTACAGGAGGCATTTTTTGATTCAGGAATTAAAGTTTTTCGATTGCTTTGTTGAACATATCATAATCACAAGAGACAGATATTTTGAATGATGAATCGGGGTTTAGTGTGCTCCACCATTTTGGGATGTCTCCGTTATCACAAAATAGCGACACTGACTTAAACTCGATCATGTCAGTATCAATGGCAAAGAAAGCAAGAAGATCATGCATGCATTTTTTACTGATTTTATTGCAGTAAAAGTATTTGTTTAGAGCAGCATTAAATGCGGTGTTTTTGTTTATTAATTTACTCTGATAAACAATGGCATTATGACAGATGTTTTTAGATATAAATCGAGCCTTGATTCCCGAAGACAGTACGGCTTTTGTTGCTTCAAGATTTAGGTTTAAGTTCCATGTTGGCACCTTGTCTCTGCCCTTAAATTTTTTAAGAGTATTTTCTTCACCTGTAATCTCATAAGAGGCAAACCCTCCCTGGATAACGGCGTCAAAGGTTTTGGTTTCAAACTTTTCAGTGAGGATGGATAGCGTTTTCATGCTTCCTCCACAAAAAACAGTGAACTCATTAATGTCAAAGCTCTCAATGAACTCATTTAGTGGAATAGCGCTAAAATCTACTGAGATGTCAATATTTGAAATTAGAGATGAGTTAATACCTTTTCCGTCCGGGTACTCTGTGATGCTGCCGGTAATGACAACGGAGGCATTAGAATCAAATTTTTTTAATGTTGAGTTAAGAAGGCCTAATTCCGAAAGACATGGGTTATCGATAGATACAACATTGACCGGATAACCATTTTCTAGAGCGTAAACAAGAGTAATGAAGTCATCAATATCTTCACGAAGCTCTAGATCCATCCATATATTTCTCATTGCATTTCTCCTTTAATATCAGGGTATTATAGCGCAATTGTATGAAAATGTCAAAGAGAAGGAAGATTGAGTTAAGCCTGGTGAATTCTTGTGAGGCAAGGCGGAGAGTTGTTTTGCAAGGTATTGAGTCAATTTTTGATTGGCTCATTAAGAGCCCCTGAAATGCATTTTAAGGATATTGTCGCATGAAAGGTGGAAGTGAGTGCATGAACGACATTATAGTGCTTAAAAGGCAGCTGAGGGCTCTGAATGGCTATTGAGAGTGGTAGATCTTAATGTGAAAAACCAACTAGGTCAGGATGTTTTTTGTCAGGCGTCAAATTAATTATGTTTTCAGTTTCAGAGAAAACCTTAGACTTAATGCCGAATTTGATGCATTCATTGATGAAAAGCGCATTGATTTCGTCATCCAGATGTTCGAGATTATTAAACTTAAGCATTTCCGGCTCTTCATCTATTAATTCTGGATGCTTCACCGCGTGATCATGATAAGAAACAGTGCAAACAAGATAATCGATAAATTCATCTGAAAAACATTTTGAATTCGTGTCATTTATTCCCGATGTGGCAGCAATATCTGTTTCGATTTCATCCATCATGACTTCTTTGCTTTTTTTGACAATGTTAAAGAGTTCAGTGATATAAAAATCATGAGCAACAGAATTGTTTTTATTTAGTGTTATGATGGTGTCAAATTCAATGATTGCTGAGTTTAATGCAAAAGGTAAAAAGTCATTTCCATCATGAAGATGCTCTTTAGTTATCTCGCTTAAGGAGCTCTCACAAACAGTAATGTTATTTTGCAGGTTTATGATGCCGTTATGGAATTTGCTCACAGAAATATCCTCAATAAATAATGCTTAGATATTGTATACTAAATACAAGGTATTGTCAATAAAGGTAGGTTTCAAGTTATTAAAAAAGGCGCAGTAAGCGCCTTTTTTAATATTAAATTTGTTGGTCAGCTAGTCGAAAATGTCTTCAATTACATCTGCAACATCGCCAAGATCGCAGCCGTCATCCCTGTTTCTTCTTTGTCCATTGTTTACTTCACTGGCCATTTTTTTGATACTTTTTCTGTACTTAAAAGGAATGTATAGAATCATCCATAATACAGCTCCTAAAAAGCCAATGAAGGGAATAATTCCATCGAATACAAAAAAAGATATCGTTGCAGCAAAAAATGCCAATAGCGTTGTAATAAACCAAGAAATAATATTTTCTAAAAAATATGCCATTTAATTAACCTTAAGTATGGTTTTGTGACTGAACATGGCCTGTGACTATATTCATAACCATGCGAATTGTCAATGCTTGACTGCTTGATTTGTGGGCTATTTAATCAATATCCCATGTTGGCATTCCCGCATCAGAAATGTCGCTCATGCTTGCAGACATGTCCTTGTTTTCGGCATTAATCATTACAGGCTTAATTTCAATAGTTTCAGATGGCTGCTGATCCCATGTCTTAATGTATTCGGTTGCATCAGTTTCACTTTCAAAAGTGCAAGCGTGAGTTTGGCCAACAGGATCAAGCTTAGACCAAAATCCAAGACCCATGGCTGAACCTAGGTATACGCCATCTTTTTCGGTAAAAAGAACAAATCTTTTAATTTTTTCGCTCATTATTGAATCCTTTTGTTTGAGTTATAAGTATACATTTCGCATCGGTAATTGTCAATAGGTATATCTATGAAATATATAGGCTTGCTATCAAAAAACCAATATTGCTGGTGGATTATGTTGCCATATATATCGGTGTATCTCATTGTTTTATATATATTAACACGCAAAAATTTCTTGCCATCAATTATAAGCAGGTGCTAATATCCAGAAATAGCAATAATACTAACAATAAGAATAAAATTATGTTTGATAGTCCAGTAGACTTATCAAATGGCTACCATATTGCTATGGTTTTTATAGGTCTTGCGGCAATTCTAATTTTAGCTATTGCTCAGCATATAGATGCAGAAAAAAACAAGCGCAAAAATAGTAGGATGTTTGATAAGGGCACGATAAAGAAAATGACTAGAGCTATTTCAGAGGGAGTCGGAGAGACAGAGAGAAGGCAAAGCCCGGAAACGGAAAGGCTGGTTAGTATTCTTGAGCTTCAGCTCAAGGTATCCGCCAATTCCCTTATGGCCAATAATCGATTTTCTATTGCTAGAGGCGTCAATATTAATTATAGACAGTTAGCTATAGAAATCTTAAAAGTGTCTATACATAGCTTCAAGATATCTAGAGAGCAGATTGTCAATGCTTCAGATAGTCAAATAAGCTATCAGATAGTTGTGGCCCTAAGCTATTTTGCAAGGTCTAAAAAGGGATCGTCATTCTCAAAAAATACTCATGCAGAATCCATATTGGATATTAGTTCTGTCGAAATGGAGCAGTCATTGGCTTTGCAGAGAATTAGCTACTTAACAGCAACAAGAATGATTGGTTTAGTAGATATAAGTAGAGCTGACAAGAGTAGGGTAACGTTAAGCACTATAAAAGAGAACCTAACGCTATTCGTTCAAAATTCAAAAGGCATGAAGTACTATTGAAAAGTCGGGTTTCGCCCGACTTTTTTAATGAATCGAAAAAATACCTTTATGAAATTTAACGCGAGCGTCAAAAAGACTTGAGTGATGAGTGCCACGGCCTAAGTCTTCGAATATTTTACATTCTGATTTAAAGTCCATTAGTTTTTCAAGAGCCTCAGCTCCTGTTACTATGATGGTGCTATGTGAGTCATTGTCGATATTAAGCTCTAGGGAGAAGCCATTTTCATGAATACTTTCAATGCTGAGAATTTCTTGTTCATTTAAATTAATAAGTTCATTCTCTTGCCCGTTGTTATCTTCAATGTAAATAATGATATTTCCATTTCTTTTTGATGAGAAAATTTTATTTCTAAAATAATCATTGTCAAATACAAGGTAGGGAATATTGGTTTCAAAAAGATCTACTGCGATACCGTCTTTGTCTTCTAAGCATGCTCGAATATTTCTATGGTTAAACAAATTACTAAGAGCAAACATTAGTTCTTTGTTCTCAATATCAATTCCGATGCCTAGATGATGGGCTGCAAGCTCTTGTATTGTTTCATCATCTATTTTGTCTGCTACAGCTATCTCATCACAAATATCTTTGTTTTGGATGCATAGTTGTCGGATCGCTTCTATGGATAGCTCTGAGCTCATTATAATAGGCATGTTTTAGATTATCTCTCTAGGTAGTATGCAGGGACAACTCGACTCTCAAGCGTAGAGCATGCTTTGATTGCTTGACAATCAATTTCTTTAATTAGTCTTCTAACTAAAATATTGCCTTGTTTTTGAGGAATTAATTCTAGTAACTTTAACGCATTTTGAGAGATTTTGGCTGTTCGTGCCCAGCAAAAATCTTGTGCAAGATCTTTGTTGAAAACATCTTTGATACAGCCTTCGCCTGTTGAGCCGTCTAGAAGACGAATCTGTTTCCACTGCCAGTCTTTTAGTGTCGGGTCTAAGTCTTCAAGTTGAGTTAATAGATTTTGAAGAGAGTGTTCGTTTGAGAAAGTTGCATCGATAAATGCTCTTGCTCTTTCTGAATGGCTTGTTGATGACATTATGAAAACCCTATTGACTAAGAGAGGACTCATTGTATATTAATTTACCTCAAATGTCAATAGGTATATGATTATCTTACATAAAAATCATAAATAAGCATTGTCTTTTTATTCATTATTGAGTCTTTTGTTTTTTGGCTTATTTATTAATATAGTATAATTGTTTTTGTGGCTTGTTCAAATAAGGTTAAAAATTTCACTTTGCTTGAAATTAGGCACAGAAGGCAAGTAAAAAGACCTTGCATTGTCAAAGGCTACAGCACTGAAAAGACTGCTCTTTTTTATTGTTGTTCCTATTGATATTTTTAAATTTTTTCTTATGCAATTGATTGAATTCTTTGTCGCTGTTAGCCTGTTGTTAAATACAGGTTAATGATTAGAGAGTGGTGGTTCTGTGAAAAGGATTATGTCTATGGTTATTTTTTCAATTTCTGGAGCTGTCATGGCTTCTGAATCCGGTTTTTCAGCATCTCCTTTCTTTGGGGAAGTAAACTATCAGTATGAGCTTGATAGTCGGCATATTGATAGCAGATATGGGACGCCTACATCTAGACTTTCTTATGAAAAAATGAAAATGCATGGGATTAGTCTCGGGTACAAAAATTTTGATAGCAATGGCTTTTATGATTATGAATTAAGAATAGGAACAGGGAATGGGAATGGGTCATTTTTAGATAAGGATTGGTATAGTGATAAATACGCCTCTGAGCAAGGACGAGAGCCATTGTTTTCATCCACAGTGAGTCAGGCAGAGCTGGAGCTGTATTTGTCGCTGACGTTTAATACAGGGCTTGTATATCGAGATATACTGGGGATAGATAGGGCCACTGTTGGATTTATGAATAAAATAGGATATCAGTCATATACATCTTATGGCCTAGTACCACTAATTGACTCATATGGGTTTCAGGATACCGGTAATCCGGTTTATGGTGCCAGTGAGGAAATGGTGGCAATTAAAACAGTCTCTTATTCTGTTGGTGTGGATCTTGGTGCTAAAGAATACTTGTATAAAGACCTCTATTTGTCTGGCAATTTAGCTATTAGTCCATACAGTATGCTTTATACCTATGATTATCATTATAAAAGGTCTGATATAGATGGGTATTTCAATGTCATTAGTTATAATTATGGGGCAGATGCAAGCATTAGTCTGGGCTACGAGGTGGGTAATTTCGATATATCGGCCTCAATGAAAAAATCGTGGTTGAACTCATACTCTCCTGCGAATGAAAAGTATCAGGAGCAATCCAGGGATGAATCAGTGTTTATGGTTGGAATAGAAAGAAAAATATAAAGTTTTTTGATAAAAAGCCGCCCATAAGTCTTGATATGGACGGCTTTAGAGTGTGATTTATTCTTGACTGCTTACTGGCAATTCTGTGCAATCGTCAAGTGTTGATGTAATTTCAGAGATTGATTCTTCAATATTAGAGAGATCTGCATCGCTTGCTTTATCAGACTCAAGCAATTCTACTATGTTTTCAAGCTGCTGTGGAAATGTTCTTAATCTTAAACGTTCTTCACCAAAAGGTATGCTATCGAGTGGTAGAGGGTTATCGCTTTTTTCTATGGCCTTATTATCAATTATTTCGGCTTGATACAGGTAGCTTTCTATCTTATCTTTAAGCGTGTAAGTTTCTTCAAGTAATTCAATTTCTTTGTGCGACATCCTTAACTCCAAAGCCAATATTGCATGAAAAGACGAAGTACTTTAGCTCCACTAGCATTCATTTACCAGTTTTATCTTATGTGGGCTGGATATTTACCTTCATTGCGTCAAGAACAGCGGTTGCAAATTCAGAGGCGTGAGACTTTGCGTTATCCATACCTGAAAAAGGCTCTGACATCATATCTAGGTAAAAAAGCTCGTACATATTGGGTTCGTTATCTGATTTCTGAATAACTCTCATTACCTGGCCTGATAGGACCTTTGTTTGCAATATGGTATTTCCATCCCAGTCATTTTCCGGGCTTCCATAATGAAAGCTGTTCTCTTTAAATAATGGCTTAATGATCATACTACGTTTCTCCTAGAAAAAAAGGCCGTTCTTCTGAAGGTGTAAGCAGTGTTCCATGATACACATTGATCCAGCTCCATCGACCAATGTTTCTTAGGTACTTGGCAACAAAACAAAAATAGTCATTAACCAACTTGTTGTCTTCTAGAAATTGAATAACTTCATTTGTTTCATCTTCTAGCTTTCGAGATTGTTTTCCGTCCGATTTCCCTGCGTATGGAACGAGGCGAACGGGTCCTGGCTCATACATTAGCTTAAGGTTGTATTTTAAGCCGTGGTTAAGGCAATGTGCTTTAACCAACTTAAAGAATGATTCAAAGAGTCTTATTTCATCCATATCTCTTACTTCGCTGTCGAGGTTGAAAATTTCAAACAAGTCAATGTGATGGAATTCACTATCAGTATGAGAGATATATTTGCTTAGATATTTATCCTTAAGCTTTGTCATTCCTTGAGCTTTACTAAAAGATATTGGTGCGATAAGAAATTGAGCGTGTAAATCAAACCTAAACAGCGAGTCCAGTGTTTCAAGCATGTCTTTTTTTGTTTTTCCTGACTCAATTCTCACCGGGAACAAGCCATTATTTTTGATAGCAAAATCAAATACGCTTAGCAGTGTAAAGTAGTGCATTTTTTTACCTTTATTGCGCAAGCCTAGCCTCATGGGCTAGGCGTATTTATAGGGGATTACTGAAGATTGATTGAGCTTGGAACAGTGTGCCATATTCCAGCTATTTTGATTCTGACGCCATTCTTATCTTCAATCTTGTTTAGGATGTATGTTCTATGAACAGAGTCTTTGTTATCAGTTAGGCTGCGCATAAAATAAAAATTGGTTAATATGAAGTCATATAGTTTGTATTTTGATGTGCTCTCATTAAGTAAGTGTCTTGCCTTATCGAGTTTGGCTACGGTAAGCTCAGGGCCTGAAGTGTCGATCCACTCTGTCTTTCTGTCTTTCAGATATTTGATGTTTTCAAGAATCTTTTCACGTTGGCGCAATAAATTTTCACAAACGTTCTTTTTTTCTTTAATCTTGTTAAAAACTGAAAACAAAAGAATGACACCTGATACCAAGGATACCCAAAAAGTAATTTCTATTGATGAAAAGCTAACATTGGCCGGATCTAAGTTGCTGACTTCAATAAAGTGGTTAAGATTGTAGTATGCAAATGAAATAAATAGAATATTTCCGAGAATGCCAATAATAGCAAATCTAGATGAGAGCCACTTAATGCCTAATTTCATGTTGCAGACTTCAATTGATGATGATATTGAAACTGAAAGAACTAATGAAAAAAGAACAATGTATTGTAAGCCTATATCGGAGATAAGGAATACGGAACAAAATAAGAAAGTTCCAAGATAAAATACAACATGAGAAATGCCAGATAGGATGCTGATTGGATTGGTCATTATTATTTCCTATTAAAATTAATAGGATTAGTATACATTATTATTAACCAAATGTCAATAAAGCACTGATGAGACAGTGCTTTATTGGGGATTTAGTGGGTTAGGCTGTTTTTTCTGCCTCTTGGATTACTAATTCCTTAATGCATGATTGAAATACAACAGGCAGTCTTCTTTTGATTAAAAAAGCAACGCCTTCATCATATTTTCCATCATTAAATACCTTAACAATGGATTCTGCTTCACCTTTACCTGGGTTTGGTGTATTTACTTTAATCTGTCCAACTAGGTGGCTAATTTTTGATTTTTGTTTGCTGTAATCACCAGGAACGAACTCATTTGTCAGTCGAATCATTTGGGCCCAAAATGCCTGTGGAGAGCTAAATGATTTTAGCATGGCTTTGTAATCTTTATTCAAGAAGATAAGCGCCAAAAGGTGTGAGTTGGCAGAGGTTTTCTCTGGTTTGTTAGTCATTAGCTTTGTGGTGTTGAGGAGCTTGTGCTCTTTCATTGTACCAACACGAGTAATCTTCTGAAGGTTTAGTGTTTTTCGGTACGAGTTGATTCGCATTTGTCGGTACTGCTTGTTTAGTTCTTCCATTTTTTTCTCTATATTATTTGGTTTGGTTTGTTTAGATTTCTCTGACAGAAAAACTAAATGCTACGAGCAATATTGATTTCAGTAAGTTCTGGGTCTTTAGTGTCTTCTTCCAAATTGTCGTCAATGGAGAAGTTGTTCCATTCAGGATAAACCGTATAGTTTCGATCATTGTCGGTTTGTCTTAATTCAAGAAACTTGCTTTCAATATCAGGCTTGCTCATTGTCAATACTTTAAGCCAGACCTTGTGATTGGTCACAAACTTTTTATCAACGAAATTTCGATGTTCAATGTAGTTAATAATCGCAAGCAACTGATCTTCTGTATATCGCTTGTCCTTTTCCATAGCCCATGAAGAGGCGATACTCGACAACCATTTGCCCTTATGAAGTATTGAGTTCTTATTTGTAAGAACCTGTGAAAGCAATAGGTGATTGCCAATTGAGCTGGATAAATCAAGAAGAAAGTGAATAGAAAACATCGTTAGCGATGCAAAGCAAACAGAGAGATATGCTGTGATCATTGTTGGCGTATTAAGAGCTTCAAATGAGTAAAGATCTAAAACTTGAGTTCCTGCCATTACTTGATATGTTTTATCAATAATGAACATTTGAAATGCGCCAAAAATAAGATAGCCTTCAAGCTTGTAGGTTATTGAAGTACTATTATCCATGATCATAAAGCTTAGAAACATGGACATGCATGTAGAGACAATAATCGCAATGGCGTAAGTGATCGGTGTATCGCCTAAAAAAGGTGCTATCCCTGTAAATAAAACAGGAAGCGTTGCGATAAAAGACAATAGTGATGTAAATGACGCAATAATAGCGAGATTTCGGTTTTTCTTGTTCATGTGAACCTCAAATTTGAATATGGCAATAGTATACCACTTATTTAAGCAGTGTCAATATTATTGGTTTAGGTCTTTTAGGGCTGATGCCCATTCACCAGTTAGGTTTCGACCTTGCTCAACACGTTCAGCATCTTTCTTCATTGCTTTTTCTAAATTAAGTAGAGCAACGAAAGTGTTTGGGTTCATTCCGCCACCAAACATTGTTCGAAATCGAATCTGATTAAAGCTTCCTGCGCCTACCCATACATCACCATCTGAACTGCGTGTAACAGTCAATTCTTCAGGAGTGTCATCGCTTTTAATAGAAATTGAAGTAGTCATGGTTCGCCTTAATGAGTATTTTTAAATTTGGTAATTTCAGATTGCGTGAAAGCTTGCTTTTTGCCATCAATGGATTCGCACTTGTACCAGTATGTTCCAGACATTTTGGTTAGATGCTGAGAGACAATAAAAAAAACCTCTCTCTTGTGAGAGAACTCTTGGCCGATTGAGTGTTCCGGTGTCCCTTCCGGCTCAATCGAAAAGTCCCACATGATTTGAGTGTCTTTTCTTGGTTCAACTTTGCGTGAGTTATACATGCTTGTATTCCATTGCTGACTAGCCTATGAAATTAGTATACTCAATATGTCGTTTTATGTCAATGAGATAACTGGCTCATCACATCATCAATGTTGGATAATGTGAGCTCGTGCAAATTTTCAATGGTCTGCATTTTGTCTTTAAGCTCCTTGTAATCGACAAACTCATTCGTCTTTAGGCTTTCAGGGATCTCATTTAATATTTTGCCTATTTCATTGATATGACTCTCATAAGAGAAATTGCAGTTAAGAATTGTGTTTTGACAGGCAATGTATAGTGTTGGCGATGAAATAGTCATTTCAGTGTCAATGCAGCTTCTAGCGGTGATCAGTTTGCGATTGTACTTCTTGATGAGTTGATCGCAGGCTCTGTGGGCAGCATGGAACCTGCCTACATTTCTAATGACGGAAAAGGAAAATGCAATCCTGTTAACAAATGCTAGAATCATCATGACGCCTTAATTGCCTTTTCAGTTTCTTTGATTAAAACATTGATACGATTTATGAGTTTTTCTTTAGTTGCTAATACTGACATATGTCCTTCATATATATCATGGTATGAATCCATTGCGCCATATTTTTTAAACAAGTCAGTGTCAGTAATAATTATTGCAATATATTTAGAATAGTTACCAGGTTCATCATTCAAAAGCTTAATAGCGTCATTAAGATTTTTCAGAGAGTCATTCAGGTCGGAAATACTAAAAACATCATATGAAGACAAGGAATCTAGCATAAACGTTAGTGCCTTCATTTCTTCTTTGTTCAGTTTTTCACCATGCTCTTTGGCAAGAATGAACTCATCTATTCCATCTAAATAGCTAAAGAAAGAATTGATTTTTCTATTAATCGCAGAAGAAATTTTGTTTCTTCTATTGATTATTCTTACTAACATGTTCAAATCAAAGTCCTTTTTCTAGTTAAAAAATCGATGGAAGATCAAGATAACCTTTGTCTAGATCTTTAATTTCTGTTTTGTGCAGCTCTTTGAATTCAATAGCTGAACCATCAGTCTTCGCTTTTGCTGCATGACAAATAGGCGTGTCATTTTCATTTGTTGATTTAATAACATAGTACTCATGAGACTCAGGTTCATCAACACTTTTAGGGCCAGAAAGAATAAATTCAACTGAGTTGGGATTGAGCGATAGTTGGGTTTTGAATTGATTTCGAACAGCACTATTAAGCATTGGTATACTCCTTTAATATTTGAATAAAGTATACCAATATGATGCCGCTATGTCAATGTTATTGTTTTGATTTGTAGTCGCTGATAGCCGCTTTTATCGCATCTTCAGCTAATATTGAGCAGTGAACCTTGACGGGAGGAAGGGCTAGTTCTTCGGCAATCTGGATGTTTTTCAGGGCTTCGGCCTGGCCAATGGTTTTTCCTTTAACCCACTCTGTAACGAGTGAACTTGATGCTATGGCAGAACCGCAGCCGTATGTTTTAAACTTTGCATCGGTAATAATGCCTTCCTTTGAAACTTTTATTTGAAGCTTCATTACGTCACCACATGCAGGGGCCCCGACCATGCCGGTTCCCACATTTCCATCATCCTTGTCTAAGGAGCCAACGTTACGTGGATTTTCGTAGTGATCCATTAATTTTTCACTGTATGCCATAATTCCTCCGGTTAAACAGTAAAGCTTTCTCCGCATCCGCATTCGCCGGTTGCGTTGGGATTGTTAAATTTAAATCCTTCGTTAATGCCTTCTTTTTTGAAGTCAACTTCAAGCCCTGCAAGATAAACAAGGCTCTTTTCATCAATGATGATATTTACTCCATTGATCTCATAGATGCTGTCGAACTCATCCAACTTGTCAACAAACTCCATAATATATGCCTGTCCTGAGCATCCTGCTGTTCGCGTACCAAAGCGAATGCCAAGCCCTTTGCCTCTTGCATGTAATGAATTCTTGATCACTTGTGTAGAGCGTTCTGTAAGTGTTATTGGATTTTCCATTTTTATACCCATATAAAAATACCCGACTAATTTAGTCAGGTATTATTATATCTAAACGGTTAGAAATGTGAAGCTAATTCTTGAAGAAAATTGTGTCTTCTTTAATGCTATCTATGTATCTGAATTGTTCGATATTGCCAGGCTCAAGTAAATTTAAACCAAGTTGGAATCTTAATTCTACTTCCGCTTTGTAGTGCGTATTAATTTTAAGAACTTCTGGCTCTAGCCATAAAATTGGTAGCAAAAGTGAAACAAATAAATGAGCAAAAGTAATTGAGGCATTCATTTCTGTATTGGCGGTGTAAAACCAACAATAATTAAAAATCATAAAGATAGACATGATGATTGCAGCAATAAGAATGTACTTTGTTTTTAGCCAGTCTTTTATGTACTTAATTCTTTGTTCTTCAAGATCTTTTAGTTTTAACTCAACATCATTTTTTTCATATGTTGGCAATGCGACTGGATTTATCTCTTTCATTTGTTTCCTTGTTGTGGGCTATAAGTGATAGTTGTAACGATGTTGAGCACTTCTCAATTAATCAAGGTGGAGCATGTTACGCTTCTTCCCAGATTTTATCTACCTGAATTTTGTCTACGCACCTTACTGACCAAGTGATCTCAAGAGCAGTAATGTAATCATTTTCATTTTCAGGGTAGGGGATTGAACCATTTTCAATGCCTTCAAGCCACTCTCTATCGCAAGTGGTAAATTTGTTTCGATAAAATGATAAGGGCTCTTGATATGCATTGTAATCGACTTTTAGATTGTTTTTGCTTGCGTACATAGCCAGAATTACTGGCGGCTCTCCTGATTCATCTGAGGCGCACTCTGCATAGTACTCTGCAAGTATTAAGTCATTAGTTATACAGGTCAATGGGTTTAGTCCATTGGAAAGAATGCTTTCCTTTCCTTTGTCGCAAGTGCCATGATAGAGAATAAGCTGATCTTTCATTGCCTGCTCCTGCTCCTTCTACTGAATAATCTCATTACATTCAGCACAGGTATCTGAGCCATCAGTTAGATCATAGCTTCCTTCGGAGTCAAAGCCTTGAAACTCCTCACTGATAAAATTGCCTTTTTCATCATAGTGCCCGTTTGCTTCAACATCTTCAGAGCCATCTTCAGGGCCTCGCTTACTAATATATTTACGATTAACTGACAAAGAAAGGTTAAGAACAGATTGGCACTTATTGCAAGATTGAGACATTTTAAATTCCATGCGCTAACTATAAAGTGACATTAGTATACCATATTCAGGCAGTATTGTCAACGTTATTAAAACTGACTTAAGTCAATTGAATCAAGACTGTTCTCAGCCAAAGTTTGGCCAATTCTAATTAGCCATTCAGATAGTTTCTCTGATGTTTCTCCAAGAGTGCTTTTGTGAGGAATATCATCTAAATCAATGATAACTTTCCACTTTCCATGCGCTTTCTTTGTAAAAGAGATTTCTCGCCTAAGAACGGTTCCGTCTCTCCCTGGAGTACTATGTTGTGCAATAAGATTAACTTCAACACTCTCTACAGAGTCATGCTCTGAACGATGAACATTAATAGACGAAAGGAGTAACTTAGAAGCATGTTCTGACATTATTATTTCCTGTATTGAATAAAGCAAGGCGCTCAGTTTTATTTCTGAACGCCTTATTATTATGCTGCTTTAGGCTCTTTTCGAGCGGCTTTAACTAGAAGAGGATAAGGATCTTCAGGCGATTCTTTGAGTGCAAAAATAATCATATCAACATCTAAAGCATTGAGAATGTCAGTCGCCAATTTCCCAAAGTCAAAATGGGTATATTCGGCAATTGAGATTACGCCCTGCTTCAATAGCTCAACTTGCTGTTCGCTTGTAAGGGATGCAATATCAACATACACTCGAAAATGAGGATAATTGATTAATAGAGCAACTTTAACGCTATTGGTCATGATGCCTGTTGGGAGAATTGCCTGCTTCGGAAGCATTTTGTTATTTAAGATGAACTCTGCAACACTGCTTTGAAGTGTTGGTGAATCACCTAGTTTTAATGAATGAATTTCTTTAATTGCCTTTACAAGAACATCGATAACAGGCACTTCTTTGCGCTTTGGGAAAGATTCAGTGATGTAGTTTGCAACACCAATGTGACCGGCAACGAATAGTGCATTAACAGATAGTTTCATGTTTTTCCTTAAATTATAATTGTCTTGCTTATCTCTAAGTTGATAGTATACCAAAATACAACAAAATGTCAATATGCATTATCTGGTTTTAATGTTTTTTATTGAGCCTTAAATGGCTTTCTTTCATTTTCTAATTCTTGTAAAACTGCTTGAAACCGATAAGTTTTTTAATGCATGCTTTCTGAGCTTTAATAGGAGTACCATATAAGTCTTCAGATTCAATACCGTCATGAACGTACCGGTAAGCAAGCTCTGGTTCGGATTCAGAGCAATCGCTCTGGTCTTCATGGACTGTTTCAACTCGACTCGCCAATTGATCGCTTGATGCAATTGCTTGTGCTTTGATCTCTTCATGAATCAAAGTTTCAAGATTAAATTCTTTTTGTAAAAAAAGAACGACCTGACTATCAAAGTCAATTTCACTCGATTCATTGAACTGAAAGTAGCGAAGCAAGTCAGTAATGTTTGAGTTCTGAATGATTGCACTTGCAGCTTGTTTTGCTAGTGCATCTAGTGATATTGATTGATTAGACATTACTCAATACCTTTGATTTTGTTTAACTCTGCGTTTACTGTTTTTAATTCAGTATACATATCTTTCAAAGTTTCATTTAAGGATAACTCGACAGCTTTAGAGGCTTCTCGGGAAGCAATGTTACAGACTCTATGATTGCGAAAGTCAATATAAAAACTGCCATTACGGATTTGGCTTTCAAGAGCATGAATGCTTTCAGTTGTTTGTTTGATTCTATTTAATAGTGAAAGAACCTTACTTCCTGTGGTTTTTTTATTTGAATCATTTTCGTTCACGACATAAGCCTTAATTTCTAATTGATGGAATTAGTATACCTAAATTATTTGCGTATGTCAATCTGTGATGCAATGAGCTTGATCCGGTTCACAGTTTTAATTTTGATTCGCTTAAATAGAGAAAATTTGCGCTTTGTCTCTTTGATTGGGGTTATTATGCGTTTTAATGCCAGGTCAAATGAGTGCCTTGTTTCTTGAGAGCAGTTATTGTAGTTGATTGTGACTCGCCATTGGCCTTCAGGTTCGTTTTTTAGGGCAGGGCAAGGACAGTGTTCAAAGTAAAGCTTAAATTGCCCTAGAAGCTCTTGTAGGGCCTTGACCTTGCTTGCCGGTATTAAGGTTGAGTAAATAATTATCTGATACCTGCATAATTATTGATAATTGCTCTTTGCTCTGCAATAAAATCCACCGATTTTTTTAGTTTTTGCTCAGTTAGAACTCTTTGCTTTTCAAAGTAATCATCAATAGAGATATAATCGCATTCTGGCAAGCTTAAAACAGAAGTTTTAATGGCTTTCATGATTATCTCAGAGTGTGTATTGATGATAAATTGTGAATCTGGATTTTGCTCAATGCCCTTAGTCAATGTGAGCGCCATAATGTGCTCATTAGATCTTGAGAGACCTCGCTCAGGCTCATCAAAGATAAAAATATCGACATTTGGCTTAACCAGTGATGCAGCAACCTGCATGAGTGTTCCTTGGCCACTTGAGCCAGCCATAACAGAAAACTGAAGCTTTGAATCTGAATAATAATCTGGTCGGTGAGATAGGTGATCTAGTGCGATATCTACATATTCACAGATTTTATCTTTAGGCATGACGATGTTTAATTTATTTGCTGCCGTATGGTTATCGGAATATGACCATTCAGTATCAAATAGCTGACGAATACATGAGATTAGTGAGCTTTTGCCTGCGCCATTATCTCCAGCAACAATAGTTACCTGTTCAAGAAATGAAAGGGAATCCCCTTTTTTATAGCAATTGAAATTATCAGTAAATGTTAGTGTGTTAATAAGCATCTTATAACCTTATAATTTTGCAGAGTATTCTTTGTGTTTTTCTTCAGAAATAAACTGAATAATTTCCTCGAAAGAGTAGGTAATATCAAGATACTCAAACTCAATCGGCATTGCACCATTATGCTTAATGCAATCTTCGATATACTCATGAAGTGAAGATAGAAAATGCTTGGCAGAGAAATTTTTCATATCCTCCGCACCGGTATGCTCATCTGCATTGTAAGATATGTTTGATATTTCAAGTCCAAAATCTAATTGCTTAATGTTTGCAATAATCCCAGAGGCATCAGCTGAGTTTGAAGATGACGCCAAAGCTTCTCCGTTGAGAAAGACTGCGCCATAAGAATTATCAGTTCTATACTGTCTTACTTGCAAAAGAATGATTTTCATATGAGAGTCCTACTAATCAAAGTTATTAGAGTGTACGCTACAAGCAGGTGAAATTAAATATGCTTTAACTTCGCTATTTTTAAAAGGCGAAATATTAAACATATGAAAAATTTCACGAGCATCACGTTCAAGCTCAAACATAGCTAATTGACTGCTATCTATTAAGTGACCATAAAGTCCAGTTGGTAGATCAATAATGAGATTGGCAATTTCTTTTTCTAGATCTTTAGATTCAATATGACTACCCACATCAACATGAACACCCCATTTGCTATTTTCTCTACAAGCAATGTTCATAATTGAAAGATTGCTTACCAATTCTAGCCCTTCCATTCCCTTTACTGAAACCATACTTTGACCCCTTAGATAACTGGAGATATTGTATACCAATTAAGGTTAAATGTCAATAGAAATTAAGAGGTTTAGAGTTGGGTAACTATGAGAGGGGGCAAAAGGTGCTAAAGATAAGGCTCAAGCAAACCAATGCTTGAGCTTTTTTATTTTAATTTTTTGTAATATGGTTTTTATTTGTTCAAAAACAAATGTGCCAATAATAAGAGTGTAAACAAAAGCTAGAACATAGGCGATTGGTTTGCCATTTTGAAGATCTGTAATCCACAAGCAAAAAACCGGCAAGAGAAGCAATGCAAAGATAATATATATTATTGAAGTAATTATTTTATATTCCAAGTCGCTTAACACGGTTTTGAAAAATGTTTTGTCTCCAGTTGACTCATAAGCGACAAAAGCAGTGACTAAAACAATTAAGATCAAGTAAACTAAAAGGATTAATGAAAGCATTATGACTCCAGTATTTTTAGTGTGAATTCAATGTCATCGTTATCATAAGACTCACTCCATTTTTCATATACGGCTTCAATTTCACCATCAGACTTTGCCATCTTTAGATTGGCATTTAGATCTGATTTACCACTTTTGCTTCTGCTGGCAATGCCAAGCGCAACTTCATGAGGCTCTAGTGCAATTTCTTTGACTTCAATACCAAGTGCAAGTGATAGCTTATCAGCGATTTCTTTAACTGGCATGAAGCCATTTGAATCGCTGCTCACAATGTGTTTATTGTTAACAAAAAGAGCTGTTTCACCATCAGAAGAATGGATGTCGCTTAAGTCAACAAGTGTGATTTTTTGCTTGGTCATTTATAGTGTTCCCTTAAATAGCAAGTCTAGTAACTTACGAAGTTTTAGTTTAGCCAGTGGCTTAAATTGAGATGGTTTAGTACCTTCCATATAGTCAATTAGAGGTATTTCGGTTGTGGTTAATGGAGTAGCCTTCTTAGTAAGGATTTCTACACTTAAAGTTCTCTTATTGACAATCAATAACAGTGATTTTGTTTTGTCATACTGATCATTTTCATCTGGTGTCCCGTAGTGAACCAAGATGCTTGCTTTTCTCTCTTGGTTAAAGTGAACAAGTGTTGTATATCGGTGATCAATCTCGCGGATTAATTTATCAACATTGTCTGCAATATGTTTGATTTGTTCATTTTCAGCAGGCAGTGTCTCAAAGTGATAGCCAGTTTTCAAATTGTCTTTGTAATTTGCAATAAGGAGGTTAATTGACTGTCGTGTTGAAAAGCATGAATCCCAGTCCGGTTTAATTCCCGCTTCCTCACAGATTCTATCTACACATTCGCTTTTTTTCCCTGAAAATAGGCAGTATTCAAATTCTTTTGCTAAGAAAGGATCGCTTAACAGCATGTCCCTAAACCACATTACGCCATCAGTAACATTTTCTGGCATGCTCTTGCTGTGAGCCTTATCTAGCATCCAAGATAATGCAATCTGAGCTCTTTCTGACAAGTATTCTTGAGAGTGGTAGTGACGTTCCATGCTATATTCCTTATCTGTATTCTTCAGGTCTTTCGTATGATGATAATGCACCATCGAAAATCACTTCCTTGTTGAAAGTGTTGGTAACGGTAACTAATACTGCATCTAAAATTGAAACATTAAACTGGCAGTAAAGATCTGGAAGTGTTTTGATGTTGATGAAGTAGATGAGTTGACCATTGAATTTTTTTGCATCATCCACAACTCTGATATTTGAATATCGAGATATTTGGCATCCAAGAACCTTGGTCATCATGTAATCCCAATTCCAGCGACCAGAGAGTCTATTTGAATCAAGGCTTACAAGTGATTCCTTTAAGTGCTCTATGTATTCATGGATAAAGTCGAGTGTTACTAGCTCTGTTTGGATGTTGGGTGTTTCATCACCATTATCTTCAACGAGATTGAATGAGGTTGCAATATTTGTGGCCAATGTTCTTTCCTTTACTTTTTTGATGCAATAAGTATATCAAATGAGACTTCTATTGTCAATATACGGGTGTTGACAGATCAAAAAAAGGCATATGAAATGCCTTTTTTGGATTTGTGTTAGCTAAGATCCTAGCCTAATAGTGGGGACTTTAAAAAGCGTTCGAACAACCCCTTTTCCCTTGTCTCCCAAAATATTTGCCAATTTGGTGCTAAGTGCAATGTCCACAATAGGATTAACAACCATAGCAACCACAGGCATTACGACAAAAATAACAATAGCCGACATGCCAGTCAGAAACATTACTCCCCCGAATAAAGATGGCAAAGCCAGTGACATTGCCATTAACATTGCGCCACCCCACGCAATAATAGTTCTTAGTTTCATACCAATTACCCCTGTTTGTCTTTGGTCTAATAAGTATACTACAAGTTGCTATTATTGTCAATGGAAATCGGTTAGTAATTAACCAGCTCAAGGGCATTTACAAGCCAAAAAAAGCACTTAATATAGGCTATTGTTGCCCGTATAGTGCTTTTGTTTTAGTTTTTAAACAGCCATTTCTGGTCTTGGTTCTACATATTTCTTTTTATTGATTTTATAGTTTTCACCAATCTTAATATCATCCATTGAAAGAGACAGGAAATCTTCAAATGTTTGAATGTCTTTAGTGATCTCAATGTGAACAGGCTCTTCGTAAATTTCACGATCTAGGGTTTCTGCAACGTACTTGATTTGAGAAGCGGTATTATTGTCTTCTGTAGCATTATCCATGTCTGAAATTTCACCATAAATATGAGCATCAACAAGTGTACAGAAAAGTTCACCTGCAATCATTCCTTGAGCTTTCGCCATTGCAACAAGGTAAATTGCAAATTGTTGAATGTTAAATGGAGAGCCAAATAAAACGTCTGCCGATCTAGCGTGTGCGTGTAAATTAAGGACTTTTTGACCCTTTTGATCTAGTGTTACAACAAATTGATGATTCCACCAACAAGGAGGTAAAGCCATTTCTGACTCTTGAACAGGGTTCCAGATGCTTGCAATTGTACGAGAGCTAAATGCATTAGATTTAAGCTCGTCAAAAAGTGCCTTGATTTGGTCTTTGCCACCTTCTGGTGCATAGTTTTCATCATATGTGCCGTTGAAATGGCGGTACTGAAATCCGTATCCTTTACCCATGTGCCCAACAGGTAAATCATGAAGTCCTCGATTATCTAGGAACTCACGAGTTGTATTGCCTTTCCAGATATTAATACCATGCTCTGACAGATAGTTATGAATATCTACTCGGCCATTTAAGAATCCCCAGAACTCAAGTTGTGCAATACGCAAAGGCGTAGGGCGAACAGTTGGGAAAGGAAAGCCTTTACGCAAGTCAAATCTGAGTGTTGCACCGAACATCTTTCTTCGGCCAGCGCCTGTTCTGTCAGGAGTATCACAGCCAAAGTGATATAAATCCGAGAGTAATTCCATATAGCCGCGTTCACCGGTATAGTGCATTTTTGGCTCTGTGCGTCCGTCATGATAAGGGTTTTCTAGAATGTTCATTTACTGCCTTTGAAGATTAATTAATTTATGCAATTACTATATCAAATAATATGCCTTGGGTCAATAAAAGTTCGTGATATCGGTTGCAAAAATCAGCAGTGTTGGTATACAAAATTTAATTTAAATCATATAGTATTGTCATTATTAAATTGGAGACAATAATGAAAGGATTAGTAAGGTTAAGTAAGGATGAGGTTGTTGCAATCGTTGATAAGTATGAGAGATTCAAGCCTATACTTGATCATATTAGCCGACAGAGATTTCTTAAAAGATTGCTAGCTTTTCACTCAACTAAAGAGCAGATGAAAAAAGTAATTGTCCATTTTGGTCATGGCGGTATAGATAAAATAGGTAAGAACGATATTATTTTTGAGATGCGAAGCTATTCTTTTCTCAAGAAGCTTATTAATTCTATTGAAGTGACTGGGATTAAGTCAGAGGTAGAGATTAGCCTGGATTCTCTTAATGAGATATCAAGTGATCTTGATAGATTGGCCCAAATTGAAAGTTTTTCTCAGTCAATTAAGGAAAATATTGTTTTTGAAAAGGGCTTAGAACCATTTGATGATTGTAAGCCTTTAAGTGATGAGCAAAAAGGATTTATTGCTGATCCAAAATGGTTTATCGATTGGTACAAGGGGGGTAAATAATGAGTACAGTATCTTTAGCAATGGATCAAGCACATAGAATTTATTGCGACTTTAGAAAGTATGAGAGACTTATTAGCTTTCATGAGCGAGAGAGAATTATTAAGTACTGTGTATTGAATAGCAAGAGAGATGACATTCATCTTCATTTCTATAATAGTGATGGCTCCCCTATGAGTATTTCTGAGATTTCTTTAAAAGAGCATGGTTCTGCTATGGCCTCATTTGACAATGTAGGTGCTTTTCAGCTTATGAACTTTATAAAAGCATCGAACACTTTTGGGGTTCGTCCTGAACTTAACTTGGAACTTAATGCGTATTCGAGTCTAATGCTTGTTATAAAAAGTCTTGAAAATCTTAATGATTTATTAAAAGATATTTGTGATGAAAATTTAGATGTGAGCCATTTGAGCAAGCAAGAATTTACTTTTAAAGATCATGATAAAAATCACTTGCTAAATGACAAGAGAGAGTTTGAGCAATGGTTTCTACAGCAGTCGTAGTAAGCCCTAAAATGGCGTGGCAGAAAACCACGCTAAGAAAGGGAACTAAAAGTCCTAAAATTTGCCGTGATATGTTTATAACTGAAAGTTATGGCGAGTTTAATTTTGCCGAGGTAAAAAACGGCTCTATTTCTTTCAGGAAAAAACTAAACGAGAAGGAGGCTCTTGAGATTATTGACTCTCTTGGCCTTGTAGCTAATCAAGCTGTTTTTACAAGGAGCTATACTTATCGAGATCGAGAAAGTTCAGCTCTTGTGAAAAAGATTCTGGCTGAAGCATATGCTAAGTCCAAGAAATAGTTTGATGGAGCTGAATCGGAAAGCAAAATATTATAAGTAAAAAGGGCTCAATTGAGCCCTTTTTTGTGCTTAAGACAGGTAGGTTTCTAGCTCATCAGACCCGCCAATGTGAACTCCATCAATATAAACCTGTGGTACAGTGTCACGACCAGTTATTGATTTTACCGCTTTGATTACTGAAGATGGTGACAGTGTGACTTCTTCGTATTTGATACCGGCTTTCGTTAATAGTGTCTTAGCTCTTTGACAATGAGAGCAACCTTCTTTGGTGAATATTACAGCATCAACAATTGCATGATCGGGATTAATTGCTTTTAGCATCGTCTCCGCATCAGAAACTTCAAAGGGGTCTCCGTCAACTTCTGGCTCGACAAACATTTTTTCAACAACGCCATTTACCACCAACATACTATATCTCCATGAGCGTTTGCCAAACCCTAGTTCTGACTTGTCTACAAGCATGCCCATCCCATCAGTAAATTCGCCATTTCCATCAGGAATAAAGGTAATATTCTCCGCTTTCTGATCTTCTTTCCACGAATTCATGACAAATGTATCATTTACAGACATGCAAATAATCTCATCTACACCATTATCTTTAAACGATGAGGCAAGTGCATCATAGCCAGGAACGTGTGTAGATGAGCACGTAGGAGTGAAAGCGCCCGGTAGACTAAACAAGATAACTGTTTTATCTTTGAATAGCTCAGAAGAGCTTATGTGCGCCCATTCCCCTTTATTAATTACAGGAAAAGTTACACTGGGTACAGTTTGTCCGATTTTTGATTTTAGCATTTCATTATTCTCTTCTTAATAGCTTTTAAATATGCAATAATTATTGCAACATTTGATCAATAATCAAAATAAATTAAAACTATTATTGCAATAGGCTTAGGCTATTAATTATGCTTTATTAAGCAATTAAAAATGTAGGTGGTCACTAACTTGTTTATAAATACAAGCGAGATTAACTTTACTATTAGTTTTTGATATAGTAAGTGTCCACTTAGCCGGTTCAGCAATGCAGCAATGGTGAGTAAACACTAACAAAAGGAATTATTGCGTGAAAGAGAAAAAAACAGGGTATTCAGTTAGGCAGCTGACGATGGTTGCATACATTGCAATGCTGGCAGGTTTCATTACAGGAGGATTGTCTTTTTTAATCTCCGTAGTAATGGCACATATATTAAAGGATAGTGAGGGTTCAGATGAACTAACCAATAGCCATCTGAGCAATCTTATAACAATCTTTTGGGTTGGACTGTTGCTATGGACAATTGGTTGGTTTACTTCGTTTATTTTAATTGGCTTTATAATTATTCCAGTGACAATTTTATGGCAAGTGTACAGATTGATTAAAGGGCTTATCACGCTGGATAAACAGCAAGCTTACAAGTAAAGAGAATCCCGGTATTGCCGGGATTTTAATGTGAGTGTCTGTTTACATTCCACAATTGTGTTCAGCGTCCATGTCGATATCAAGTAAGTGTCTACTTTCAATTTTAAATACATCTATCTCAATGGATAAATTGTCCATTTTCTTTTCTAATTCATCTATCTCAAAGGTCTTTTTGACCTCAATGATTTTGGAAGATAAGCAGTTTAAAGAGTTTGAAAATCGAGTCAATTGATCAGTGATTTTTTTTGTTTGCTCATTGTCCAAATTTGACATTTGATCTATGAAATCACCAACAGGAATTTGAAGAATGTCATTTGAGATTGACTGCATTTCTTCATTTGATTTAAGCATTTCTTGGTTGAGTACAATGATTCTTTTTGAATCTTGCGTATTTGTGCGCTCCTTCATGGCTACAAGCTTCTTGTAGCTTGCACTTTCAGTTCTTTTGATGAAGCTTGCTAAATTTTTAACATTCATATCGCCACCTCTTTTTTTAAATTTTAACATAACAGTAGCCTGATTTTAAGTGCTTTTATTGACAAACGCCACTGTATTTAGTATATTATTAGATAGTGTTATTAGTTAATGGGCTCTTTGAATATATGAAATTTGTGAATACGAAGGAAAGTGTTGATAGTCATGGATACAAACATAACGTAGTCAATGATGTTACAGGAATGAATGAAACCAAAGTAGAGAAAATCTACAATCCTAGTAGTATTGATGAATTAAAAACAATAGTATCCAGTACAAGTGGTAAGATTTCCATTGGTGGTGGATATTATAGTCAAGGTGGGCAAACATCGCTTGAAGATAGTATCCACATTGATATGAGCAAAATGAAAAGAGCTATTAAGGTTGATGCTATCGGAAAAGTAGTGTCGGTTTCTGCCGGGAGTACATGGCGAGAGATTCAGGAGATTATTGATAAAGATAATCTGTCTATCTCAATTATGCAGAGTTATGCAAACTTTACCGTTGGAGGCTCTTTAAGCGTCAATGTCCATGGGCGATACGTTGGAGAGGGTGCAATCATAAAGTCGGTGATCTCAGTTGAGTACATGGACGCTAAGGGCGATATACATATAGTATCCAGAAAGAGAGAGCCTGAAATATTAGGAGCAATCATTGGCGGATACGGAGGCTATGGAATAATTCTCAATGTAACTCTCCGAGTGGTGGAAAATGTTAAGGTAAAAAGAAAAAGTGAAGTAATGCCCTTATCTAAATATAAAGATCATTTCCTGAAGAGTGTTCTGAGTGATCCTGGAGCAGTCTTTACCAATGGTATTTTATATCCTCCAGCTTACGATAAAGTAAGAAGTGTGACATGGTTTGAGACCAATGAACCCGTTACTAAAAAGCAAAGATTAGTTGATTTCGATGATCAGTATTTTATTAAGCCGGTTTTAGCTACAGCTATTTCCTCTGTAGGAATACTAGGGGGCCTCGCAAGAGAGCATGTTATTGATAAGGTATTTCATGAATCAGAGCCTGTCCATTGGAGAAATTATGAGGCCAGCTACGATGTAGCTGAATTAATGCCACTTCTTCCTAGTAATAGCACCTACGCTCTTCGTGAATACTTTGTACCAGAGGATAAGTTAGAAGAGTTTGCTAAGTACATGGGTGATGTTTTTAGAGGATATGGGGCCAATGTGCTTAATGTGTCTATTAGGCATGCAAAGAAAGATGATGAGTCTCTCTTTTCTTGGTCTAAAACAGATGTGTTTGCATTTGTAATTTTCTACAAGCAAGGCAAAGATGATTCATCAAAAGAGGCTGTTGAAAAATGGAGTAGAGAGCTTATTGATTTAGCAATCGGTCTCGGTGGCTCATATTATCTGCCTTATCAGCCTTGTGCTACGAAATCTCAGTTTCTTTCTGCTTATCCAGATGTAAGCAAGTCACTCTCAATTAAGAGATGCATGGATCCTGAAAATAGATTTAGCAATAAATTTTGGCAAAAATACATTAACTAGGTGTTAAAAATGCAATTTGAAAGAATACTTGTTGTATTACTTCTTGGAATATCATTAACGTGTGGAGCAATGTTTGTTTTCAATTCATTGTTTGCAAACAAATATATGGAAATGGATAAGAACGGCGAGGTTTTTAGCTGTGATGATTTAATTTCTGATATGGCAATGGTCGCGGTTTTTGAGAAAGATAGTGAAGTAAAGTTTAATAGTTGTAGGCAGCAAATAGACCTTCAGATGGATGATGTGTGCAAAGAAAAAGTTAATAAGATTAATCCTAGTAATTTTGCTGATGATATTGTTTTTCTGGAGAAATATTGCAACTATAGCAAGAAAGACTTTGTTAGAGGATATGAGAATGAGCACTTTGAGATAATGACAGGAAGTAATGTAGTTGTCAGGGTGTCGAATGAGTGGAGGCCAATTTCAGGAATGGTGCTATGGGATCCGTTTAAAGCGCACACTCCAGACAATGGTCTTTACAAATTGTGCTTAGTGGATGAAGGAGCATATTGTCATTATTTTAAGTCAATTGAAGATGCTAAAAAAGAGCATGGTAGGGTTTTAAACTTTATTGTGAATAGCTAAAAAAAGCCACTCAACGAGTGGCTTTTTTTTAAAGGTTAAATGCTTCGTCATTGCCCATGATTCGTTTTAGAAACTCGTCAGGATGTTCGTCTTCAGAGGTAAAATCATATGAGTTCAATAGTCCTATTTCAGACTCAGGAGTAATGGTGTTCGACATATAGGATTTGAAAGATTGAGATATTCCTCTAAGAGATAGTATTTCACTCTCTACATCCCTCTCAAGAATGTCTGGGATATTTGCTAGAGCCGCCTTAGCAGCATTAAATGAAGATTCTAATAGTTGAGGTTCACTTCGCATTACTTCGCTAAGATAAGGGTGCTCAACCAGCAAGTCTCGCAAACTAAAGTCCTTTGGCGATGTATTAGAAAAGTTGCTTCCAGCTAATTCGGTATGGGTTGCCCCAAACATAAGATCCGCTCCAAAATCTTGGATGCCTATTGCTTTCAATGATATTTTTCCAGATTGTTCACTGATTGTTGTTTGAAATTTTATTGAGTCTCCGTTTAGCCTATTTCCGCCACAAAGAGCATTTAGGCATGTCTCGGTAACAAGTGCCATTCTTGAGCTTTCTGGTGCAGCCCTCATGAGCCTGAATGCAGATTTAAATGAACTTTCAAAGTCATCGTTGCTTTCTTTGCCTGTTTCTATGGTTCTTAGATCATTTATTGACAATAGACTATTAGAGAGCATGTTTTCTTCTTTCGTCATGACTCCCATTTCTGTCTTAGCGAATCCAGACATGTGATCTGACATGTTTGTTACCAGAACAGGTGTTGTTGTTCTTCGATCTTCTTTAAAAATGGCTTTTTTCCCAAGTGCAACATTCATTGCATATTTGATAGCAAGTTTTCGTTTTTCTTCTTTATCTGCATGTTCGCCAACCGTTTGAATTGTCGCCATTCTTTCGCCAAGAATATCTCCGGTCAATATCGTATTTGTTTTTTTGCCTTTTGAATTTGTGGAGAAAAGGTCTTTGCCAAAGTCTCTTGAGGCAATATGCGCCGTTCTATTCTTGCTTGCTATTTTTCCAATATGGCTATTGTATTCTTCATTTTTTGTAATAATAAACGAGCCGTTTTCAGAGGCAGAGTTTATCATTTTGTCGAAGTCGCCATTTGGCTCATTGAGCCCCAAGAGAATGCCTAACTTCCTGGTGCTTAAAAGAGCAAGATTTATAGACTCTTCTTGAGGAAGAAGGCTCTTGAAGTACTTGTTGCCTAAATTAGTGTGACTAAGGGAAATAGAGTTTTCATGCTCGAAATGACTTATTTCTGATAGCTTACAGATGCCACCAGAAGCATCTTTGCTATATAAATGGTATGTGTTATTCATCAGTGTCTCTCTTTGTTGTTCTTATTGACTTATTTTAACATTATTGGCTACCAATGGCAAAAAACCGCATTTTTCTTAAGAGGGCAATAGAACCATTTTTGGTTTTTTGTGAGCTTTGTCAACAAAGAGCTAATGACAAAAGTATGGCATTATAGTATAATAATTGCCAACGAGAAGGATTTAGTTTATGCGTAATTTTAAAAATATACCAATGCTGGTATTGCTAATGGCTGTGTTATTTTATGCGTTTTTTATTGCTACTAGGGCTTTAGATGATAACTTAGCGAAAAAGGAAAATTCGATTGCTGAAGCAGAGATTAAAGTCGAAGTGCTAAAGGATGCAACAGACATTTTTAATGGTTACATTACTCAGAATAAAAATAAGCTATTGGCCGACTCTGTAAAAATAAATATTGAGCTAATGAATTCTAGAATGGAAGGTATTGTCATCTATTCAATGGATACCTTTGATGTCAAAGGAAAGCTGAATCCAAAGACGATTTTTTATAAGAAAACCAGTAATAATCTCTTCGAAAAGCTAGTTTTTGATGGTTTTTTTGATTCAATTAAGGATTTTGAAATCGCTAAACCGATTAAGTCCGACAAATTGTACAGTGCAGAGCATTTGATTAAGAGCAGGCTGTCATTCGAAAATGAAATACCATGGTATGGGCTGAGCATTGCAAGAAAGAAAACGTTTAACGGAAATGACTTGTATAAAGCTCTTACAGAGCTCTACAGGGTTGATCCAATAGAGTTAGGGAATAAATTTCGCAGATTAAGCTCTAAAGAAATCAGGGAGAAAAAGCGAATTTTTATAGATGTAATGGCTGATCTAATGGCAAAAAATATGGCTTATGAAGGGTATGTGGACATGACTATTAGAAAAGAGCTAAAAAATGCAAAAGTAAAATTAGGGACCGTTAGAGGCGATTAAAGTAAAGAAGACTGGATAGATTCATCTGAAAGATGGAAAACAAAAAAGGTTTATAAATTGATTAAAGTTCACGATATAAAGCCAAGAAGCAAGAATCAGCTCCTAATGATTATTTGTAGTCTTGAAACTCACAACATTGACACGAAGAAAATCGAGCTAGACGACTGGAAAGAGCTAACTGTAAGATTGTCTTTGAGGTATAAAGATAAGGGAGGACAGCCAATTTATATTGGGACAACCTGTAGCTCGGTATACAAGGAAGAGAAAAGCTATAATGAATTTTGTTTAGAAAATCAGGCCATTGATGTTCATGCGGACTTTGATGGAATAATGAATCTATTAGATAGAATTGCGCTGTTTTCAAATTAAGAAAAAGTGTAGCCCTATACCAATAACGGAATAGGGCTCTTTGTTAATGGTTGAATTTTATGTTTCCCACAAGGTGAAAGGCAGTATTAGGTACAGTGGCCTCGCCAAAATCCAGGTCGATTTTTGCATAAGAGTAAGTTACCTTGCTTTCAATACTGAAAATCCAGCTCTTGGAAATAGGAAATTCTTTCTCAACAGCTAGTTGGGCAGTTATTCCACCCAATTGATATCCACCATGAGATCGTTGTCCATTGTATGTTACATCGGGGTGAGGAATTACAACTCCTGCGCCTAGTCGGTAAATTAAGTCGTATTTTCCTTGAAATGCATGATTAGCATAAAGTAAATTATAACCATCTGTAATTTCGAAGTTTTCAATTCCTTGCCCTAGATCTTTGCTATCAGCATATAGCTTATGATGAATGAATTCGACCTCCCATGCTTTTCCTTGTGTCCAGTTACTAAATCTAAGATTGTAATATGGGGGGGAAGCAAAAGGCTTAGTGTCAAAGCCAACAGAACCCAGATTAACCTTATTGCCATCATCCATGTCAATGGTAATGCCTTCAGAGTAGCTAAATGCGGTTCCTGTTCCGATTGAATATTCAAGTCCGTTTTTGTCTGCAAATGCAGGCATTGATGCCAATGCAATCGACAGAGATAGAATTAGTTTTTTCATCATTAATACCCTTAAAATATAGTGATTTCAATATAGTTAAATAAGTCCAAATGTCAATTAATATATCTATTATTTTGCTCTTTGTCAATTTTAGGTATGTGCTGAAAAAAACTATTCGTAGTACAAGATTGATGTGAATCAATTTTATACTAACATTAAAGTAATTGCTCTTATTAAGTGATATAATAATAGGACTTTCACTTTTTCAAAAAAGAGCAATTAATAATAATGAAAAAAACACTTATCGCTGCGTCCTTACTGACGGCATTAAGCCCTGTTAGCGCTAATGAAAACTTTCGTGATTCAGTCTATAACTTCAGAGTTGTATTAAAAAATAAATTGTCAACCTGGAAGGGGGCTGAATCTGATTTTTCCCCATGGAAAGATGTGGGTGAGCATTACGATTGTGCTGAATGGTCTCCTGTTCCTGAAGCCGTTGATTTTGGCAGTAGCTACCTTCAAACTAGAGAGTGCAAGCAAGACCAAAGCCGCATTGAAACACTCAAAGAATATGATAAATTCTCTGACTCTTTTAAAGAGGTCGGAGAACAAACTCATCATCACACCCTTAAAGAAACTGAAAGCAGAAATGCGACTGGTGTTCGCAGGGACTGGAATGGATTTAGTTCAACTTTCACCACTTGGACAGACTACGGCAATGAACATAGTCATGATGAGTGGTCTCCAGAAGCTTATTCACAAGTTAATAGTTTTCAGCAGTCACGTAACTATCTTTACTCACAAGAACGAACAGAGCAAAAGCGTGAAAAAGATACTGTTACCCAAGATGTTCGCGATATTGGTGTGCCAATTCGTCATACCCGAGAAGAAGCAAGAATTCAAAATCGCCAAGTCGATGTGACCGCGAGTGCCTGGTATAACACGACAACTGAAAATTTCTCTCAGTGGACTCCGCTTTCCTCTTCTCAAGTTGAAGATTTTCAACAATCTCGTGGATTCACACAAAATCAAGATAGAGACTGGAATTACAAGGTAAATGGCAAGAGCATCTTTTCTAGAGTTCAAACCCAAAGTCTTACTAGTCAAAATGAATCAAGAACCGTCAATGTCAAATCAGGCGAATGGCTTAACCTAGACCAGGTAGGCTACTCTAGCTGGACTCCATCACCATCAGATCAAATCAGTAATTTTACTCAGAAACGCGATTATAAACAGAATCAAACAAGGCTTTGGTCTTATGTTTCTGATACTGGGATCTTGCTTGAAAGGGATGAAAATAGGGCGGTTGACTCTTCTGAGGATAGAACAGTCAATGTGAGTTGGGATCACTGGTTTAATACTGAATCAGTAGACACGCATAGCTGTACAGCTTGGTCTCCAAAGCCAGACACCAAAGGGTATGCTGAGAATTATACTCAAACAAGAACGTGCCAAGAGCCTCAAACAAGAGTTAGAGTATACCGAGCTGGCCCCATGAATCTGAAGACGGTCAGTGAAAGTAGAAACATTGATAATCTAGAGTCACAAGCTGCAATAGGTGTCGGCTCATGGTCTGAGACTACGCCAACCTACACATCTTGGGTAAATGAGGGTGTGGCTTATGGTCATGGCACTTACTCGCCAGCAGCGAGCACGCAGACTGCTGATTTCTCTCAATCAAGAACCTACAAGCAGGACCAAACGAGAAATCGCCAAAACCGCGAGAAAGATTCAATCTCTGGTGCGATCCGCAATGTTGGTGCAGTGATCAAAGAAGATAAAACGTTAACACCTTCTCAAAGCAGATCGGTAACGGTAGCCCCGGGCAGCTGGGTTAATACTTCAGTATCTGGCCAAACAAGTTGGTCTCCTATCGCTTCAGCGCAAACGGCAAACTTTACGCAAAATAGAAGCTACAGCCAGGCTCAAAACAGAGTGTGGAGCTACAAAACAGGCTCATCTTCACTGCATACTCGCAATGAGGGTAGAACACTGACCGGGCAAAGCGAATCACGCTCAGTGGCGGTAAGCTGGTCAACTTGGGTAGCGGATACTAGCAAGGCTGATCATAGCTTTGGTACTTGGTCTCCAGCAACGAACACTGTTGGTTATAATGTATCGTTCACGCAATCTCGTAACTATAAAGATCCGCAGAAACGTACTAGAACTTACAAAGTGGGTTCAACTGCGATTGGCTCTAAAGCTGAAGCTCGCGATTACGGTCGCACGCAAACCCAGTCAGCTAAAGGGATTGGTTCATGGTCAGCAACTACGCCAACGTATACTTCTTGGGCGAATGATGGTGGTGCTTACGGGCATGGTTCTTATTCACCGGCGGCAAGCACGCAAGGATCTGGTTTCTCTCAAAGCAGAAGTTACAAGCAAAACCAAAAGCGTACTCGTCAAAACAGAGAAAGAGATTCAATCTCTGGTGCAGTTCGTAATGTTGGTTCGGCAATTGGGGAAAGCCAGACGCTAACAAAAAACCAAAGCAGGGCAATTACAGTTTCTGTGGGTGGTTACTACAATACGTCAACAGGATCAGTTGGTTCTTGGTCTCCTGCTGCAACCAGCCAAACAACTAACTTTACTCAGTCAAGAGCCTACACTCAATATCAAAATAGAGTTTGGACTTATAAGTCTGGAAGTGCAGTTATTCATACAAGAAATCAAGGTAAAACACTGTCAGGACAAAGTGAGTCAAGATCGGTGTCGGTGTCTGTGGGAAGTTGGGCTTACACAGGAGGAGCCTACTCGCATGGAGCATGGTCTCCTGCTCAAAATACTATCCCAAGCTATAAAGATTATACTGCAACCAGATCGTATAAAAGAGATAGAGCTAGAACAATTAGCTATAGTGTTGGCGGAAGCTATAGCCAAACTGGAACAGTTACTTTGTCTCAGGCTTCTACTCTAACTGGAACTCAGTCTCCAATTGGAAAGTCTTACGGAAGCTATAGCTCATGGTCTAACAATGGAAATAAGGTTTGTTCTGGAGTATGGTCTCCAAACTCTAATAATTACAAGCCTACTCAAAATGTTTCCCAGTCTAGGTCGTGTACTCAGCAGCAAGTAAGAACAAGAAATGAGTATAATAAGTACTCAGATGGTCATCAGGTTTACATTAGAAAAGTAAGTAATTATCAAACTATTACTGCATCTAATGAGTCGAGAACAATCAAAGGGACCGATACCTTTATAGGTAAAGTGTATGGTTCTTGGAGCTCTTACACTGATAATGGATCTGCAAGTTGTGGTAGTTACAGTCCTAGTCAAAGCACTGTATATGTAGGCAGCACATTTACACAGACTAGAAGCTGTTCTATTGCAACCAAAAGAACTAGAAGTGTAAGGGATGATTGGAAGTATAGTGCGGATGTCTCATCTACAGAAAACCAGTCATCATCTAGAAATTATAATCAAACAAGGTCTGTTGCAGGAACTAAACCAATTCCAAAGAGCTGGTCTGTTATGTATAGAGATCTTCAAGGCTCACCTAGTCCAGGAACATGGAGATATTACGGTGTTACTTATTCTCAGGCAAGTTCGGCTAAGACTGGAAGCTGCAATACTTCAACCAATTATTGGAGAGAAGATGGTCGAGCTGGTTATGGAGGAGTAAGAGTTGCTTTTTATGTTTGCAAATAGTAAATGCAATATAGCAAGCTGTCCCGGGTCCCGGGACCCGGGACAGTGACCTATTAATAAAATACTATTGTCAATAGAAATTTCATAAAAAGCTCATTTTAATTAGAAATAAAAAACCGGCCAATTTAACTTGGCCGGTTTTTTTAAGCTATAAATTGCTTTCTAGATTCAGGACAATTCCTAACATCTTCTCTCCAAGTAAAATTGAAGTGAGAGCGCCTAAGTTTTGCCATTCTTCCATCTGGGTGATGCCATACAATGCCTTCGGCATTTAAAACGGAGAAAAAATCCCTAATGCCGTCAAAAGACATATCAGGAATCGTCACCACTAGATCACCATGTTTTAAAAGTTTAGTGCCTTTAATTTTGTAGATATTTCCTTGAATTCCTTCGCCTACGAGCTCATATGTGCCGTCTTCAGGGTTTGATAGATTATCAAATGCTGAAATAAACTGCTTATTTGCTTTATCGCGTGTTACAGGAATCCAGTAAGGAAAATGCAAACTAACAGGTGCTGGTGCATCTTCTAATACAATAGCGCCCTCTGGAATGTCAACGAACATATCTAGTGAGCACTCAAAGTTCTCTCTGTCATAGTTCCATTTTCCACGAAATCTTTTTTGAAGCTTTCGATTCCATCGCTTGTATAGTTTGCCATCTTTAATCAGTACAGGTGTACCATCATACTTAATAGTTGCCTCGCCTTCGCCATCAAAAACCCACTGTGCAGTTGGTTCAATCTCACGAGTAGCCATTTGTACTGAGCGTTCTACTACGAAAAGTGCTTTAACCTTTTTCATTTTTGTTGCCTCTAAATTGGTTTATACAGTTTTCGAATCCGGCAGCCCCCAATTAAGAAGGTAATTATATCAATATTTTATCTGTTTGTCAATGAGATTGTTGTTTTGTCGAGAAAAATATGTTGTTTTGCTTTTAAGATGGTAGTTGGCTTGGATAGCTTGGTTCCAAAAAAGAAAAAGGCGCTATAAGAATAGTGCCTTATCCATAGATTGATTGACTGAGAAAATTGTTTTGCTAAGTTTTTAACCTGCTTTAAAAAGTTCCTTCTGGACGTAGGTCGAATTGAATATAGTGTGTGCCGTCAGCAGGGACGATAACTGTGTCCATAGTAACTTCAATCTCTTCATTTTCCAGCTGTAAATTAATCCAATCATTAACAGCTTCTTGAGCATCTTTATTAGTTGAAAATTCCGCCAGTAAACGCTCTTTTAGTAGTGCAGGGGTAGCATCTATATTTTCCATTTTAATATAAATCATTTGCTGAATGTTCTGGATCATCAATTCTCTCGGTGTTGCTTCCTCATAAACTCCAACTACATTTAACTGATATTTCATTTTGTTTTATCCGTAAAGTTTGCCTTCAGAGCTAATAGAGGAAATAATACCTACTAACTCTATGGACTCTAGTTTTAATCGTTACGTTAGGCTCTAAATATTAATAGAGCTACGTTGAAGAATCTCTTTATGTATTATATGACAGGTCTAGTGCCTATAATGTTTTTTAGACCAGTCAAAGTTATTCCAGCCACGTTTTTCAACAGGTCTAACATTGTCTTGTCCATGAAGATGTCCCAAGAATGAGAATAGGTTAGGAAATGGATTTTCCTCTTCATTACCTTTATAAAAAGGCATTTTAACCTGATTACTATACTGCCTTAAAAATACGCCTGTATTGTCATCAACAGCAACTATTCTTGATAGCTTGTACTTGCTTTTTCGTTTAACCTTAACGAGATCTTTATTGAGTCTATAATTAAAATTAGCAAAGCCGTAATCAGTAGGCTGAAGTTCAGATTTTATAGAATCAACAGAGGTTAAGAAGAGTTTTAATTCATTCTTATCTATGCCTAGTCCCTTAAGGACTACTTCAGCATAGTCTTTTCCTGCGGTTGTCCAAACCATGACATCAAATCTTGGATCAGCAAAAAGATCTTGAAGAAATTTTTCAGAGCCAGGTCGTTTATATGTGTATTCTTTGCCAGGTCTAAAATCATGTTTTTTTGCTCGCAAAGGATACATAGAGGTATAGATTAGAGTATTATCCAAATCTAATAAGACCAATAGTGGTGAGGCATCGTTTACTACGTTTTTCATAAATGCCTCCTATTGGCTTGTTTATTACACCTTTAGTATACTACTTACAACCATTATTGTCAATCTAGAACCACTCATGCTTGAGTGTGATTAGTTCACTTTTTCCATAGATCACACTTTTTTTACCAGTGATTTTACTTCGTTTTGAGTCATTGCTTGTTAGATTTTGAATGGACTCTTTGAGTGAGTTGTAAGAACTTTCATCATTAAAGTCCCAGTTCTTATAAATGCTAATCAAATATTTAAGGTTATATTTGCTTATCTTGTATAGTCCGACACTATTAAGTGCATTCGCAATTTTTGGCATAATTTTCATGTTTTTGCCAATTAGCTTACGGATAGCTTTGCTATCTTCAATGTTTGCCCCAGAATGAAAAAGTATCTGATTCATGAGATCACTACTTACAAAACGAGGAACGCCATTTTTCTTCTTGATTGGCATTTCGGCACGTTCAATTGAAAATAGTCCAGAAAGAGTCTTGTCTTTTTCAATATCTTTAAGGGTAAGGGATTCTGTGATTGGATTAAGTCCTCCACTCACACTGATGGTAATAACAGCATCATCATCAATAGGATATCCATTGTAGAATGCTTGCTCATAAGTTGTAGGGATAGCTTTTAGTTCAAATGTTACGCCATCAACACAAATACTTTTCATGTCCTTGTTTGTTTCTAGTAGGCGACTAAAGTAAACACCCAAATAAGCAGGAACATCACGAATAGGTTCATCATTATGAATAAAAAACTGCTTAGATCGCTTTCCATCTTTATCATTAATTTCTTTATCCAGATGAATTGTTATGCACTTCATGTCTGGGTCTTCTTTGAATATCCCATCAACAGCACACAATTGACCAAAAGTGATTTCAATAAGCTTTTTCATTTTGTATTCCTTCGTTTAAGTGCAATTAGTATACCTCAACACAACTGTTTTGTCAATACGCTAGTGTTGTATTAGCTGTAAAATGCACAAAGAAAATTGAATTATTAAAGTACTGATCAAGTCATTCCACTTGGATAAGCTATCAGAGGAGCATGAACAGCAAAGCTGGGAAACCTTCCTAAGCCCTGCGAAGCAGGGTGTGGGCAGATATTGTATAAAAGAGATGATAGGTGTTGAGCTAGGCTTTACTGGCTCTCCTGATCGTGTAGAGGCTGCTTACGGGGCAATGACACTTAACCTCCAGTATCAAGAATAAGTATTAATCGGTAAAATTTTGTTTCAATGCCGCCTGTTTTTGCTTGATAGGCAAATTCTAAAATACAATTGTCAGACTTGAGATTAATGATTTCCTTTACAGAGTGCTCCTGTACCGGATCGACCATTGGCTTTGTGCTTGTTGATAGCTCAAGACTATTTTCTTTTGCCAACAATTCAATATCTTCAAGAATGTAGTCATTGCCAATGTTAAGGTCTTCAATCTTTAGCATTGTAAACCTTCCTTAGTTCTTTTAGTAGAGCTAGAATTGCATAGTTAGCTACAAATTCTCTAAATGAATTTCGATCCATTTCTTCTTCGGCTTCTACCTTAAAGGCACTAAAGTGGTTTTTGAATCCAACACAGACAAAAGCATGTGCGTTCTCAATGCCTTCAGATGGATATGATTCAGCATATCCGGTGGTTGCAATGTACGCATCAGCTTTGAATAACTTGCTCACACCTTCAGCCATTTGAGTCGCTACAGTATTTGATACGCAATTACACTTTTCTGCATGAGCACGAGAAACACTTAATAGATTGCACTTGATGTCGATGTTATAGGCAACAATACCACCAAGGAATATCTTTGATACTCCTGATAGAGTGCCAAGCTTCGCTTGAATACTTCCAGCTGTTAGGCTTTCTGCTACCGCTAGTTTGATACCGGCTTTTTCCAATAGCTCTTGTATTTCTGAGATATCTGCGAGTGATAGTGTCATGTTATGCTGCCTTGAAATGTAGTGAATCATTAGATCCAAGATCGATAGTTAGCTCTGTTCTATTGTCATATTCAGTAACTTTGATGTTGCTTGGGTAGGCTTTGTTTTGCATAAATGCAATAAATGTTAAATCATTTGCAGGCATATAGATTTGATAAAACCCTTTTACCCCTCGCTTTTTACAGTGGATTTCGATAATGCCGGTTGATTTATCGATAGCGTTTACGGTAAAGCTTGAAAAGTTATTAAGGCCGTATTTAAATTTGGTAAAACGATCACCAATTTTTATGTTGAGTGATGCTAAAGCTTCTTTATTAGCAGCTTGTTTCATCCATTTTTCAACGACTTTTCTCATGCCGTAAATATCCATGCCAAAATGACCGCCTTCGTTTGGCATGGTCTTGCTGTTTTGGGCAAGGATATCAGGCGTAAGTACTGAGTCCATCTCTTTTACAACATGGGCGTAGACATCAGTAGTGTAAGTTAATCCTTTATTAAGGGCTGAAGCCACCGCAGAATAAAGTAATGACTCATTTTGGGTGGGAACGGTTTGTTCGTGCATTAAATGGCAGAAGTTCTTGTTTTTGGTTGTCCATTGAATTTGATACATATCGTAACCCTTATTTGTTTGATGCAATAAGTATACTACAATAGAGTGATAAAGTCAATCTTGATTGTGTTGAATCGTATGGGAATTGATAGGTTTGTATTTGTTTGGGGAAATATTGTGATAGGCATCTGACATATTGAAATCAATAATGTCAGAACATTTAAAAAGTGGTAAATTATGTTTTGCGGCTATAGCTATGTTGATCTTTAAAAAACTGGCTTTTGCTTAAGTTTAATTTATAAGAGGGATAAAGCTTGAAAATTGTTACTTCGAACGAGAGTAAAATCAATGAATTTAATCGCTTTGGTCTGAGTGTTGAGGCAGTGAAAGGTCTTGACTTAAAAGAGGTGCTTGCTGATTCAGAAACAGTTGCAATCTATAAAGCTATTGAGGCAGGCAGTGGATTAATTGTTGAAGATACTGTTTTAGAGATTGATGGTCAAGAAGTGGTGGATATCCGATATAGAATGAACAATCTTAAGGATTGCATTGCCAAACAAGCACGATGGATCGTGACATTGGCTATGCAAGACGGACTCAAAGTAAAGGTTGGCCGGGGTGTTATTGAAGGAACTATCGGTGAAAGTGATGATCATGGTAAGCCTGGAGTCTTTGGATTTGATGCGGTATTTTACCCAAAGGGTGCAAAAGGTCTGACTCTGCATGAACTTGAGTTACAGGGAGATAAAGACGATTTCTCAGCTCGAAAAATGGCGGTAAAAAGTTTCTTAAGCAAAGATAAGAGATACAAAGAAAGGGCTCTTAATGAGTTCGGTCCTTGGTGTGGAGAATATCAATAGATAACATCTATGAATCAAAGGCTTCGATTAATCGAAGCCTTTTTTTTGTCCTTTGTTTTCTTTACTTATAAATGGAATGTCAATATAATTATAAGAAAAACAATTAAGGAAATATTATGAATTTTTTTCAAGGACATGTTAGTCCAGTCGCTTATTTATCTGAGTTTTCTGAAAATACTAGAAACATAGGTGATAAGAAGAGGGCTCTTACATGGATTGCTGCCGTGTCAATAGCGACCGTGATTTTAAGTATGGTTATAGGCTCTTTGTTTGGTTCGACCCTGTATGCTACGGGTGCTGGAATTGCTTTCGCAGTAGTATGGGCACTGATGATGATATCTATATCAGGGCTATTTACAATGCTATTAAGGGCGTTAGGGGGAGATATTAGTTGGGGTAACTATTTTTGTACTGCTACCTATTCGTCTGTTTTACTCATTTTGCCAGCAACAGCATCAACAGTTTTGACGATTTTAGTCGGGCCTGATAGCATTATTTCAGTTTTGGGTTATATAGCCTATGGTCTGTATGCGATTGCTATTTCGATTTCTATGATTATGGCATCTTCAGGTTTGAGTGTGGGCAGATCAGTTTTATCGTTGTTTTTGTTCGGCCTATTAACTTCATTGGTAGCAGGCATAATTACATTTGTCAGTTGGTTATCACTTGAGCATTACGTAATGTAGAAACTTCAAAACAAAAAGCATCATTGATTAGTCAATGATGCTTTTTTTGTGATTTGGCTATGTGATTTTTGAAGCAGAAAAAGAAAAACCCCACTTAAAAAATAAGTGGGGGTTGTAACAGTGACTATGGCACTGTAAACTACATAATTATGCAGTTATAAAAATGGTGGCCCCTCCCAGATTTGAACTGGGGACCTGACGATTATGAGTCGTATGCTCTAACCACTGAGCTAAGGGGCCGAAAATATACTAATGTTCCTATCAAATAAGTATTCACAATAAAGGCATACTTAATCAATGCAATTTGGAGCGTTAACCGGGAATCGAACCCGGATCATCAGCTTGGAAGGCTGAGGTAATGGCCGTTATACGACTAACGCATTGGCGCTCCAGTCTGGGCTCGAACCAGAGACATACGGATTAACAGTCCGCCGTTCTACCAACTGAACTACAGGAGCACACTAGAAAGGGTCTTTCCTATCGCTTAAATGCTAAACGGAAGATTATCTAGTCAAGTTTTTACACTTGTCTTAATGCTCTCGATGAAAGCACTAAGAGAAGTGGTACGCCCTGAAGGATTCGAACCTTCGACCACCTCCTTAGAAGGGAGGTGCTCTATCCAGCTGAGCTAAGGGCGCACTGTAATATTAAAGCGAGTAGTTATTATAGTCTTTGTGGTAAATTATGTCAATATAAAAACAGTAAAAAAATATACTATTAAGATAAAACAATATCAAACACAATCTTCTGTAGCCCTTTATTTGTAAGGGCTCCGAGATTTATCTCTCTCAGAAGAAGTCGGTTATACTAATCATTAATATTAACTTTGTCAATCACTAATATTGAAAGAGATGACTGACTGTTGTCATTTTAATCAATTTCAGGACTCCCTCTTATGCAGGTGATTAAAAATTGACATATTATAGATATTGGTATATAATGTAGCGAACATTTTAGGAGAAATTATTATCATGTCAAGCCCTTCAAAAGTAGATTTAAGAGATTTATTGTCTAGAACTGTTCATAATCTTGATGATTCTATAATTAGGAGTTTACAGGTGTCCAAAAAAACATCTCGTGGATTTGTAGGTTTTTACGGATTTACCTGTCCTGGATGTGGCGAGTCCTCATATGAAAATAGAAGTTTCAAAGAGGCGATATCGATTCTAAGATCAAATAACGGGTTTGTGTGCGGGTTTTGTTTAAATGGCGACAAAAAGCTAACTGAAGATCCGTCAATGGCAGGCGTTTTGTTGAAATCTAAATTTAGTGTGATAAGAATACTAACTAAGTTAAGCAAGCATCTAAAGAGACCTAAGGAGCTAGAAGGGAAGCAGCAATGGAAGAAGGAGCTTAAACAAGACTGGTTTAAATTTCTTACTCTGAAAGAGGAAGGTGAGAAGAGAACAATTCTATTAACAGTAAGTCTTGAGTCAGGTACATTCACAAAGTCTCTAGCAAATTGGAATATTGAGATTTTGTCATCTATAAGGATGAACTCAGGAAACTTTGCGACTGTAAATGGATATGTTAAGCAAGAAAGCAAACATATTGAAAGATTAAGAGCTGCTCACCCTAATGGTGTGGGAGTACAATTAAATAGCGCAAGAGAGATTTCTGACTTTAATTGCGGAGAAGTGACGGTGATTGGGAGTCATGTTTTTGAGCATGATGATTTCCATATTAGCACGAATAAGCTAAGTGAAAGAATTAAGAAAAATGGGGACAAAACATCGTTTTGCCTTATGTGTTGTGAGGAAGAACATTCTTTGATACCTCCTAAGACAGAAAAGACAATTGAGATGATAAATCGTATTTGGCAAGTTAGAGGCGCAAAAATTTCTCTTTTTCTTGGCATTGATGATATCAGTCGGGCCTCTGTAAAGCTTTTAGAGGGGGATAAGGTTGTTACCTCGTCCAAGTTACAGTTTACGTGTATTAATCCAGAGCACGAGCCATCAGATGGCACCTACTCTAATAAGATGGGTAAGGGCAAAGGAGGTTACTGCAAAAAGTGCCTTAAAGCCGCCGGATTATCAACATTAGAAGATATTAAATTAGATTATTAAGGAAGTGTGAATTGTCTTTCATTAAAAAATCGCTATTAGCGGCTGAAAGAAAAAAGGTTTTTGTAGATGCATGTCCAATCAATGTTCAGCTTTCAGAAGGTGAAAGTGATGTGGTTGTAATGTCTGGAGATAATGCAACTGGAAAAAGCCTAATCTGTAGGCATTTTGAGAACCTTGCTGAAGATGAAGGAATATACTGCCTCCAGGTATCTATGGGAGATCGAAATAGTAAAGGCTACATGCACCAGGTTAAAAACTATAGTCGATATGGTGATGAAGATCGAGAGAGTACTGGTCACTTAACGATTAACAGGATTATTAAGGATATAGAGAAGCTAAAACTTCTTGGCCGTCCATTTATGCTTATTTTAGATGAGCCAGATATGGGGTTAAGTGAGTCTTATCTTTCTGCATTAGGACAATATTTGCAAAGAGAGTCTTTGGAATTAAGGGCAACAGGATACCTAAAAGGATTCTTGCTTATTTCTCACAGCAGGAAGCTTATTTCCTCATTTGTAAATCAAGAATCAACTGAGCCAAATGTGGTGCTAACAGGAAGTAAGTCTAGCGACTTCTGGACTTGGTTTTTCAAAGATGCTGAAGACAAGAGCATTGATGATTTACTAAGTATCCCCAAGAGGGCAAAAGAGACAAGACTACGAGTTTCGGAATACATTAAGAAGACTTGAGACACTTAATCCAAAAATAGCCAAAAGCCCAATTCATGATTGGGCTTTTTTAGGGCAATAAAATGAGCGCACTAGGCGCTCATTTTTGATTAAGAAAACAGAATGCTTTATCGGTTATTCTATTTTAAATCTACCTACCTGAAGATCAAGTTGCTCCGAGATTGTGCTTAAGTTTTCACTTGATGACTTTAGCTCAGATGCATTTTGACTCGAATCATCGGTCGAATGAGTAATGCTTGCCACATTATCATTGATTTCATTGATAACAACAGACTGCTCTTCAGTAGCAGTAGCAACCTGAGTATTAAGGTCCGAAATGGTAGAAATGTCACCCACTACAAGCACTAAGGACTCATTTGCTCGAATTGATGTGCTAACTCCAAAATCAGCCATTTTCTTACTTTCTATTACACTTTCAACAGCAATTTTTGATTGAGTTTGAAGATCTGTAATCATTGATGCAATTTCATCAGTTGATTCACTTGTTCTTTTTGCAAGATTTCGGACCTCATCAGCAACAACAGCAAAGCCACGGCCTTGTTCACCTGCACGAGCAGCTTCAATGGCGGCATTTAGTGCAAGTAAATTCGTTTGATCAGAAATTCCTCTAATTACATCAAGAACAGAGCCAATTGAATTGCTTTTCTCTGCTAATGACTCAATTGTGTCTGAGACATCCTGCATATTTTCGGCCATCTTTTCGATATTTTCAGATGAATCAGAAACGATGCTTTGCGCCTCATTGATTTTGCTATTTGCTTCTGATGTTGCCTGAGCTGCAATGTTTGCGCTGCTAGCAATTTCAGATATTGTAGAGCCCATTTCATTAATAGAGGATGAGACCAATAATGCTTGCTCTTTTTGACTCTTTGACGACTCAGTTAATTCGTGTGAGCTTGAGTAAACGCTAATTGATGAGTTTTTGATATCGTTTGATGTCTTAGACACATCTTGAATCATTGATTGAATATTGCCAAGAAAGCTATTAAATCCTTGACTTAATTTCCCAATTTCATCTTTTCTGCTGACATCTAGCCTGTAAGTTAAATCGCCTCCAGCATTTCCAAGATTCTCAAATACTTCTGCAATATTATTGATTGGCTTGGTGATTACGGATGCCATAACAAAGCTGGCCCCAACAAAAAACAGGACAATAACAAGAGATAATGAAATCGTATATATCTTTGATTCTTCGAGATCTGCGTAGATTTCTACAGATGGAACTTCAGCAATAATGTACCAGCCTAGGCTTGGAATAAAGCTAGAAGAGATAATCTTATTTTCAGTAGATACAAAGGCAAAGTCGCCGCCTTTAAGTAGCTTTTCAACGTTGACATCATATTGATCAGATATACTTTCTTTCTCTGTTTTACTGATGTCTTTATGGATTTTAATTACGCCATCTTTATCAGCGAGATAGACAAAGCCTGTTTTCTCAATTTTAAAAGAGGTTAGGTAGGTGGCCATATCGTTAAAAGACTTAGATACACCGGACATGCCGACACCATTGCTGCTTTTATAGTTTACAAAAACATCAACATTGCCATTTGGTTGAGTGTATGTGCTCGATGACGTATTGCCAGGACTGTCTCTAAAAGCAAAGAACCAGCCATCGCTTTTGTCATTCTGTAGCACTCTTAAGAATCCATCTTGATTCCAATACTGTCGGGTGTTTTTGTTCACAAAAGACGCATTTGTAAGCCCGTTTCTCTCTTGAATATTTTTAAGGTACTTAAGAAGAACTTCTTTTCCCTCATCGTCTCCGCCAGATTCAACCCATTTGTGAATGAATGGGTTTGTGGCAATCATTTTTGTAATTGCATTCATTTCTGAGATTTCGCCATCAACAGCGTTTCTAACTCTTTGAACTAAGTTAGGTAAGTCAGATGTCTCAAGACGATTGAGCATGGCGCTCTGAGCATTATTGTAGCTAATGTAGCCAATGGCTGTTGTCGAGGTAATTATAGCTACAGCGATTGAAAGTATGAGTTTCTTTTTGATTGACAATGAGCCAAATATTTTTTTAAACATGTTAGTCCACTATTGGTAGTAAATTGCAAATAAAGTAGATGAAAAACATATCAATAATTAACCACTTTGTCAATAATTGCGGTTCTAATGCGTGACGGTGTTGACATAATTAAGTTGTTTGATCATAATAACGAATATATTTATCATGCTTGTAACATATGGTAATTTACAAGCTTAAACACTGTGTTATTTGAGAGGGAAAATGAGGGTTTATCCGTTTAATCATCAAGGAATTGAGGCAAATGTATCCGCATTTAAGGATAAGATAAATATTCAAGATATTTATGAAAAGGGATATTTTAAAACCACAATTTCCGAACCGTTTCTTAGAATGGCCTTAAGGACAGCTAAGGGATTTGAATACACTCCTTATACAATGGATTCGATAGATCATGGAGAAGCTGCTGACTTTAACTTGGTGGCTGAGGATGGGAGTGTTTCTCCTGTTTTTAAGATACTGATTGATTCGGTTCTGACTCAGTGTTCTTCTGTTCTTGCTTTGTTTAATTGCGAAGAAGCCCCGGTAAATGCGGAGATAGGAATTGCAAAATTATCACGAGGTTACTATGTCGATTGGCATCAGGATTCCTTTAGTCAGGGAGTTATGTATTTTTGTGCAATTCTTGCTGAAGAGGACTTTGGGGAAGAAGAGGGCGGAGTGCTTCAATTTTCAGAGCTTGGGTACAATGATGATGGGTTTATTACAGATAGAAATATCATAGAGGAAATCCCTACAAACACCCAAGGCCAAATAGTGTTCTTTGATCCCTGCAATCTTAATTTTCAGCACCGGTGTACAGAGATTAAGACTGATAAAGAGCGATACTTATTTTTTGGTTCAATTGGAGAAGTTGTTTAATGTTTGATACTAAAAAGATTGATGTAAAAAAACTGTTTTCAGATGGATATTGTGTAACCACGATTGATAAGGTTATGGCAGACCATATTTTAAGACAGATGAAGCAAGAGACTTGGGTCGAAATTCAGCCGGACGAAGGCGGATTTGAAGATGGTTCTACTGAAAAATATTATACAGGTCGGTACATGACTGCCCAAAGTCTATTAAAGCCAGTAAAACTAAGACCTTCTCATATTATGTTTGCGAATAAATTCAAGGATTGGGCGGAGCCGGTATTAAAAAGATTTGAGATGGGTGACAGGTTAAATCTTAGTGCGTTTTGTGGTGTTCCTGGTTACTACATGGAACCTCATACAGATGTTGGTGATAGAGCTGTTTTTGATGTTATTGCCTATTTTGGTGATGGTATTGATCATGTTCAAGATGGCGGCATTCTGAATATGTTCAAAACAGATGTTACAGATCCAGAAAACAGGGAGAAAATGAGACTGGTTGATCAGATAGTCCCTTCTCACGGAAAAATTGTGGTTATTAATAATCTTTCGCCTATTTTCTATCATGAAGTGACAGAGCTAGTTAAAAAAGGAGTAAGAAGATATCAGCTGGTAGCGAACTTCGGAATGGTTGATTTGCCCGACTGGGAGCTCGACTATGAGGAGAAGCCAGGCTTCTTGCATTCTGATACACATGGAACAATTGGTGTCCCTGAGACGATTCTAGAGCTATTAAAGAACAATGAATCAAAAACATATCCAAAGGAAGATCCTTGTGAAAACTAAAAAACAACAGTATTAAAGTATTTTAGGATTGTTAATTGCAAATATTCGAAAAAACAAAGGCCCTTAATGCCTTTGTTTTTAGTAAGTGCAGACCATTAACGGCCTTTCTTTTAGTTTGGGTATGGTTATGCAGACCTGATTTTTCGGGAAAGATATTGAGGTCAAAAACTTAATCTCAAAATCGCATGAGTGACATGCAATGCTTGCCATGCCACTTCTTATTGATATGCCCCTAATTATCCATCCTGGAGGTTTTTGTATCTCCTGAAGGCACTTAGGGCAGTCTAAGTTAAGAGGATCTTTAATCGTGTATGAGTGCGATTCTTTCGCAGGATGCAGAATGCTAAGAACAATTTTTTGATTGGTTTTCATTTTTTCTTAATCTCTCTTTGACTTACAGCAAAGTTTAAAGAGCCATTTAGATTACTTGTTTGGACTTTGCGCATAGTTTAATTGGTTCTTATATCACGAAAGTCGGCTTCTGGCATTCCTAATGGCTCATTCAATATAGAGATTTTAACACATTATCGAATTTTTTTGTAATTTCAGTTCTATTCGGATGAATTAGAAGAATCAGAGCTGCCGCCAGTTGAGCAATTATCATTCGATGAACGATTATCTGATGATGTATGAGATTCTTTTGAATTGTTAGTAGTTATATCAGGAGAATTTGCTAATGATTGAGATATTGTATCCATAATCTCTTCTCTATTTGCTAAAGCAAAAGGATTAATAGTATTTGATAATTTAGAGGTGTATTTATGTTCTGAAAGTTCACTGTCATTATCAAATAAGGTAGCTAAAGTGCCTTCAGGATCTTCAAGTTTCATTATCATCTTTTGTGACTTGGCATATCCATATTTCTTTGATAAATAGTGGATTTCGGCCATCCATTCTAATCCTACAAAAAGGATTGTAGTCAAAATAGAAAGACAAATTCCGGTTACAGGTCCATATGATAAGTTATAAAGAACCATGGCAAATAGGGAGAGTGAAGCCGTCAATAGATCCATGATTTTACGGCGCTTATTATAGCCCTCTTTCTGTAGAAGGGATTTCCAGTAACTAATTCGTGAACTTGCTCTTGTCTTATAGTGCTGAAGCATGATTTACTCTCTATTTTTTTATTGCTTTTGATGTAATTATTATGCGTTACTTGGTGACTAATGTCAATAATGCTATTTTAGCATTGCCATCAAACTAGGTTTGAACAACTTTTGTTTTTTGCCGCAATTAAATTGCGGACACATCCAGGTTGCCTCTGCTCGGCAGTATGTAGAACTTGCTTTTTGTTTCTGAAAATTTAGTCACTTGTTCAACATAGAAATTTGTGTATCCATGTTTTTGTGCAATAGATTTAATCGTTCTAGCTGTTTGAATGAATGCGTCTTGGTGCATTGGTGTTGAGTAAAGAAAGCCTTGCTTAATTGTGTTTTCCATATTATCTCTTCCAGGAAAGATAGGATGAATTCCAATGCCGTAGAAATGGTTTTTTGTGGTTGATTTAAGCTCTTTGATTAGCTCATCAATAGCAGGGCCAAAGCTTAAGTATAATCCTGTCTCATTAGCTGTTTGAATTTGCAGGTGATTGTTCTTTAGATTGTCAGTTTTTAAAATGAGAATATTGTTTTTGCAAAGTGAGAGAACTGGTGAAAATTCTGAGCTACTGAGTGATTTTTGAATGAGATCGATAAAGAACGAATACTTATATGGTTCTGTTTCAATTGAGTTGCCAATGAAGATTAGACCTTCATTGTCTTCATTGCAGTCCATGTATAGCTTATTGTCATTCATAAATGACTTGATTTCAGGCACCTTTTGAATGGCCATTACTGCACCAAGATTCTGACAGGTTGACTGATTAATGTATTGGCTAATTTCCCAAGGACTCATGATAAAAACTCTCTTTGATATTTGAAATAAGTATACCAAAATCAATGCTTAAAGTCAATACCACTAGTTATTGTTGTGACGCAGGAGGCATAATATAAAGTCTCCAGCACTCTGTTTTATTGCACATCTTCTTAGGAATAAAGAAACTATTGAGACCAAGAGAACGGGCGGAGAGCTGGATAAATTCAACATCAAGCAAAAAGTCTTCTTTTTTTGCGCATGAGGTATAAAGCAATGAGTTTTCGATATTTGTGTCTTCTACGACTGTTTCAATATCGAAGATTGATGTTTTAATTACCATATTAGTGATATGGCTTTTATAGCATTGAGTGCGAATGAGCCTTACGAGCTCATCTGCTTTGTTTCCAAATAAAGAGTATGCGTGGATAATCTCTCTCGTTTGAGCAATTTCTCTTTCTTGAATTTGTTTGATGGCGATGTTGTTTGTTTCCGGCAAAGTAAACTTGATCTCAGTTGAGCCAATGGTTATTTGAATATCTGTGTCTGAAAACAATTCAATAAGCTTGTTAGTAAGAGATGAAACTAAATAGGGTTTATTGCTTGTGTCCCACTTGACACAGATACGAGCAAATCCCCATCCTTCACGATGCTCTAAACGGTAGTCGTTGTTTTGAATTATGCGATAAATGCCCTGACTCTTCATTAGGGCTATCATTGATGCCTTTAAGGGCAACTCATGATTGTTTACAAACTTCGAGAGTTCTTCTTTGTTCATTTTTTGCCTTGATGATTAAATAAGCAATTATCGTAATCTTTTTTGAGTTCTTTACGGAATGATTTATCCAGGCTTTCATCGGCAATAATTACTTCCATAGAGGTTGTATAGGTGCCATTTTCAAGCGAATAGCCAAGGCCGCAAATTAATTTTGCACCAGCATCTTCTTGACTGCCTTTACTCATTGAACATCCAGTTGCTAGCAATGTGGGTATTAGCAAAAAGAAGATATTTTTAATCATTTTCAGTCATCTGTTTTTCAACGCATGCTTCATATGCGATCTTTACACGCTCTTTATATGAATCAGCAATTGAATCATCAATCAAAACCTCTTCAATAAAGCTCGTTTTCTTCCCGTTCTTGTCATAAGGAATAGAGCAGTTGGAGTTGGATGAGTATTCATGTATAGAAGTATGATTATACTGTAGCGAGCATCCAGAAACAGAGGCTGCTAACGCAGCCAATAGTAATAGTTTTTTCAAGCTTAGAATCCCTCTACTTTAATGTTCTTAAATGAGTTATGAGTAACAAATCTCATGAACTGAATAGCGTCCATTTTAAAGTCGTGTGCGATATCGAGCATCATGTATTTTCCATAGAAAAAATCTGGAAGAATTTCATCTAATCGCTGATACGGGTTAACAAAATAGAGCTTTGCATTATTTTCGTTAATGTTGTCCCAGATCATAGAGTAGATATATGATTGGGGTGCGCCAACACCAATAACAATAATAGCATCATATTTTTGATTCATTATTTCTTCATTGATTCGAGGCATCTGTTCAAAGAGGACTACATCAGGATGGATCCTTTTTCCGCATGAGCTGCATTCAGGAATTTCCTTTCCATTGTCCATTTGTTCAAAATGGTCTTCTTGCTTATTTTCACAAAATGGGCAAGTTGAGAAATTAATGTTTCCATGGATTTCTGATACATGGTCATCTTGAGTGTGAAAACCGTCAATGTTCATGGTTAGAACATTGGTGATGCCCTTATTACTTTCAACAATTTGATTGATTAGTGAATGGGCCTCATTTGGCTCTTTTCCACCAAATTCTTTATAAAGATTATGGATTACTTTCCATGTTTTTTGAGGTTTACTTCTAAGCATTGATGCACTGATACAGTCAATAATGCTATCGCCTTCCTGATCAACTTTTCCTGAGTAAAGGCCGTCTGAGCTATAGAATGTTTTTATTCCACTGGCAGCGCTTAAGCCAGAGCCTGTTACGAATAATACGTTCTTGCCATTAATGTTCGGTATCATACTAAATCAATCCTATATATATCTCGTGTATTTCGCATTTGGGTTCATGTACGGAGGAATAGGGCTATCAGGAAGAAATTTCCACATAGAGCCATCCCAACGAGCTGTAAACTCGACTAGCTCATCAAGGCGATATCCGGTTCCTCTGATTACCTTCCCCTTGCAAGAAGGACATGCCTTGATGTCTGATTGCATGGATGCCATGGCTGTTCTATTGCATTTTGAGCAAATTGTAATTTTTTTGCTTGGTCCAATATGAACTTCTGCATTAGGCGGTATGTGCTCTACAGCCATGCCAGTATTGATATCGCGAATAACGAGTTTTTTGTTAGTCGGTGCTTGTGTCTTTTTGGGATTTTGTTTGGGCTTTCCCTTAAACATACCTTTAAACATAAGTATTACTCCATTTTAAATTAGTATACTTAAAACTGTCATTAGTGTCAATATCAATGGTTATTCTTGTGATGAGCTTAAAAAAATGAAACCATTAGGTTTCATTTCTTTCTTATTTCGAGGGAGTTAATTGATAACTGTATTTGCTCTTAGCCCATTGAATGAGTTCATTTGCTGTATAGGGTCCCCAATATTCCGCATTGACTTTATATCCAGGATTGAGCGCATACATAATCTCATCTTGTTTGTTATCTTTCCATACTGGCCAGATAAATCCAGGCCCTGACTCTCCTTCAGACTCTTGATACATTTCAGTTTTGATCTGTTCTTCTTTAGAAAGAGATTTTAGGATGATATTTAAATTGTATTTCTCTTGAGCTTTTGAGATTGATTGCTTAGTAACATCTTTGTATAGGCTCTTATTTCCAAGAATAATGCCTGACAGTTTAGCTTTGCTTTCATCAGTATTGAAATCAAACATTCCTGAAAATGCACAATTTTCTTTTTGAATTTCATTGTAAAACTCTTCAAGAGCATTAATGAATTTTTCGCCTTTAACTCTAAAAGCGAAGGCATTAGATGACCATGCCGCAGCAATGCAATCTTCCTTTTTTGGGTCAGAGAACGAGAAAGGGTAGTTCAAGCTTGGATGTTTCTCAGGCACACCTTCAAAACCAAAGCACAAAAATGCTTCATGGCTAGTTTTGTGGAATCTCATTGCTTGATGATTCGTGATGGTGTTTAAATCAATTATGCTAGGAATGATTTTTTTAGCCTCAGAGAGATGTTTAAGTGGCTCACTCTTGCTTTCAAAGAACTCAGTCAGATTTTTGATTACAGTATCAGCACTAAATGACTTGATCAGTGTTTTCTTGATTTCCACAATTCCGCACTCATGCTCAGCACAGGCATCAGATCCAGTTGAAATGGCAATAATTTGCCCTTTAGCGTTAAAGATGATTTGTGGTTGGTAGCCTGTACGCATGATGAACTCCTATTTAATTGCATTTAGTATACAATACTTGGTTGATTTTGTCAATAAAAAAGCCTCTATTAAGAGGCTTTTTTATTATAGGGTTAACTTGTTTCTTTAAAAGAAAAAGGCGAGCTCTCTTTTGGCTGACTCATCACTGTCAGAGCCATGAACACTATTTTCATTTTTGTTTTCAGCAAAAATTTGACGAAGAGTTCCTTTTTCTGCCAATTCAGGATCTGTATTGCCCATGAATGCTCGATACGCCATTACAGCACCTTCACCTTCAATTTTCATTGCTAAGACCGGTCCAGATGTCATGAACTCGATAAGGCTAGAGAACCAGGGCTTATTTTTATGTTCGGCATAAAACTCTTCGGCCTGTTCCTTGGTTAGCGTAAGTTCTTTCTTATCGATTACAGTGAGGTTGTCACGAGATTCGATTGCGTGAAGAATATCATCTTCAAGCTTTAATTTTGTTGCATTTGGCTTAATTAGCCCGAAAGTTTGCTGGATCATTTTATACCTCTTAATGTAATGATCGAAGACCATAAAAATGGCCTTGTTATAAATGTCGATACCGCCACGCTGTGATTTGCTCAAAAAATGAGATTGGCATGGGTAGGGATAATAATATCCTATTGATTTCAGGGGATTTATATTACCATAAATGGCATAATAAGTCAATATCAAGCAATGCACCCAATAGGTTTGTTTGACATTTTCCGATGAAATGAGTATAATAACAGCATTAAGGTAACTGGAATTACTATGTTAATTATTAAAGATGAAGATCAGGCATATCATGGTGAGATTTTAAATTTTTCTCTGTTGGGTGTTGTCGATGTTCCTAGTTCATTAGAGTTGCTAGGCCAAGATGAGGTATTTGACTTTCTTCTTAGGAAGCATCCCTCAAAACAGGGGAACTTGAGCTTAAAACCTTTGTGGGTTCGAAATATAAAAAAATCGGAATCAGGACAAGCTTTGGTATTTGCTTTTTTTGTGGCAACAAAAGAGTGTAATCCTAAGACTGATCGAGCTTTGCCAAGCGAGGAGTCTCTTGCATGCTTTAGAAGCAATAACCCAATAGTTGAGTTCAATGAAAATTGGAATGATTGGTCAGTAATAATCAAAGAGAAAAGCTAAAGCTAAAGAGAAAGACCTGGTTACTTCTCGATTTATCGAGGCATTACCCTGCTATGCAGGGTTTTTTGTAAATAGAGCGTAGGAACTTAATGGTTGTCGCCAGTGTGTAGGATAGAGAGATAGCTGCTAGGTACAAGGCATTTTCGTTAGCACTTTGTGAGAAATACATGTTTAACAACATGGCAGAAAATAGGGTAAGCCCAAGGTGATTGGTAAGTCTTTCAATGCTTCTTACTAGCATTAAGCCATTAATACTGTAGTAGTAGATGGACAGTGGCTTAAGCATGGCCAATGAAAAAATAAAGAAAAACATTCCCAGTACATAAGGATGCCCTAATCCAGAAAGTAGTCCTATGCCTGTCAAAGATAGTCCTGAAGCAAAAATCACCATTAACATCGGCACAAGAAAAGAAAATGCCAAGAGTAGGAAGAAGTCCATTCTTTTTTCTTTTATGCAAATCTGGAAGCCTGATTTATAGTCGTTAATAATGTTTCGCATAATTTTTATTTTTTGTGAGATTTGATTCGTATGTTAGCTAATTACAGTAGAAAAAGAAAGTCATGGCAAATGACTTTCTTTTTCTGGTTTTAGCTACATGTTTTCTTTTGCCCAGTCCAAGGCTGCGCTAGATTTAGCTAAATTAATCAGGGTGTCAGAGATTCTCTCAAAACCATTTGCTCTTAAAAGGTCAATGGCTTTACCTAGTTCTTTCTTATCCCATAGAACTTCCTGTGCTGTATCTGCAAATCCATCTTCAATAGAGTCAAAATCATTTTGACATAAATCATCAATGCTTTTGCCATTGCAACATTCTACAACGATAGATTCTCTATCAGAAACAAGATCATCAATATCAACAGGTCTAGCCTTTTTGAGTAGTTCGTTGAGTTCGTTGGTGTCAACATGTTCTTGAAGTAGATTAATTACTGGCTCTAAGCCGACAGCGTTCATGACTGCATTAATCTGCACATGAAGACCGCTATTGTTTACATCTTTAGATGAGCTTACATGGTCAAAAACTAGTTCATCCATGCTTTCAGTGATTTCTTCAAGAGAATCAGATTCAGAACCAAGTTTAGTATCAAGGTAGTTGGAGATTACCGTGCCAATGCACAAAGATGTGCTTTTCTGTTCGCTAGGTGAAGCATCTAGGGCTTTATTTAATGCAGAGATATGTGAGCAACCATAACCCTTAGAAATGGCGTGACTCAGCTTTGATGGCCCCATATTTGTGTGAGGAGCAACCTTGTTTGAAAAGGCGTAAAGGTCATCAGATGATTGGATTAAGATACTAAAGGTGTTAGACATAATTATATTCCTAATTAATGCAATGAAATTGAGTTTCGACCCTTACCCTGTCACTGCGAAATATACAATGTCAGATAAATTTTGGTTTGCTGCTTAGCTGTTTCTCAATTATGGTCGAAGAAGGTTGCTACCCTTTATCTCGGCTTACACATAGATTTAACTACTGCGAGAAGTTGAAATAATTATATCAAAACAAATATAAAAAGTCAATAGAAGAACGAAAAAAAGCGCAACATGTTAGTTGCGCTTTTTAGTCTGATTAGCTATTTAACTATTCGTATTGAGCTAGCAATTCTTCGTCTAGAGCAAAGTAAGACCAGTTGATCTGTCCTTCATCTTCGATTAGGTCATATACGCTACTCCATAGAGGGCTCGTATCTGGGTCATCTGCAAGGTCAGCGATATTTGCTTGGATACACGTTGCAAGTTCAGTCATTGGTTTGTTGCGTGATTTTTTACGGAATGACTTTCCGACCATAAGTGCCTGTACGCCAATTGTTGGTGTTCCAATCACTTTACCATTAATACTGTAGTTTACGCTCTCACGAGTATAGAAACCTGCTGTTTTTGAGATTGAGTCGTAATCTAGTGAAACAAGGTGCCATTTATTTGTTGCTAGATACTCTTCAACTACTTTGTAAGGATGTCCACCAACAAGAATTAGTGGAGCCACAGCATTGTTAGGGTTACGCTTAGCCATTGGAACTTCGACCACATTAAGGTTGAGTTCAAAAAAGTAACTAAGAGCTTCTGCTGATACAATAGAGCCACCCCATGAACCAATGGTTTGGTTTTTAAGCATAGAGAGCTCAATTTTTGGTGCTACATCACTTTCTTTGCTAAAAAGATCACGCCATGAGCTTTTTGATTCAGCTTGTTTTGGTTTGTATCCTTTAGGAATAAGTAGGTGAACAGCTTCTTTATGAAGTCCAGTAACTACTTTTAGGCGATTTGTATTCACTTTGTTTGGTGAACGCTTTGCATAATATTGAAGAACGTCTTCCTGAACCAGGCCAACTGAAAAACGCTTGTTTTGAATGCCTAGAAGATTGTCAACAGAACCGCCTGAGGTAAAGACCTCAAGAGTGCTATCTGAAAGATCTTCGGCACAATAAGATTTAATGTCATTGGTCATGACAAAATAATTGCCAGTTTCACCACCAGTTCCCGTTTTAATTACCTTTGCTGAGACAATTGAGGGCATAGCCATAGCACTAACAAGAGCAATTGCAGATAGTAGTTTCAGTTTAGAGTTTTTCATTTTATTTCCTTGCAAAATTTTTACTAATTAATAAATTACTGATCATTTGTTGTAGTTTATTAAAACGGTGATTCTGATTGGTTTTCGTATTGTTCAGTCGGTGTTCCGCTATCCGCACTTGAACTACTTGCCAAAAAGTTTAATGTTCCAAACAAGGCTCCGACAGCAAAGATGCTAATTAAGACAATTTGCATTACTTTTGTTGATTTGTTTGATTTTGGTTTATTGTTTGACATTTTTAACCCTTACTCACTATCCATTTCAAAATCACGTACTGAATTATCAATACTTGCCATTGCTTCGTGGAATTCGCTTTCAATTGCTGTGAACGCTTCCATACCTAGCATTTCTTCTAGTTGATTACCGCTGTTAGCTGATGCAAATTGCATTGCTTCTGTTGCCATGTCTGTAAATTCAGCCATGTCTTTGTAATCATCTACTTTTAGTTTGAGTGTCTTATGCGCCATGCCTGCACGGTCAACATTCTGCTCAACAATATCGTATGCCTTTTGAACATTTTCTGTCATTAGGCGTTTTGTCTCATAATTAGAAGAGGACTTGTCTGATTGGGCTAATCGTTCTTTAACTTTTTGAAGATAGCCTTTCATCTTGTCTCTTGATTTACGGGCATTTTTAAGCTGAGATTCAGACTGAATAACCAGACTTGTCAACGTCTCAATCTTGTATTTTTTTGCGTTCTCAATCATTTTTGAAAGAACAATATTTCGCGTCCATTGCTTAATCAGGGGATCTGCTGATTTTAAGAATCGTAGACCAAGAAACAAGCCAACAACTGCGATAACGCTGAAAACCAATGCGAAAATACCGGTAATGATTTGTAGGAACATGGCTCCCGCAAATAATAGTCCACCAACTGACATAATGGCAAAAGCAATATTTCGAGGTGTAGTTGAAATCGGGGAATCCTGTTCTTTCTTGATTTCTGCAATTCGACCATTGCTCTCTTCTACTAGTGTAGAAAACTTAAAGATTGTATCGGTTTTACTAGACAAAGTAACCTCCTTGTCTTGGTTTGAAATAACTAACTTGGTATATAATATACAATGTAAGCAGTGAAATGTCAATACATTATTTGTTATAATATTAACTATTTTAGAATAAGTGAATTTACGCTTTTACTAGGGATAGCATTCCCATTAGAACAGTCTTTCTATTTTCCATTTTTTCTAGTTCTTCATTGATGAGTCTAATAGAAGCGATGTCTTTTTCGTCAGGCTTAACCACATGACAGTCCATCCATAGGTTTTCTACACCTCTACGATTGGCTAGTTGCTTAGGATGATTAAACTCGTAGCGCTTCATGCTTTCTCTGTACTCATCATTTTCAATGATGATTAGAGGTACTCGGTATCCACTATCAATGATGTGACAAACATAAATACCTTTGTCGCCTTTTTTTGTGCCGTTGTAGTCATGGACAAAGAATACTGGTTCATACGGATTAAGTTTCAAAACATTTCCTCGTGAAGATAGGATTAGCCAAGCTTTTTAAGCTCAATATTAAGAGTTAGGCGATCTAGAGCATTTAGCTTTGCCAAAGAAGATTTCTTTTGGGCTTCTTGGTCAATGATCCGATCCGCTTTTCTGTAATACTTTTTATTGCGACTATTGTCGAATGTCTTATTTCGCTCTTCTTCATCATTAGATGCAAAGTCAATTGTTTCAGGGCTTCGACCATCAACACCGTTAGAAACGATAAGGTAAACAATTTCTTTAGACATAAGAGTTCCTTGATTTTTATGCTTTCGATTTATGAGCTAATGATATACTAATTTAGCCCAAATGTCAATAGGTTTAAGCCGTAAGAAGCTAATTACTAATCTTTTTTTTAAAGAGACTGGCACGCAAGGAAAGGAAGGGAGGAAGACCTGGATAATTAATCATTCTTAATGATGGTCAATATTTAAACTTATTCTTATGCGCTATTGCGCAAGTGCAAAATTACTAATTTCTTAACAAATTAATAAAGTCTTTAATTACAATCCATTGAAGGCAGTTCAGGTTACAAGTGAAAAAAACATCGATTTTTGGCTTGATTTAGGCAGTGAATTATATATCATGCAGCCCGATTTATAAGAAACTGAGAAATAAAAAATGAATAACTTAACAGCGTTAAATCAAGATGATCGTATGGTTTATGAAAAATTAAATAATCAACTAGCTAGCGTTGTTGGGATTATTGATTCTCTTACCAATGAATCAAAGATAATCGATATAAGCTCTGATGAAAGTGACAATGCCTCAGAATTGGAGAGACAATCAGCAGATCTTCATAAGCTGACAGCGCATAGGGTTAGAAAAAAAGAGCTTGAACGTGCTTTACAAAAAGTAATTTCAGGTGATTATGGAATATGTAATGATTGCTATGATGAAATAGGAGAAGGTAGGTTGGAAGCTAAGCCAGATGCAGTAACCTGTATAACTTGCCAATCTATAAGAGAGCGCAAGGATGGTCAGTACATGCGCTAAATTGGTTGACAAAAGCCGCGTATATCGCTATAATAAGTTGATATTTATTATGGAATTTAAAATGATGGCTGTTGAAATCAAAAAAGATAGTGCTTTGGTTACTGGGAGTAGCTTCCTTAACAATGCTGATGGCGTTTTTACATGGATTGTAAATCTTTCACAGCGTTGGATTGGGTTTGACGTAGTAAAAGAAAAGAACGACAACAAAGATCAGCTTAAGATATATCTTGATGAAGGAACTAAGCAAGGAACAATCACGCTGACTGGATTCGCGTGTTCTCAATACAAGATCTTATCTGAGATTGAGAAAGATCAAGTTATTGTCACTCTGATTCATAAGGAATTGCTTGCCAAAGACAATAACTTGGTGGCAAGGTTGGGAGATAGTTAATTTGATTGATAATCTATTGGAATCCGAAGATCGTTCAATCGAATCTCTTGCAGCCATTATGCTGTGCGTGAGCAAAAAAATATCCTCGGAGCACTCAAATGACAAGATCAATGCCAACAAATCTCTTAGATCAAGTATGGCTTCATCTATATTGAAAGAGTGCAAGGTTCTCGTCCCAGAAGTTTCTAATTCAGACTGGTCAAAAGCCTCAGAAATTCTTGCTCGGCATTAAAAGAAGCGTTGCATGTACGATCTGATTGTCAGATGAGTAGGCAAGACATTTAAAAAAGATAATCCAAGAATGCGCCTGTAGGTGCATTTTTTTGTTTGTGGTTAAGTTAATGAGCATATGGTTCGTGTTTTGATTGCACAAGAGCCGCCTAATGAAGTCGTAAGAGCTTTCCTTGGCAAAAGCATGCACTTGAGTAGGGAAAGAGAAAAAGCCTCTCATAAGACAGCAGAAGGGACTGGATGTATCTAAGGATGATTGTGATATCGGAACGAGATTGAAAGCATAATTGGCCACAAACGTGAGTTTGCGACCTGGTAGGGTAACGTAGAAAGCTTTAAAATCTACCTATTCATATAAGAAGTCTTCAAAATCTACAATTGATAGAGGCTTGGAAAAGTAATAGCCCTGATATAAATCACAATTGAATCTTTCCAGTTCCTCTTGATGTGTTTTTGTTTCGACTCCCTCGGCAAGAACTTTCATTTCCAGGTTTTTACCTATAGAAATGATGTTTTGAACCATCTTAAGGTTTTTTTCATTTTCAGAGATGCTCATAATAAAGCTTCGATCTATCTTTAATTCATCAATATCAAATTTATTAAGCATGCTTAGAGAAGAATACCCAGTGCCAAAATCATCTAAAGATATCTTTATTCCAAGCTTCTTAATTTTGGTTAAAATGTCTTTAACTTCATCTACACACTCAACGAAAAGCGTTTCAGTTATTTCAAGTGTTAGGGATGAAGTGTCAAATTGATGGATCATGATTAGATCTGTAAGGACTTGGTAGAAATTTTTACACATGATTTGCTTCACAGAAATATTGATTGATGTCTGGAATTTCTTGCCGTGAGCCATCTTGATTTTATTTATATCTTCCATTACTGCATTGATGATGTAAGCGCCTAAAATTGGCATCATGCCAGAGTCTTCCGCAACATTTATAAACTCATCAGGAGAAACAAAGCCTAGTCCTTTGTCATCATGCCATCTAACAAGGGCCTCAACACCGTAAAGGTCCTCACTAGCATCAACTTGAGGCTGATAAACCATGAATATTTTTTTGTCTACAATTGCTTCTCTTAATCTTTGCTCTATAGAGATCTTACGAACCAGTTCTTTTTCTAGTGTCGAGTCAAAAAATTTCACTGAGTTTCTATTGATTTTTGCTTTGTACATTGCGATATCAGCAGATTTGATGAGTGTTTCAATGTCGCAACCGTGATCTGGGAATTTGGCTATGCCAATGCTTGCACCAATAACAAACTTAGTGCCGTTTATGTCATAAGGTTTAGAGATTGCGGCAATCGCGTCTTTTGACTCTTTAATGAGCATGCTCGTGTCAGTTGACTTGGTTAGAACAATAAACTCATCACCGCTTTCACGATGAAGTACTGACCCTTTATTTAGCAAACTTTTTAGTCTGCTAGATACTTGAACTAGTATATTGTCGCCCGTTTTATGTCCGTGTGTATCATTGATGTTTTTGAACTTGTCTAGATCAATAAAGATAACGCTAAAATCATTACCTGATGTTGTCCATTGCAATTCATTTTTTCTTAGGGAAAAGCGATTAGGAAGCCCTGTAAGTGAGTCGTGATTGGCTTGGTGTATAAGCTGTGCTCTTTTTTTAGAATCTGATTTAGCTATAGATAGAACAAGAAAGTAAAAGATAACATTAAAGATAAGAAAGCTGATAAGAGAAATCGACACTTTATTAATGGTGTCTATCCAAATGTTTTTTACGTTTACCTTTGAGACAATCCATAGCCCATGACTTGAATCATACCTGGCCGTTACTTGATACTTTAATCCGTCTTTAGGATTAGAAAAAAGGAATAAGTGAGCATCATCTGTATTCATCAAGTACTCAATTGTTGTGTGTTTTTGTTCGGCTAATTGGTTTACGGCAGAATCATAGTGAGTAATGCGTCTTTCTGTATGAAAATACTGTTTCTTTTCTTCATGAGACATGTTTTCAAACTTTGATGAGAACTGATAAATCATGTTTTTGTTCTTGCTGATGAGCATTACAGGAGAAGAAAGCTCATTGCTCGATGTCAGTCCTCCAAAAAGGAAGTTGTCTAGAGGTATTACCGCAGAGACAACAAACAAAAAATTGTTGTTGTTATCAATGATTGATTTTCTGACCGGTATAACGAGTTTTTTCAACACTTGATGAAAATATGTTTCACCAATAATCATTTTTTTGTTCTGAAGCGCTTCGTTAAATGTTTTCTTGGTAATGGGGATGGAATTCATATTGAAGCCTCGAAAGACTTTTACATTATCGGTAGTCGCACCGATAACTCCATTCTTATCGATAATTCCTAGAGCCGATATTTGCTTTGTGTAGCTAAGTGAATTATTTAGTTCTTCGGCTTGCTCTTCGATATTGCCAGATAGTTTGGCGACATGATGGCCTACGATATCTAGTGTCCCCTCTATGGAGACTAGATGACTATAGATGCCTCTAGTAAGAAGGTTTACATCACTTGCTTGATTAATCTTGAATTCATTTTTTACATTTTGATATTCATTAAAGAAGAAAGCAGTAAAGATCATTAGACCTGAAACAAGTAAAGCTTGATAAAGTAGCCATATGTTCTGTTTGATCTTTTGCATTGCTAGCATCTCACATAGAATATTAAAATCACCAAAGGGAATCCTTAAGTAATACAACTATACCTTTTATGTATAAAGATGTCAAGAAAAGGTTAAAATCATCAGTAGTCAAAAAAGGCATTCTGACAGGACTTTATTTTAATAAACAATAACAAGAAGTGCTTATATATCAATAAGCAGTTTTGATTTTCACTTGTTTTCTTAATTAAGAATTGTGAAAACACTAGCTTACCTATACAATATCTTAGTTGTATGTCAAGTAGGTTGGCGTGCAGTTACTAAATCCATTATTAAAAATGGAAAGGAGAATGTTTTGCTTTCAAAAATAGAAGATTTTTTTTATAGGCTGTGGTTTCAAACAACTGAATCTCAAGATGCTGATATTTGCGGTTGTAGTCTATCCTTGATAATTACCTCTGTAATTGTTCACGATAGCTTACCCGTATTGGTTTACTCTTCTCTATTTCTGCTTATTGTTCTTGGCTTGGCTAAGTTATGTACGAGCAAGATAAATGAAGAGAATGCAGAAACACATGTATTAAAAACAAATAGGAATTTATCTATCGCTTTATTGCTTGGAACTTTCGTTATCTTGTTCGTAAATGCTTGATTTAATATTGTAAGCGGATAGAAAGAATTATTGAATGTATCCGCTTAAGATTGCTTTTCTACCTTTTTTGATATCTTGACTTAGGTGTTCCTGCTGTAATACCTAATGCTTTGTTAATGGCCCATGTTTCATAGGGCTCTCTGCCATCATTTTTAGGGGAGCTCATCATCTTTTCAAATGATGCAATGGCTTCTCTTTTTAGCTTTTCAGCTCTTTCAGTCTTCTCTTCCTCAGTTGTAACAAAAAGCCCATCTCCCCATTCGGTCATTAGATCTCTATTTTTGATTGTGGACAATATTTTTTTTAGACAAATTTCTTTATTTTTCATTGTAGTTATCTCTAGCAGACTCTAGTAATGGGAATCTTACCATGCAAACAATGCTTCTTATATAGTAATTGGATCTATTATGAAGATATGTATTGTGCCGTCATCAAGATGACGAATGCTTTCAGCTTATCCAGCTCTCTGCTCCGCCTCATGCCCTTTTGCCAATTTAAGTGTTGGTGCTATGTTTTATGATTTTGACCTTGCCTTAATAGTTAATAGAAAATATTAGCAAATCCAACAAAGTAAGATGGTGAATTTGTTTATATTAGTCCGATATAGTCAGTAGCAAGTAAAGTGTAATTGTTTTATATATGCAAAACAAAAAAGCACAATGGTTAGCAGTTTGTTTAATATCGCTTTTTTAAATAGTGAGGATTTCCTCATTAACAAAATAATTAATTTTATTCGTAAATGCTAATAATTCTATTGCCATAAATTACTTAATGCCATATTATGTTTATCAACAGCTGCTAATAACCAGCAGAAAAAAACACATAATAATAATAACAAAGGTAAACACTATGAAACTTTTAACTAAAACACTTATGACTATCGCAGTAGCGGCAACTTCTTTTGGTTCAATGGCTGCTGATGAATCATTTAATTCTTCAATTCGCCTATTGGCTCCTATTCAAATTGTTGAAGGTCAGGACCTGTCTTTCGAGCCTACTCTTGCTTACCAGAACATCGATGTAGTTACATCTCCAGCAGATGTTCGTGCGGCAGTATTTAGCGCTTCAGGCTCTCCAGATGAGGTTGTTGTAGCATCAGTAGAGCAAAGCTCAATTGTAATGAGACTTAATGGTACAGGTACTGTTCCGGCTGAAATGATTGCTGTAGACGCATTCACTTTGGGTGGTTCTTTGAATGGCGGCTCTGGGGAAGGTACTTTTGATGGCGCAGGCGAGCTTAAGAATATGCGTGTAGGTGGAACGGCGCACGTACAGGCCGATGATATTGCCGGCGACTATGTAGGTACTGCAACATTTAGACTTACATACCTATAAGAAAAATACTTATTGAAAAAGGTGCTTAGAGCGCCTTTTTTTGTGTTTGTTTTTAGGTGAAAGTCACTTGGTTGGAGGTAGATGTTTTGTAAACAAGCCTAATTTGGTTTCCTTTTTATTGTTTAGTGTAAATAAAACATTATTGGCTAGCTTATATTAATAAGTAAAGTCCATTGCATTGTCAGTGTGGCAGTCAATGAAAAATATAGCTTTTTTCTAGATTGTTTTGTCATTGTATATATATAGCATTAAAATAAAAAGAAAAATATTTGCACTGGTTAATAAAATAAGTATCATTGGCCCTATAGAAACAAGGCAAGACACTATAATAATAAAAGGGACAACACTATGAAAAAACTAACGAAGCTACTACTTCCTATTTTGGTAATGACTTCTTTTGGCGCAATGGCTGAAGTTGAAGAATTTAAATCTAGTATTAGATTGCTTGCTCCTGTTCAAATAATCGAAGGCCAGGACCTATCTTTCGAGCCCACGTTAGCTTTTCAAAACAAAAGTGTTGTTACTGCCCCATCAGATGTTCGTGCGGCTGTTTTTAGTGCTACAGGGACACCAGGGTATGCTTTTATTGCAAAAGTTGAAGAGAGAGCTATTGAGATGAGGCTTAATGGCTTTGGTGTCACTTCAAGAGAGAGAATTACGGTAGATAGATTCACTTATGGTGGAAACCTTGATGGAGCAGGACAAGGGCAATTCAATATGTCTGGTGAGTTAAAGAACTTGAGAGTAGGAGGTACGGCTCATGTTGAATCTAATGATGTGGCTGGCAACTATGTGGGAACAGCAACATTCAGAATTACTTACCTTTAAAGGGTTGTGAACCTAAACCAAACAAATAATTGATAAAGAGCGCCATTTCGAACAGCCAATGTTCTGAATGGCGCTTTTTTGATAGCAATATTTATGATGGAAAAAATATGCCGTTTCCGTGTTTGGCAACGAGCGTATCAATCAGCAATTGCTCATGGTCTGAAATCTTAGTCTGATCGACATATCTCCATCTCCTTTCGTAGATGTTTAGCGCAGTCTTTTCCTCTATCTCCAGGGAGTGCATATCCCATAAAAGCAGATCTAGTTCAGGATAATTCTTTCGATTGATCATTATAAACCACCTTAAGTAGCAATTATTATATCATTTTTATAGGATTTTGACAATATCCGTTGATTCAAAATAGATTGTGTTTTATGATAATTGCATTATGACAAAATTCAAATATCTTACTATATTAGCGATAATTACTTCACTTGCTTTGCCAGGTGTTGCAGCTAATGCTAAAGGCGATAAAAGCCATAATCATGGAAACGGCAACGGAAATGGTTATGGCCATTGTAAGCACGGACATGGTAATGGATATGGTCATGGAGATTATGATTGCGGTGAATATTACTATTGCTACGATGGCAATAAGCATAACTGCGATTATTACTACGATGGATGGAATGATTGTGATTGGGGCAACTTGTATGTGACCAGGCTAAGCAATATGCGATATCCAACTATTATTTCTGGATTTAGACAAAATGTAGTTCTTACTCCATGGGACGCCAATGCAGCTGTATATAAAGTTTGGGGAATTCCATATTCTAGAGTGAGAGTCAGGGTAAAGGGTAATTCTGGCTATATGTACTCGTATGGCAATGACAGAATAAGAACCACTAATTTCACTTATGGCGGTTCGGTTGATTCAGATGGGTATGGATATCTAGATAGATATGGATTTTTAACAAATATACGGATTGGAGGAACGGCCAAGGTGAGGCCAAGGAACAAAGATGCGTATTACGAAAACTATTTTCAATTAGAGGTTTTTTATGAGTAAGTTTAAAAAGGCAATGTTGATGGCTGCTATTTCAGCTATGCCTATTATTTCTTCGCCGGTTATGGCGAAAAATAGCTTCTTGGTTGCGCCAGGAAAGGTGATGTTTGACATGAAAAAGACGCAAACAGAAACCTTTATTGTAACCAATACAGGAGATGAAAAAATCAGGCTTGAGCTTGAGGTTCTTTACATTCCAATTGGAAAGGATGGTCTAAAGGTAGGTTCTCACATTCGTGATAACGTCAATATTGATGAAGATCTTTCTAGTAATGTCCGTGTGTCTCCTAAGAGACTTAGGCTTGAGCCCGGTCAAAGGAGGGATATCAAGGTTCAGTTAAGACCAATGAGTGGTGCAAGTAATGGTGATTACAGAACCCATCTTGTTGTCAAAATGGTAGAAAATGCCATTACTCAAAATATTGATCCTGAGAATACTGAGCAAATGAATATGAAGCTCAATATTAAAATGGAAACTGCGGTTGCGGTTTATGCGAGAAAAGGGGAGCAAGAGATCAATCTTGAGTCGTCTTGTAAGAAAGATGGAAAGGGCTGGAGGTTTGAGTCTGTTAATTCATCAGCCTTTAAGTTTGATGGTTTTATTCAGGTTGGAGACTCTCAGATTTCACCATATGTTCAGCTAAGAGAGAGCAAGAGAGATATTGTTCTTGGATTACCTAAGGGTCAAAGAACCATTTCAGTTCTCAATTCAAAAAAAGAGCTAATCACTAAGTCTGAGTGTAAGTAAATGAAGATCTCAGCTCTATTTTTGACTGTTTTCACAATGCTAGCTTCTAGTCTTGTGCATAGTGCTGTGCCGGAAACAGAAGAAAATGAGCTGAATTTTGAAAAAGGATTCATTGAGCTAAGGGTCGGTAAAAAAGGTAATCCATTTTATGGTGTGATTATTGATCAAGATGAAAACCCTTACTTAGAAATCAAGCCGTTCATGAGTACATGGTTTGGTATTGATACTAGTTGTAGTATCGAGGCAATGCAGTGTCAAGTTCAGCTCCCGGAGAGCAGAAGCCTCTACTGGTTTAGTGCAAACTCGAAAGAGTTTGGCAAAGGAGATATAAAATCAAATTGGAATGACGAATATTCAGTTGTAAAATTTGATGGTTCTCTATGGATTAAATACAGTGCCTTAGAAGCCTGGATTCCAACAACGTCTACATGGTCGATAAGAAGTTATATTTTATCAATTATTCCCCAATTTAAGCTAACTGGAGTTAAGCTTGCGGAAATAGAGTCTGCCCGAAAAATGGAGGTAAAGAAAAAAGAAGAACGTGAAAAGTTTATGCTTTCAAAGCCTCTAGTTCCAAAATCAGATGGGTTTACAGAGGCGAGAGCGCAATACACCTCTAGATATGACATGAAAAATAGAGAATTTGATAATTCGTTTGGATATGACCTGGCAGCTGATCTATTTGAGGGAACAATGGGTGCTGGTGGTGATCTCTTGTCTGAAAGTTCAAAAGAGCATATTGGTTACTGGTTCTATGAGAATAGAGCATTGGGATACGTTGATTTTGCCGGGATAGGGGATGTTAGATTTGACGGCAGTCTGATTGCGAACAACAAATTGCTTAAGAATGGGGTGAAGTTTGATAAAGAATATCGAGAGAATGGTGCAGGCAAGTTCTCAAAAAGAGAATTTACAGAACCAAACTCTATCGTAGATGTATATGTAAATGGTTTTTATCAAGAATCAGTAAAGGCAGATAATCTCGGCTTCTATGAAGTGAACGACCTGTTTGTTAAGGGTGGTGACACTGTAAGGTTTAGAGAGGTTACACCTAACGGGTTTGAAAATGAAAAAAAATATACTGTCTCCGGCGTTGGAGGAGGATACCTTGAAAAAGGCCAATGGGATGCTCAGATAGTGTATGGGAGCGAGGATGATTTAAATTTTGCCTTTTCAGATATTAAGTACGGAATTGGAGAACACTTTACTTCTGGTTTGAACTTCTATCTGTTTGAAAAACTGAACAATAGGGGAGTTATTGATAGTGACATCTATGTTTCAAACATAATGCATTGGAGATTTAATAGCGCCTTATCATTTGGTATAGAGTTAGGAATCAATGAGAGAAGCAATGCCTATAGAGCAGATTGGAATATTAATGATAGATCGTATTTAAGCTGGGAATCAAGACAAGTCGATGAGAAAAGTGTAATGAGAACATCAGACTGGTTTGAGGATTATGGATACAGTTACAATAGGGTAAGACACAATTATGTTTATGGTAGAACGCAATATAAAACAACTATCCTAAATAAGGATAGAAGAAACAGTTATGAGCTAGAAGTGAGTCATAAGCTTCAAGGGCGATACTCGTTAAATGGTACTATTGGATATGAGGATGTTAGTAATCTGCCGTATTCAGAAGTGATCGTAAACAAGGCTTTAGATGATGGGGGAACAATTGAGGGTGGAGCAAAGTACCAGTCCGAAGTTGCTTCTTTATTTGGCTATTGGAGGATTATTGGTAAATCAAGCAAGCCTTGGGGTGAAGAGTTTTATGATAGGCCATGGTCTGCAAATTTTGGTTTCAATTACGATAAAGATAATGGCTTGTCTCCTACGGTTAGCTTGGATTGGCAACAAGCTGATTGGATCTCAGCAAGCATTTCAGCAACAACTGAGAATGTATTTTTAGGGTTCACTGTTCAGTTTGGCGCATCAATAAACAAGGGAAAAGAGAGTGGATTAGAAAGACAGTCATGGCATAACTTTGGATCTGGAACAATCGGTGGTAGATTAATGTCGCCTGAAGAGAATGGTTTAAGCGAACCAGTGTCTGATGCTACGGTACAAGTTTCAAACTTCAAAACGGTAACAGATAATAATGGATACTTTTTCATTGATGGTGTGCCAGCTGACGATGAAATGGAAATGTTTATTGACGAGTCGAGCCTTGATATAAGAATATTGCCTGAAAAGAGAAAGTGGAAAATAAAACTTAGGCCCGGAACCAAACTTGATGTCAATCCAAAAATGGTATGGTCAGTCGGAGTAGATGGGTTTGTTGAAAATGTACCTCAAGGGGCTCATACCATTACGTTTAAGAATCAATATAGTGATGAAGAGACTAGTGCAGCTATAGAAAGCGATGGTTTTTACATTATTGAAAGATTGAGTCCAGGAAAATATACAGTGATGGTAGAGTCAAATAATGCAGTTATGTCAATTTTTTATTATACGATAGGAAGTGGGGATTGGTTTAGCGATGTAAACTTTAACGCGAAAACAAAATAACCGCTATTGACATTTCACAGCTATAACATTAAATTAATGTGGCAATACAGGAAGATGAGCTGAGAGAAAAGCATATTAAGTCACTGCTTCTCAGGAGCGCCATTGTGTTACTAATCTTCGCAAGAAGTCACAAAAGGGCTTGGATGGATGATAATCCTAACTTTTAGTTAATTCTAGATGGCATACGAGGCTCACATTGCATTGATTCTAAGTGAAGATGGGAGCATCCTCAGGTTAAGCAGAGCAAACTCCACTGGCATTATGCAGAGGTAGGAAAATCTCTGCGTTAACAAAAGCAAATTCCATTGGTTTAGAATCAATAAGGCCCTGATTATATCAGGGCCTTTTTTCTAGTGCGTTGCGCCGTTTTTATTGAAAATCTTGTATGCTTCAGAATATAAAGAGTTCATGATCATCAATGAATCACTAGGAACATCATCGTTAACGCTTTTTCTTTTTTGCGTGTCATTGAATAGTATTTTAGACAATGTATCCATTCGAGTTCTTGTCTTTTTTGACACACTGAACTCAGGCTCATCAAAAAATCCGTAAAAAGGCATGCTGACGAAAGGATTTTTTCCTGCCATGTCAATGTATTGCTCATATGTGGCAGTAACTAATTGTCGGTCTTTTACGATGAATAATGTATCAATAGTAGAATCTTTATCATCTTTACTTTCAAGGTTTGAAATAAGGTATCGATCTTTCGTTTCTAGGTTTTGAGCTCCTGAAGAAAGTAAACAGTAATGAAAATCCCTATTTTCTTTCATGAGAGAATTGATGATTAACATGGTTGCTCTGGCTTTGTTTTCCAGATTAATTGTCAATACAGGAAATCGCCTTAAGAAATTTCTATCCTTATCAAAAAAGCTCACTAATGCGCCATCAATACTTGGTTTTTCTTTTAAAATTTTTGAGCCTTCCACAAATGTTTCATTATAGGCAAGGGCTTCATTGTTTGTAGATGTTGAGTTTTGCGATCTTTTCTTATTGCTCAATGTTCTATTCCTTCAATTGGCAGGCGTATATTGTATATCATTTTCCGTGTTTTGTCTTTCGGATAGAGGCGAAAATGTGACATTTATCAACAACTACTTAAGAAAAAAAATGCGCTGTATCCAAATGTTGATGCACTCCAGAAACTGTATCGACAAAAGCCTTATTTAATTGAATATTATATTGCACTGGTGTATAGTAACGCATCTAAAATAGTAAAACAAACAATAGAATGCAAAGAGTTTCATAGAAGGAACCCTTTGTTTTGTCAAAGAAAATAAGAAGATATGAATATAATAAGCACAGTAAAACAAAACTCATATTTGGGCTCTATAGCAATCATTGTGGCAATGACATGGTGGTTTATTCCAGAGAAAAAAGTAGAAGTAATTGAAGATGTTTCTATCATGAAAAGTGTTGAAGATATCGAAGTTAGATATACAGACATTCATCCAGAAAGCATAAAAACCGAAGCCGTATCATGGGGAACAACTGAGCCAATTCGTTACTCTAAGGTAAAGACCGAGAAAGAAGGTCGAGTTGAAAAGGTGTATTTAAAACAAGGCGACTCGATTAAAGAAGGGGAGCTAATTTTAAAGATCGACACTAAGAAACTTGAGAAAGATCGAGATTATTACAAGCAGCTAGTTAGAGAAACTAGAATTAAGCTTGATGCCTATAAACAACTCAATAAAGCTAATAGTGTGAGTGAAATTGATCTGGTGTCTGCAAAGACGCGATATGATGAAGCTATCTCTAGACTTGAGGATGCTAACGACTCTATTAGGAAGTCTAAGGTTGCCGCTCCTTTTGATGGGGTTGTTGGTGATATGGATATAGAGCAAGGTGATTTTCTATCAAAAAATAGTTTTGTGGCCAATGTTTATAATCTTGAACAAGTAAAAGTAATTATTAGCCTTCCAGAAAGATATATTAATCAAGTGAAATTAGGCCAGAAGACAGTTATCACCATTAATAAGACCGATAGGATTAATGGTGAGGTTAGCTACATATCTAGAATTGCCAGTGATGAAAATCATATGTTTAATGTGGAAATTAAGTCAGATAAAAAAGATGATTTATATTCTGGAGCAACGGCAAGAGCTGAAATAGCGCTAAATTCCATTCAGGGATATATCATTAAATCATCATCATTAGCAGTTAATGACGATGATCAAATGGGAATTAAAGTGATTGATGATAATAAGGTTAAATTTATTCCAGTAAAAGTAATTAAGGCAGTTGATGACAAGCTTACTATTTCTGGCCCTGTAGGAAAGCTAAAACTAATCACAACCGGTGCCGATTGGGTATCTGACGGTGAGAATGTTATTGGATTCAAAGAAGATAAATAATGAATAAATTAATTAATATCGCTGTAACAAGGTATAAGATAACGCTTTGCCTTTTCTTGCTTGTTTCTCTTATTGGTTTCAATCAATACAATACAATTTCAAAAGAAGCAGAGCCAGACATATCGATTCCCTTTATAACAGTGTCGGTTAGCTTGGAAGGTATTTCGCCTCAAGATGGCATCAGTCAAATATTGAAGCCTCTAGAGCAAGAGATTAAGCAAATTGATGGCGTGAAGTCTTACGAGGGAAACAGCTATGAGGGAAGTGCCAGTTTAGGTATTGAGTTTGAAACAGGGGTTGATCTTAATATGGCTTATAGCGATGTTAAGGACGCTGTTGATAAAGCAAGACCTGAGCTTCCTGATGACATCAATGAGCCAGTTGTTAAAGAAGTGTCCATGGCGACAATCAATCCAATGATTACAGTTATGATATCTGGTAGCTCTCCAGAGTCTGCTCGACTTGTATTGGCTAGAAGACTTCAGGATGACATTAAAAGTCTTCCAGAAGTGCTTGAGGTTGATTTAGTAGGTGATAGAGAAGAAAGCCTAGAGATTGTTATCTCTCCAGATGCCTTGTACGGATATGAAATTGATGCTGCTCAAGTTTCAAGCTTTGTTTCTAATAATAATGTTCTAGTTCCGGTGGGGACTATTGATGACGATAACAGCAAAATCACCTTTCAGGTGCCAGGCTCAGTAAAAACGGCAGAGCAAATATTGAATCTTCCTGTCATGAATACGCCAAATGGTGTTATTAAGTTTAATGATATCGCAGATATCAAACTTACATACAAGGACAAGACGAATGAAGCTAGATTAAATGGACAGCCAACACTTGCCTTAAAGGTTATGAAAAAGCCCGGTGAGAACTTAATTAAAGCAACCGATAATGTAAAAGAGCTTGTTGAAAAATACAAAGTATTACTGCCTGCAAATACTGAAATCATCTTGACGGATGACGGCTCAGAAAAAATAAAAACAATGCTAGGAGATTTGGAAAATAATGTAATAGCATCAGTAATTCTGGTTGTTGTTTTTATTATGATGCTACTAGGATATAGATCATCTGTTTTGGTTGGAATCACCATTCCTGGATCTTTCTTGATTGTTTTCACTATTATGGGAGTTTTAGGATTTACGGTAAACATGATGGTGCTATTCGGACTGATCATGTCAGTAGGAATGCTTGTTGATGGAGCCATTGTTGTTGTTGAATATGCGACAAAACTTCAAGATCAGGGAGTGAAAAGTCGTGATGCATTTATTCAAGCAAGTCAAAGAATGGCTTGGCCAATAATTTCTTCAACGGCGACAACATTGGTTGCGTTTATGCCTCTATTGTTCTGGCCTGGAACAACAGGTGAGTTCATGATGTACTTACCACTTACATTAATTATGGCTCTGTCATCATCGCTTGTAATGGCACTACTAATAATTCCAATGATTGGAGTGCTTATTGCCAAGAAGAAGAGTGAGCCTAGTGATAAAAAGAATGCATTTAGCAAGATTGAGAATGGATATTCATTGTTAGTTACTCAAGCTATCAAACATAAGTTCTTAACCATACTTGCCATTACATTGATCTCAATGGGGATTGTTAAAGGAAGTATGAATGCATCGAATGGAGTAATATTTTTTCCAGAAACGGAAGCGGAAAGTATGGTTATTTCAGCAAAGCTGGCAGGCAATATTTCACTGAATGAAAAATCCGATTACATGAGAGAGATTGAGAATGTTATTTTACCACTTGATGAAGTTGAAACAGTTTTCTCTACAATTGGTGGTAGCGGTGAAGAGATTGGCCAATTAAGGATAAATCTAATTGACTGGGATGTGCGTAAACCATCAGCTGAGTTAATTCCTGAAATAAGAGAAAAGCTTTCACATATCAAGGGCCTTAACATCGAAATCATTGCAGACAAAGGTGGTCCTGGAGGCGGCAAAGACTTGGTACTTGAGCTTCAAGGTATGGATATTGATTATCTATATAAAGCATCGGACCGTATATTATCTGAGTTAAATAAACTCGATTACCTAATGGATATTGAGGACTCTAGGCCTATTTCTGGATTGCAATGGAATATTGTTGTTAACCGCGAAAAAGCAGCAAGATATGATGCTAGTGTACTAAGTGTTGGCAATACTATTAGGCTGATCACAAGTGGAATAAAAATGAGTCAATATCAGCCTGATGGTTCTGATGAGCCTCGTGATATTATTGCAAGATTTCCGAAAGAGCACAGAAGCTTAAATGCTTTGCGAGATATGCAGGTAAAAACAAATAAAGGCATGGTTCCAATTGACTATCTAGTAGATTTTAATCAGTCAGAAAAAGTTGCTTCAATTAAGCGAACAGACGGAAAGATCATGGTTAAGCTGCAAGCTAATCTTGTTGATGGCATTATTTTAAGTCAAAAGATGAATGAACTTGAAAAAATCATAGCAGAAACAGTTAAGATTTATCCTGGTATTGAGCCAAAATTTGGCGGTGATCAGGAGAAGCAAAAAGAGTCAATGGAGTTTCTTGTGAGTGCATTTGGAGTTGCGCTAAGTTTAATGTTTATTATTCTTTTAGCTCAATTCAACTACGTGTCGCAAGCGCTGATTGTGTTAAGCGCCGTTGTTCTTTCTACTGTAGGGGTCATGGGTCTTCTCATGGTGCTAGGTCAGCCTTTTGGCGTAATTATGGGCGGGATAGGCGTAATATCTTTAGCTGGAATAGTTGTGAACAATAACATTGTTTTGATTGATTCATTTAATGAAAAAGTGAGATCAGGATTAAGTAAGGTTGATGCAGCAAAAGAAACCGGCGTGGATAGATTAAGGCCGGTACTGTTAACAACAATTACTACGGGCATTGGACTTATTCCAATGGCTATAGCAATGAACCTTGATTTTGCTACTGGACAGATACTTTGGGATGCGCCATCATCAAAATTCTGGACACAGTTGTCTCAAACGGTGGTTGGAGGATTGATATTCTCGACAATAATCACCTTGATACTAACACCTTGCTTGCTTGCAATTGGAAAGCCTAAATTCAAGAGATTAAGTCTTAATATCTAACATTAAGACAAATAAAAAAAGGACCTAATGGTCCTTTTTTATGGCGTTAATTTCGCCAATCTTACATTATTTGGTGCGGATAGTGGGGGTCGAACCCACACGGTATTTCTACCACAGGAACCTAAATCCTGCATGTCTACCAATTCCATCATATCCGCGTTACCTGGCAGTGAGCAAGGGATTCGAACCCTTGTGCCTACAAAGTAGACGCACTCCTTAGCAGGGAGGCCCATTAGTCCCATCTCTGGCAGCTCACTATTGTTTGTTTAACTAATTTCCTTAGGGGTGATCTACCGGATTCGAACCGGCGTAGGCCTGCATCACAAGCAGGAGCATAACCACTCTGCCAAGAACACCCCTAAAGAAACTATCTGTTCTACTGGCGGAAGCGGAGAGATTCGAACTCTCACACCCTTTGAAGGATTGACTGTTTTCAAGACAGTTGCCGCTAACCGGTAATCTTTCGGCTTACGCTTCCATTTCAGTAAAATATTTGGTGCAAGTGACGGGAGTTGAACCCGCATGTTGTTTCCAACACTAGCTTCTCAAGCCAGCCCGTATACCAGTTCCAGCACACTTGCATAAATAAGGTTTCAAATTGTTAAAGAGCATTGGACATAAAAAAGCCCGAAGTTTTTCAACTTTCGGGCTATAGATGCATTAATGCTAATTCTATCTTCCGAAAGCACCGCTTCCAGAAAATATAGGAAGGGGATTTATTTTAGGTGTAACGACACGCTATGACTCAGCGAATGGCTCAGGCTTAGTGATAATGAGTTTGATAAACTAACTAAATGTGTCATTTTAATTCCTAATAATGTTTGATAATAAAATTTGAGTACAAAAAAACCCGAAAGTGTTAGCCTTCGGGTTCATAAAATAGATTAAATCTAAGTTATGTTCTGAAGGCATCGCCTCCAGTATGGAAACGAGTCTTATTTTAACAGATGCGAAGCAGAGCTTAGCAGACTGCTAAGTGATAAGCTTGAATGTGATAAAGTAAGTAAAGTCATTTTTTCGTTTCCAGTAATTTGTTTGATTTCTTAATGTATGAATCCATTATAGCGATAACAGTGGTAATGTCAATACTTTTTATCAATAATTATTAAAAAAAATAATATTCATTGAATGCGCTTGCTTAAGTTGTTGTTATGATAAGTTTTCTTGTGGAGCGCAATGATTCCAAAAACAGAGAATGTCGCAATAATAAAATATAGGACGATATCTTTTTCTAGATTACTAATGCTGTCATAAGTGGAAATGTCGTCTGAAATCTGACTAATGAATATCTCAAGTATGTCTTTATATGAAAGAAAAGAAATATTACAGAAAAAATACATGTGAATATTTACAAGCGCAAAAGAAGTAAGTGACAATACTAGAATTCGAGCCATTGATATTTCACATTGAAAATCAAGGCAGTATCTCACAAAGAAAGCGTACAGTGTAGACAGCAATAAGCTGGTGCTCATAATAAATATGGTACTGGTATCTAAAGGTATCAATTCAATAGGAAATGAATTATTTCCAGAGTGAACAAAAGTCATTGTTAAAATATTGGACAAATAGCCAAATGTCATGATGTTGACGATTAGAAAAGAAAGTGAGCTTTCAATAACACTACTTATAGGAGCTCTTTTTCCATTTCCGATAGCGGATAAAGAGGAAAATAAAACGAGAGTAATCAAAAAAAGAGATAACTCTCTGTCTATATTAAGCATTCTATTAAGAGGGCCTGATAGAAATAATGCAATAAAAGAGCTAAAGGCAAAGTATAAGATATTTGGCATAGTGGTCACAAAGTGATAAAATATATCAAAGGGAATTTAGTGTAAAAGTATACTATAAAAGGTCGCTAATGTCTATAAAAAACATATTTAAAAAGAAAGGATTGGAAACATCAAAGGATTACATAATTGTTGATTCTCATGGTTTTTCAAACAATCCAACAATGGCAAGAAAAGCTAGCAAGATTCTTGCAAAGGCTATCGGTAGTATGGCTCTAGCATCTTCAGCGGTGGTGGTGGCCGGTGCTGTAATAGCTTTTACAACTGCGCCACTCATGTACGATAACTTGAATGCGAAAAGCTTATCATCCTCTCAGAGCATTATCGAAGATGGCACGGATAGTCAAAAAGGTAGCTGGCTATCTCATTCCGATATAACAAACCATCTTGATGCAAAATCTCTTGAGATGAATGAAAGATATGCTAATGGCAATGTAATTATGATCAATCAGGCTGATGAAAATCTTGATTACTTGCTTTCAAATATAGACCCTCGATTTATTCCAAATATTGGGCATGAGTATTCTATGCTAAATAGCCCGGTTGATTGGTTTAAAGAGGTTGCAGTTGGCGTAAACATAGATATAAGGGGAGGAGAGAAGACGAGGAATTGGGCTCATTATAAGATGGAAAATACTGATAGGGGGCCACATGTTTATTCTAAAGCCGCAGTAGATAAAGGTGATTTAATAAAAATAGGATGGATAAAGCCTATTATTGATACTGAGCATTTTAAGCCTAAAGGCAGATACAAGTCACCAGTTCTGTTTTCAAATGAAGATATGAATGTTTTTGTTAGGCATCATGAAGAGTCTCATGGCCAGGATTTAGGTGAGCACCATATACATGAACTAAACAAAGTAAATAAGCCGGTAAACAGACACTATGCTCATCAAACAGAGGTTATTGCTGACATTTATGCTTCCCTTCAATCGGCTGCGATAATTGGAAACTTCAATCAGGCAAAGCACGTAGTGTTGCCTTTTAGGGTTATGAATTATAAGGATGTAAAACATCAATCTGCACCTTATGTGGAAAAGCTAATTGATTCAGGTATTGATCTTGATAAACTTGCCAATATGAGTGATTCAGAGCTTTGGGCTGAAGCTGGAAAATTCTACTTAGAGCATAATTTTGAAACTCCAGAGATTAAGGAGCGAGCTGAAATAATCAATCTTTCAGGAGAGCTTTTTGATGTGGATTTAAATGATTCGCTCGAATATCAGAGAAAGGCAGGCAAGCTTGAGGGAATAACCGGGAAGAAAATCGATGAAATTCTTACTGATTATGGAAATTATGCAACTCAAATTTATGCTGATCATATTCAATATAAAAACGCAGGAGCACTTGATGATGCAAAAATCGGTCTTCTGAAAATAGTTAACAGGACAGCTGAAATCTCAGGTGACAAAGAGATAGAGGCCAAGGCTTCTTCCATGATTGAAAAGTTAGAAGATGGTGAATCAGTTGATTTTTTCTTTTTGCTAACAGAACTTGAAATTAAGCCAACCATTTCTGATATGGCTATTGTTACTGACTATGAGAAATTAGATGCTGTTGAGAGTGAAAGGGTGGCTAGAGTAGAAAATATTCAAAGTCAACTTAGCAGTGGAACGTTCCAGCCAGGAGCATTTACAATTTCACATACTGCTGAAAAGCAAACTAACGCTCAACACAAATTTATAAACAAGTTTAATAGCAAAGTTTATGTTGATGATCACAGTGATTGCAGTCATTAATTGTAATAGTAGATAATTATCACTATAAGAAGGACAGTAAGTTGAACGAGAAAATATTCAATCAGTTTGAATTTATTATGGAGGCCGACAATGCCGAAGTAGGAATTTTAGTTGACGACAAAACAATGATAGAGAGAGAATATCTATTTCATTGGGAAGGCAACAACCTGGTTATCGAGTCTTTTGTGGACAGATATGTATATGAAAATGTAAGTGAGAGCATGATTAGGTTTATTAATCTTCAAAAGGAAGTGTTGCTAGTTCACGTTGGCAATCAAGAGGTTTACACAGCAAAAAGCCGCTCTTAGAGCGGCCATTGCAAGATCTTTGTTTGTCCTTTAATTATGCATGAATCGCGTGCATAGACTCTAAATCATTGGTTGATATTAGTGAGTTTTTAAACAAAGATTCGAATGTTCCGAACTTGCTTTCATACTGGCTGTTGCTCATCGTAATGTTAATGGATAATTCATTTTCATCCGTATTGTCTAAAATATCTAAACCTTTAGATTGAAGATTAATGTACTCAACAGTCATTCCGTCTTTACCTGGCTCTATTGAGCCAATTTCCCATGCGTCTGGGGTCTGTAGCATGTCTACAGCAATCGCAGTGCTATCAATTACACTCTTACCATTTGTGTATGCTTCTCCATGCTGAATGGCTGCGCAGTAACGAGTAATGAATTTGTAGATTACCTGATGCTTAAAATCTGTAATAAGTGCTAGTTTCTTTGCCATATTGACATAGTACTGACCTTGATCTTCTTTGGTCATATTAGCAATGGATGTCGCTGCATATTTCTCAGGGCTGCCTAGTAATTTTTCAAAGTTACTTGCATTAAACATTGTGCAAATAGAGCTTTTAAATAAATTAGAAAGCGTTGTGCTGCTGTACTTAGCATCGATGTGGTTTAGTAGTTCAACAGTTGTGTTTTGAGCTTGAGTAAATTGAATGTTGTTCATAATTAGTTTCTCTTAAAGTTTGTATTTATATTATGGGTACACTATACCATAACTATCAGATATGTCAATAGGTTCATATAAAAATATACATAAAAGGTACTTGTATTGTCAACAGGGCTTTATTGCGATGTATTTTGATTTGTAAAAAAGGAGATTATGTTTGTTTAGATGGTGAGGTTGATTTAAAATAGAAGATATGACAGATAAAGGAGCAATTATGTTTAAGTCATTTAAGGTTTTTGCTGGTGAAGTCTATTATGACTTACCAGAGACCATGAGAAGAGCGTATGGATCTGAAGGTAAGCATTTCAAGTCGTATCTCGAAAACAACGGATTTGAGCCGTGGCTTGAATCATTAAGGGATAGTACAATCAATCTTAATGAGGCATTCAGTGTTGTAGCTACCTACTTAAGTGCAGGAAAAAGAAGCTATGAAGATCTTCCTCATGTTTTCAATTCTTTGGTCAATCATTATGGTATGACATTTCCGGCAGAAGAAGGGATTATGACATCCGAATACTGGGAGAATAAGCGTTACTATGACAGTAATGATTCGGAATTTAGTTTATAAATTTTGAAATAATAAAAAGCCCTGATTTCGTGAGATATCAGGGCTTTTATTTGTTAGCTGTATTTAATTTGCTGATTGGCCGGCTTCGATGGATTTGAAGCGTTCTCGCAGTTTTTCCAACCTCTCTTCCTGATCGATAAGTGTTTCATCAACAGGTGTTGATTCTGGAGTAGTAGACTCAGCAACTGGCTTAAGTTCTGTAACAATAATCTTCATAGATGAATGGGAATATTCTTTAGGCACTTGAGCCTGATGAATATTGCCTACAACTTCATTTAAATTTTCGCTTGATTGTACCAATGTCTTACCAACAACAAGTGTTGTCATCGGAAGAAATACAAGCATAAGAACAGTAATTAATGAAATTGGCATCAGTGTGAACAATGCCAGGTAACGCCCTTTCTTGAATGAGGATGAGTTCATCGAAACGAACTCATCAATAGGAGTTTTAGACTTCCTAAGCTCGGAGTCAAGTAAGAGCGCAACAGGATATATTAGAAACAATATGTATTCTCTCATGCGCTCTTTTCCTTAATTATTTATCACATCCGTCTGAGTCTGATGCACAAGCTTGCTCTGATTTAATTTGATTGCCAACTTCTGTTTTGCGGCGATTAAGCGTTTCTTTGAACTTTGAGTAATCAAATGCATCTCCAGAAATCTTATCAATAGCAGGATTTAGCATTGATGGGTCGATTGCAACTGGAATACCGTTTTCAACAGAGTTATTTGCCCATTGTTGCCATTTATATACTAAGACTGATTTGCTTAGTGTCGGCTTTAGCATTTCCATTAGCTCTACATCGTTGCCAAGCTCTTCCAGGTTCAGTAGGTGGCGTTCTTTAACACGAGCACGCTGCATTGCTAGTTGACGCTTTTGAATGCGCTCTTGAGCATCTAGGTTGTATTCCTGCTTGTTTTTGTCACTTACTTCACTAGGAAGAGCAAGCTTGTGGAATTCTAGTCGAGTTAGCTTAAAGTTGTTTCCTGAATCAAAAAGATGTTTGCGAACAGCATTTTCAATTTCAATAGCGATTGGGCCGATTGAGCTAAGATCATCATAAGCGGCAGTAATCGTTTTAGAAGCTAGGCTCTGACGAACAATTGATTTGTACTTACTTAAAGGAAGAACATAGTCAAAAACTGGAGCGATTTCCCAACGGAATACCTGATTCTCTTTTGGACCGCCCATGATTGCAGGTCGGTAGTTATCAGCAATGTTTTTAAGTCGCTTCTGGATTTCTTTATTGCCACCATCTCGGTTGAACTCAATAATCAGTGTAGAGCCAACAGTAAGGTCAAGTTTGTTTGACTTGGGCATTGCGTAGTCGCCATTATACGCGAGCTTATGAACAGGAAGGTTCCAAATGTAGCCTTTGTCACAATGGTACATACAGAACGTGCTAGCAAGCGTCATGTTCTGATTTCGATAGATCTTGTTGTAGTCTACTAGACCTGTTGTACCATCAACTTCTACAGCATAACTTGTTTGAGGAACACTTACAGCTTTAGAACAACCTGCGAGACCAATTACAAAGCCAATTGCCATGGCTACTTTGATAAACTTCTTAAAAGACATTGTTTTTCCTTTTTGTTTGGATTGGAATAAGTATACTCAAAATGTTTACGTTTGTCAATAGCTAGATTCAAAAAGAAGGGGGGGAATTGAGGATGACCTGGGCTCTTATTTTAAACTGAAAGTTTAAAAGGCACATTAAGAATATTTTTCTTCTGTACTAGAGTGGATAGAAACAAGGAAGACAGACGCCTTCCTTGTTGGATAAATTGAAGATTGAGAGATTAGCTAATAGCTCATTCCATTATCATTTTCTGGTGTTTTAGGAGGATTTTTATCGACCAAGACCGTATGAATTAACTGAGCACCACTAAAATCAGCAACAGAATCTTCAAGTAATGGGCAGTTATCGAAATTAGCAGCAATTGTAATTCTTGATTCTTCAGTTTCCCCAAACCCTGAATTTTTGGGAAGTGAGAAAAACTTGTTATTTTTCTGAGCAACAATACTCTGATCTAGCCTTTGCCAAAACCGGACTTCCGTTTTCATATTAATATCCTAATTTGATTTATCTTGTTATTAAATTGTATCAAAAAATATGTTTGAAATATACGAAAAACCCTCAAAAATTGAGGGTTTCTGTATTTATGTTTATGGCGGACATTGCTATGCTTGGAGCATTCCTAGTACTTTTAAGCGATGTTCTTCACTTTGTTGTATGCCACCGAAATTATTTCGGTAGAAGTACTCCACCTTTTGCTTGTCCGTTAGCTCGCCTTTCTTAGCCTCTAGCTGATGCTGGGTTAAGTGTATTTGCTTAAAGGCTTTTTGAGCTACTGGCTCTATGTCTTGAAAGTATATCTTTTTACCAGATTGAAGTATGTACGGTATCTTATTGCTCATAAACATGATTATAGTGGTTATTCTCTGTTTGCCGTCAACTATTTCAAGATATCTGCTTGGAACTAACTTGTTGATTGCGATAGATATGCCACCAACGGGTATTCCGGTAAATAAAGAGTTGAGGAACAGTTGTTGTTCTTTTTGTGTCCAAACATAAGGGCGCTGATAGAAAGCATCAAGATATAGCTCTCCTTCTTGGTTAGCATACCAAAAACTACCGATAACGGTTTTATCGGTAGTTATTGATAGCTGATTTCCAAAAAGTTCACTTTCAGTTACTAATGCCAACATTGTCTTTATACCCTTATTAGTTGATGAAAGAAGTATATCATTCAAAAAGTATTATGTCAATAGTTGGATGTCAGTGTAATGTTCCTTATGATTGGTTTGTCGCTAAAGAAATCAATGTTGGCCATGTTTTCTTTTACCTGAGAAATTAAGGGTGTTAACTTTTTAATAATCGTCAAGTTAGCATACTTTTCCAAGTTGTAGAACGCTACTTGTCTATGAAATTCTTTGCGGATCTCTTTGTTGGCCGTAGAGGAAAAGAGGACATTGCGAAGGCTTACATCTTGCATTACAAGTTCGCCAGGCTCTTTTGAGTTCAATAATTCTTTAAGCTTTGTTTTGTAGATGTACTTGTCAAATTCGTCTACTGAATCTTTTGAAGGAAGATAAACAAATACAATCGAGATAGATTCTTTATCAGATAAAACTGCGCTAGGCACAATGATGGCGTTCTTAAATCGTTCGCTATCTGAATTTTTGATTTTGTTGATATGGTAATCATCAACTTTCATTTCAGATTTGCTGACATTCTCAATTAGTCCTATCAATTGATTTTTTTGTTTATTGCCATCTGCTTTAGATAATGTGCCTGCAACGAAGAAGCTCAAAATAATAAAAATCATTATGACCAGCATTATGAGAGCTGGGTTTGGACAGGAAGGCTTCTTCATATTATTTACCTTTTAGTTCTTCTGGGTTTAACCCTAGCTCTTTGGCTCTAAGATACAACATGTAATCTGAGTGCTCTTCTTTGGACCATGACAGCATTCTGTTTGCGCATCCTAGGCATCCGCAAATTGTTGCTTCACACCATCTTTTTAAATGGCCAGAGTTCTCTAGTTTGACTTTTCTTTCAATTGATTCAAGTCTTTCCATGCTGGTCTTCATATTAATGAAGAGCTCTCGATATAGATCTTCAATGCTATAAAAGCCTTTTTCCATGGAGAAGAACCTTGCAAGCTTGTTGTAGGATTTATCCTTGAGCTTTTTGTTTGCTTTATTACAGCCCTTTACTCTATCAAAAGACAAAGAGCCAGAATTAATGCCGGTAGAACCAAGATAATCAAAACGGTCTTCAAAATAATTATATTTGGCTTCAATTTTTTCGTTCTGGTCAAAGAAAACGGTATAGCCATGCTTAATTCCGTTTTCACGATGAACCTCAAATCCTCTGTCGATTCTCGCCTGATTTAGCCTCTGGTTAATTGTCAATTTTATTGTTTTGGTCATTTTTCAGTCCTTCAATCTGTAAGGTTATTTTATTCCATGCTTTACTTGGATCTTCATCAACAAGAGAGGCTAATTCTGGGTCTAATAGATTTAACGCATTCCATGAAATGGCCTGGAATTTTCTTTTTTCGCCAAAGTAATGTATCGAGACCAATTCTTGAAGGGCAAGCAGGGTGTCCATGTTAGTCGATTTTGAAACATGCGACCTTGGAACAAATTCCACGCCATCAATAAAAACACTAGGCATTACAGGTTCTTCTCGACATGATTGTAGAAGTTATCAATTAAGTTCCTTTCACAAACAGTTCCTAGCTCATCATCAAGAACGGTAATATTGTATTCTTTATGATTTAGGTAAATTTCAAGCAGTTCACAGGGCAAATTACCAGTCCATAGGGACTTGATTGTGTCAATATCGTTGTCGAAACAATGATTGATCATTCCACCAATAAGAGTAAGAGTTTCCTCTATACTACTAAATGGCAAGCCCGTTAATGTTGATAGCCACTTAATGACATTCTGGTCAATCTTTACCTTATAGCTGATAGGTATATTGCTGTTAATGCAAAGGCATATCGTTTCATCGGAAAATGAAGGGTTAGACACTTTGCCTACAAAAGATGAGCAAAACAGCCTTAAGAAGTCATCTTGATTGTCAAGAATGGCCTCATTCATCTTCTGAAGATGGACATTAACGAGTAAATTAGTATCGTTCTGATTTTTCATACTTATAGTATACCTTTTTACCCGCCATATGTCAATGTGGCGGGTGTGAGAATGATTTAATGAATACTTTCTTTCTATTGTGGAAGTAAATACCTAGCACGACTATGATTGCGAATAAGACTAAAAGTATGCAGCCAAGCATCAATATGGCGGCCATCATTTTCCTTAATTTCCATCAATGATTTGCCAAATTTGCCGGGCATCTTTCTGCCAATTTGATTAAGTAATGCTGCATCCATATTGCCAATTTCTTTCCAATGAGAAACAAGAGGAAATTGTTTATTAATTTCTTGTTCTGATATCTCTAATCGCCCTTTTAATGAGCGAAGATTGCAGCGTTTATCTTGGCAATCTTCATATCTCATTGAGTACTGAATTAGGAGCGTTTCTAATTGGTTTAATAGTTCAATTTCGTCTTTGGTAAAGATGCTTTTGGGGTGTTCTTTAGCCCAGTGGGCTTCGACCTTATCTTTGATTTCCATAAGGCTTAGTGTTGGAATTTCTCCGTCATGCTTTAAGAAAAAAACAGGATGATTATACCACTTATATTGTGCCATGGATTAATCCTCTCTTAAGCTGTCGAATGAAAAAACAATGCCCATACAAAATTTATCACTTTCATCATAGTCTTCTAGTAAAACAAATGTTGCATGAGGAATATTTGTTTTGTAAATCCATGAGTATCCGTCTTTATTCCAGATGCTTTCTATTGATTTTGCGATTTTTTTTCGAGAAAAATAGTCTTCAAGTTCATCGTCTTCGTCAATCGAGTCACGGTTAGGAAGAAGTCCATCAATGTCTAAAAGTGCCGTTCCGCCATCATAGCAGGAAAATTGATCGTTGATAGCGCCAACCAAATTCATGTTGTCGTCACTATGTCCATATACAATAATTAGGCCGTTCTGTGCTGCAATGTCGATAGCAGCATCTAGCTTCTCAATGTTGTTTTCATTGAGTTCTCGGCCACGATCTCCGGCCATGTTAAGAGTTTCTGCAAGTTCTTGCGGGTTCATTTGCTTTCCTATGATGCACTAAGAATAGAAGTGCATTAAATTATTTAAAAAAACAGTCTATTTGAAACGCTGTGTAAACTAATGGTATTCATGATTGGCTTCTAAGCCTGATGTAACTGAAGACAAGATCTCTAAATCCTTATCAATTCTGTCTTTATCTAGTGAAACCATAAATTTATCACAATGTTCCTTTAACTTGTCGTAAGAATCATCTTCAGTTTTAGGTGAGTAGGGAATATCTACGTACTCCCAGTCATTGACAAGATTCCATTTCTCGCTGGCAATTTCATCAAATGTAGAAGTCCAATTTTCATCAGCATTTTCACCATTAATGTCGAATGAATTGTTTTCTACACATAATATGCAGTGTGATAGAGTTCTTGAGTCCTCTTCATTTGTGTCACCACATCTTTCAATTCGGTAAAGAATACTTATTTCGGAATCAAGACCGTGATTACCAGCGAATTTGGCAAGTGAAAACGCAAGCTCGGCGCAATGGCCTGAGCTGTAATGATCGTCAGGAACAAAATGCTTGCCATTAATTTCAATGGATTTGTCATAAAATTCATTGATTACGGCTGAGATAAATTTTCGAGGGTTGATTGTTATTGGTTTCATTTATTATAATCCTCTAGCTTTACACATTATTATACCAAAATTGTCTACAATGACAACGTGGACTTGCTGAAATTGTGATGTTAAAATATAGAAAAAGGGAATGTTATGACAAAATTTAAGAAGCAAAGTGGTGAAATTGCAGCTAGTGAAAATCATGAGCATGTAAGCCTTAGTGATGATGTGATTGCGTGCTTTACGGAGCTTGGTCATTTGCAAAGGGATAAGCCTGAGAATGCGATGCTTAGGTATTCAATGGATGTTGGTACTGGTGTTATGGCTAATGCAATGGAACATATGGGAGATATGATTCATAGGGCGACACATCACGCAAAATATGGTTCGTTATACAGAGGGTATGTAATCGATAAGTCTGAAAAGATATTGAGATCGCTAACGAGCGGATACGGCTTTGACAAAGAGCATAAAGAAAACCTTCAATCCAATGCTGATTATAATAAACTCGGTGTCGATAAAGTTTCAAAGAAGTCGGCTAAAATGATGAAAATTTATGCACATGAGCATGGAAAGCTGCCTGCCTATAATGAGCTTCATGACATGTTTAAGGAAACCTGCATTCAGCTAGGTTTGGGAAATACTGCAAAAGCAGCAAATATCCTTAAAGATATTCATGAGATAGCTATGGATGCAGATAGGTACAACGAGATGGCAAGTACGGTATATAGAGACGATAAAGGAAATATCGTCAACTATGATCTTGTTAAGAGGGATAGAGAGCTAAATGAAAGCTCTGAACTAGATTATTAAATCTAGTTCGTTGCCTTTTGATTATTTGTAAAAGTTCGAGAAAACCGCTTCTGAAACATGAACAAGAAAGCGGTGCATTCCACCAGGCTCATAAAGTTTTGGCTCTCCAGTGATCTCACTTTGCAGCTTCCAGTTTTTAGGATTCATGTAAAATTCTGGTTCTTTTTTTGCGATATAGTCACCGGCTTCATCTAGGTGCTTATAGCCATCCTCATAATAAACACTAGTAAGCAATTCAGGTGAATACAGTAATTCTTTTACTGGAGAATTATTGATCTCTTCTTCAGTCATCTCGCACCCATGAGAGAACCAGCGATCTAAAAAGGCTAGTTCTTTTTCATCAATTGAAAATGGTTCGATTTTGTAAGGAGATAACTCAACGGTATTTCCTTTTGGGTTGTACTTTTCTGGAGAAATAGTCAGTCTTGAAAACCTGAACTCATTATAGTCATTGAAGTTTGGTGTGCAGACTTCAATGGATAACATTCTGTTGTCAACAAGAAGAAAGAGTTGTCCATTAAAGGCTCCGATACCGGAGTGTAGTGATGTGATATTCATAAGAATACCTTCCAATTTTTAATTTACAAACAAGGCCCACAAATTTGTGAGCCATTGAAAAAGATAGGTAGGATTAACTGAAACTCAAGTGTTGTTTACCACTCAAAGCTACCTTGAACACCGTATGAGCCGTTACCAATCATTGGTGCAAGCATAAATCCTGTTGGAGAAAAGCCCATTTCTGTAATGACGTATTGAGTGCCCCAAGCAAGAGCTGTGCCTGCTGCCACATCACGCCAGTAGTGGTAGTCACCGTCTACACGAGAGTAGCCTACGGCTGCTGCTACTGCTGTTGCAGGAAGGCCGACCTCCCAACCGTAGCGCATTGAAAGGTAGGCTGCACCTTGCATTGCTGCTGATGTGTGACCAGATGGAAAAGAGTTGCTACCGCCATTCGGTCGAGTTTCATCAAATGCTACTTTACCAATATGAGTTAAAGCTGCGGTGTAGATCGCACCCTCAGTCAGTTGGCCTAAACCTTCGTAGTCACCAAGATATAGAGAGTACATACCGGCAGCAATAGGAACACCAAGCTGAGCGTAGTCACCAAAGTCTTGGAATGAGCCTTGGTCTTCACCACCAAAAGCCATAGCTTGAGATGTAAGAGCCGCTGTAATTACTAATGTTGCGATTGATTTTTTAAGTAGTTTCATCTTTATACCTTAATAGGGCATTAATTTTCTGAGAGCCTCTTTGCTCTCCCTAGTTGATGTATATAGTATACGATTATCCAATACATATGGCAATAAATACAGAGCCAAACCTGAATCAAGATCACATAATGGCGCTATTGACATTATATGTATTATTATATATAATTAGCAGAATGCTATCATGAGGAATTAAATATGTCGGACAAGATGAATATTGCTCTAGAGATTGTTTGGAAAGTTGCTCCTACAAACATAAACACTAATCAACTTAAGAAGTTGTCCAATGATTTATCAAGAGAACTGGTTGCTGGAAAAGTAATTATTGCAAAAAAAAGTACATTGAAGCATGTGTTAATACAAGCTACAGCCTTGCTGCACAATATCCCTATTAAGAAATCAGGAAACATGGTTTCAATAAGATCAAACAGAAAAATAAAAAGTAGAGAAAGGCAGTGCGACCAAATATGGTAGTTTAAATCCAGTCATGATTGGCCTAAAACCGAAACTAAATTATTAGCATACCACTATAATTTTGGTATAATAAATAAAAACAATAAAAAGAGCATGTCATGAGCAACAGAGAAAAAAACATCCAAAAGCTAATTGGTTTCGCGATAGGTGGGATATCTGAAATCAAAAAGGATAATTTCAATTTCAATCCGACAGAATTATTTGTGAATGGTAGAATAGAGAATCAAACAGAGTTGGACGGTGGAAAATATCAATTCGATTTTGAATTTGATGTTATGTGTTTGGATATTGAATCATCAGCTTTTCTCCAGGATAAAGGAGATCAAGTCATGAAAAATATTCGCGGTGTGACTTATCATCAAGGCGATTCAAAAATAGGTTATAAGGGCTCTAAGATTGAGCCAGATACTCTCAGAATATCAATCGTGTCTGATAAAAACGTAAAGAATATAGCTAATAGTTTGAAAGCTAAAATTGAAGTCGTCTCAGATTATGTTGCTAAAAACATTGAGGTATCTTTACTAGCAAAAAATGAAGTTGATTCATCAAATAGTAAAGTCGAAAAACCTGGTTTTTTCCAGTTGATTTCTAATAGGCTTGGATTTGGTGATTCAGTAGAAAAAGGCGATAGAGAAAGAGTTAATCTCATCACACTTGAGGAAGATCCGACAGTGGCTTACTAATATACCAATTGACATGGAGCATACAAAGTGCTATATTAATAACATAGAAATATGGAGTGAAATATGGTTTATATAAGCTTGCTTTCAGAGCTTGGTTTTGATTTTAATGAACATGTTAAAAACTGCAAGAAAGATAATAATGAAATTGGTGAGCTTCAATTAATTGAAATGTCTACCGAATTCAAAAAGGCTCTTTCTGTTAATCTGGACATTGGATCTTTAAATTGTGTTCAGGATTTTGAGCCTAAGAACACCATGTTTTTGAGCGATATTGATAACCTAGTAGGTTTGATAAATAGTGAACTTCATCTATTAAAGAAAGAAGTAGAGCTCATTCTCTACTAATACCGAATTTGTGGCAAAGCATCTAAGTGATGTCCAGTGCAATTGAGAGCGCTAGGTAAAATAGGCCGTACAACCTTAAATCGATGTCTCATGATAGGTTGTTAGGGAAGCTGACAAGGCAAATGCAGGTGTAACCTGCCCCAATACACGGCGAACAATCGGTGGAAATCCGTATTATTGATAGGGTAACGACTGTCTGCCGCAATCATTTTAATTATTACTAAGATTAAGCGTGTTTTAATGTCTTTTGAATGTCCATTATGCTTTAGTACTGAAATTCATAATTCTGAAGGCCTGGGCGACAAGCCAAGTGTCTTAAGCTGTAAGATCTGTGGATTAGCTTCATTTTCAAAAAAAGAGAGCCTGAATGAGCTGGCAGGACGTTGGAGCAATTTAAGAACTAAATCCCATCAGGGATCTAGTTTTCCTATAAACCAAATTTAAAAGAAAGAAACTAATGGCCCAACTTTATTTTTACTATTCATCAATGAATGCAGGTAAATCAACCCATCTGCTACAGTCTTCTTACAATTATCGAGAGCGTGGATTAGCTACTGCTATTTATACTGCACAGATTGATGACCGGTTTGCTGAAGGCAAAGTCGCATCAAGACTAGGCATTAATGCAGATGCTTCTTTGTTTGACGATGAAACCAACTTATTCAAAGAAATTGAGCAAAAAATGCAAGCTGAAAAGCTTAGCTGTATTTTAATTGATGAAGCTCAATTTCTTTCAAAAGAACAAGTGAAGCAACTAACAGATGTCGTTGATTTGCTCAATGTTCCAGTTCTCGCATATGGATTACGCACAGACTTTTTGGGCGAAACCTTTTCGGGAAGTGCAGCTCTACTTGCCTGGGCCGATAAGCTGGTCGAATTAAAAACGATTTGCCACTGTGGTCGAAAAGCTAATTTTGTTGTTAGACAAGATGAAAGCGGAAAAGCTGTCAAAGGTGGTGAGCAAGTCGAGGTCGGTGGTAACGAGCGATATGAATCGCTATGTCGTGCTCACTTCAAAAAACTTGTTTGGCAATAGTTCTAAATGATTATGAAAAAGCGCATTGTATGATGCGCTTTTTGTTTCTTGATAATAAAAATTATAGAATAATCACTATTATTTTCCAATAAACTCTATGACTGAATTGTCATTGTCATTTATCTCCAAATGCACAGCTGAGTTACGAGTTGCCAGAATGTTGTTGATAACAATACGAGCCTTGCCGTCATCTGTAGCATTGATTGCTTCATATATCTCACTCTGTCTTTTGTGACCGGTAAAAGTGACAACATGAACAGACTTAACAGTACTGTGCTTGCTTTTTTGATGGGTAAAGAAGGGGAATTCCTTTCCATTTATCCTTATGATATTCAAATCAACTTTCCTTGCTATAAAAATTAATTGAGCCTTGTGTAAAAGCAGAAATGTATAAAACCGGCATACTATTTATCAGTGGCTCAATATCTGCCAAAATAGATCTTCCGATTTCTAGCTCTGAACCTATCTTTTTGGCTCTTTCGTATCGGGCACCTATGGTTTCAACTTTATCAAGAGTGTTTGTACTTATTAGATCTGAGTCAGCCTCACTATAGGCCGGCTCATCAAAGTCATCCCGCAAATTCAATCGATTGATGGCATTGAGGGCCATTAAATCAAGTTCTACGTTCGCTAATTCGCACAGTGCTTCAATTTTTGATAATTCCATGAATGTACTTCCAAAAGAGAAGGCAAAACTGCATTGCCTTCATTTAAGAAATTACTTTTCACTCAATCGCTCTGAGGCAATTTCAAGTGCTCTATTGTTAATGGTTTCAGTCCATTCAATAGGTAAAAGCTCTTTCATTGCCTTTAGAATATCATTATCTGAAAAAGTGACAAACCGAACATCTATATTTAGTGACTTTGCCCACGTATCTCGATGATATAAGTACCTAATTGGATCATGTCCTTCACTACCACTACGTAGATGAAAGATTTTACCTCTGTTTTGTTCATACTCAGGGCTAAATTCGCCAAATGTTTCTTTAGCTGTTTTTGATTTTGCAAGTTCTCTTTCGAAAAAAGCAGCATCTTCAATGTCTGTTACTTCTTCAAAATAATCTGAGTTTTCACATTCAAAACATAGAGATGTAGTCACGTATCCACTAGCTAAAAGAGCCTCTCTAATTTCTTTTAGTTTACCTTCAGTTAGTAGGGACTTATTGATTTTATCTCTGTATTCTAGAAAGCCTTCTGGAAGTTTAACTTGAGGTTTGAAATATGATGAAGGGATCTTATGGGCTCTAAAAATGTTATCTTTCTGAATTCTTTTCCCCATTAAAAGGGACATTAGGTATGTAATAAGGTGTTCTTGATTCTCATCGAGAACAATGTCTGGTCTTTTTGTTGATAGCTCTAACTTTATTTCATTTAAATATCTGACTGGCATAATAATCTCCTTGATTTTAATGGCTTTATTATACGATATGGCACGGCAAAGTCAATGGTTTGCTGTTGACAATTGCTTGAATGATGATTATATTAAGGTTAGAAGTTTGAAGGTAATCAATATTTTTTAAAATGAAATACGCAACTAAGTACGAACAACAGGCATTACAATGAATAAAGAAGTGTCATATCTATCAGATGAGCGAGACTCATTATTTAGATCAAGGCTAAAGATGTTTAAAGGTGAGAATGGTGATTTCTATCAGCTTGTGGAGTCAAATGGCCCTAAAGGACAAATCACCAGATCTCATGCTGTTAGATTTTCCATGAGTGGGGGAGCATCTACTAGAAATCCAGATATGATGAGGGCTATAGTCGATCAGTACAAGTCAATGAATGGCGAGGAAACATCTTATCAAGAGATCTTGCAGCAAAGAGATAAAGCTAACGAAATGCTACAAAAAGTATTAGACAAGGAAGTAACAAGGGAAGACCTGGAGATATTCATAATGGAAAACAGGCTTTAGCCTGAATTTTGACATTATGGCAATAAAATCATAAAGTATCAGGGTTAGTGATTTGGAAGGAGTGTTGAAATGAAATTGTTTAAAGCAATAGGGATTATGTTAATCCTTGCCAGTGGTGCCGCAAATGCAAATATTCAAGAATCAGGTTATGATTTTGGAGATAAAGTTAAGATCGGTGATGAAAAAATAAAAAGCTCAGGATTCTCTTATATTCTAAATATAGAAAAGAACAATCCAAAACACCTGGAAAGGGCGATAGGATCCTTTACCGATGAGTCAGGATTATGTCAGCTATCGCTTGGTTTCAAGTTTCAGGACCAGCAAGACTTATTGGGGTATATTAAGTCTATGGAAGCTACCTATGGTGATGCTGTAACCTATGAAGTAGCAAAGACTCCTGATGATTACACTTTGATATTATGGGAACCAGAAAAGGGGAATCTCGCCAGTTTTGAGTTTAGGTTTAAGTCATCCAATTTAAAACAGGGAAGAGGTCTTGCTCAAGGCAGAGATATAGCTAAATGCCAAGAAATTTGGTATGAGTAGACAAAAGTTGTTGACATAATATCTAATTGTGCTATTATAGCGTTCTTGATTTAGGAAAAAGAGACAGTACTCTCCTAAGTGTCGCTGAAAAACGCCCTACTGACGTAAATAAAACCGCTTATGGCGGTTTTTTAATAGAGTGTTTAGTTGTTGAAAGAAATGAATAATTTGCATTTATTGAAGAATCATCAATAATTAAGCTGTACCGATAAGATATCAATCTTATTTTTTTAAAGATAAAAAGGAGAATCTCATGAGAAGTTCACTTCGAAGATTCAAAAAGCGCAAGATAGGAACTAGATCTAACGCTAATCAGCTATCATACTTCCTAGCGAAGAAAGCATAGAACTACCGGGCCTTAGCCCGGTTTTTTATTGTGTTTTTTTTGACTCATTTATCAGAGAATGTATCTTGGTTTCAACATGAGCAAACGTTGGGATTACAATGTTTTTATATTTAGCTCTTGTTTTCAATTTGACTAAAATGTCTAATAAATCATCTGTATTCTGAACACACGGTATTAAACCCTGTTCTTTAAGTCCTTTTACTTCAACGTAGTAGTTTTTTAGGATGGACTCATGAAATGAATCTGCATCGGATGAAAGGATAAACTTATATAAATTGTCTCCAATCCCTTTTTTGCTTCTTCTTAGAATAGAGTACCCTTGGGACTTTATAGAAGCTAAGTCGATAGAATGCTCCTTGTTGCTCTTCTTTTCCCTAAATGAACTTAATGCCTTTATGTGACGGCCTTCAGCACTTTTATATGTGGCTTTCCTTTCTAAAGCCAGTTCCTTTCTTGTCACTGGAAGCTTTTTCTCGCCAGGAATATTCATGGTGTTGAATTTAACCCTGTCTTCTCTATCGCCATAAAGCGATAAACAGTGGTAAAAGTCGGCCATCTCAATCTCATCGTAATGTTTTACCCATCCTTGATTGAGCTTAATGAAGCAATAAACAACATCAAACCCGAACAATGATACATTCTTATAGATCCTGGGATTGTTTGGGTTTCTTTGTCTTTGTTTTGAGTTGGCGGTTTTAACCTGAGCCAACACATCAGTGCCGCTTAAATATTCTGTCTTTCTCATCATGCTCTACTGTTTACAATGAAGTGTGATATAATATGGGTATGTAATAAGATTGTCAACGGAGAATGTATGACAACCATTAGTAGAACAAGTAATAAAGCTGTTAGCCGCTTCATGAATACTGAAAAGGCATCAAATAGGGTTTATCTATTTAATCCGGTGGATGCATTTCATAGTATGAAAAAAGCTGAGCGAAACAATTTAATGATGAGAGTCCCAACCATTAGCGTAGATGGGGTTGATGTTCCTTATACAAGGATAATTGATTTAAATGATAAGCAGGTCAGGGATGCTAACAAAGACTTCTCTGGCATGGCTAGAATAGACGATAAGGAGAAAGTTGTATTTTTCTCTGAAGACCTGCCTGCGGCAGAAGGGCTCCAGTCCGATTTCTTGTCTTCGCCTTCTGAGTTTGATGCAAAGTATTTGGGTGATTTATCAGAATATCGCTCTGACAATGGAATGGGGATGTGATTGTGCAATTGGATTACTTTAATCAATGTGACAGGTGGAGAATTGGAAATAGTGAGGGTGAGCGCCTTTGGCATTTGATGATTAATAATGCGAGCATGATTAGTAATGAGTCAATGATAAAGTCAGCTTGTTTGAGCGACATATTGGATGAGGAAGAGGATTTGTCAGATTTTATGGCCTCTGATTCGGGTAGTGCTTGTTATCGATCTAGCTTTGAAGGTATTACCGTATTGTATGTTCAGTCGTGTGGTTTTGAGTTTATTTTCACAGAGGATGGCAAATCTCCTGAAAGCTTAATCGCTAGCGCCTCTAAAGATAATGACATAGGGCTTAATTTGTAATGAAAGATATTGATTTAATACCAAAAGGATTGCTTGTTTCTCAAGTTCGAAATCGGTTAGAAAAAAAATTTGGAAAACTGCCACAAAAAGGTGTGATTGCCGGGCAAGCAGTAGCTTCGGCCATTTATGAGATGATGGGTTTAACCAGTAATGCTCCGTATAATGATTTGGATGTATTTTGTGGTCCTATCGACTACCCTAATTTTGACGGTATAGATTTAAGAATGAGTCGAATGGGTGGGATGGCTAAATCGGGCAAGCCGAAGAAGTCGGTTGTAGGGATGGTGGGGAGTTTTGGCGGTAGTCCGGTCCCAATGGAATCAGGAAATAAGTTTTATTCTGTCGCAGGAACCACATATGACCCATCAAATACTTCTCATAACTACATTAAGATAGATTTTGATTACAATGTTGCTACTCACGATGAAATTAGTAGTCACATTTCAACAATTATAAGTGGTTTTGACATCAATTGTTGTCAGATAGGGTTTGATCTGGAAGCTGGAGTTATTGAATGGACTAATGAATTTAAGAACTTTCTCTATCAAAAAGAATTGAAAACTGTGTTTTTTGGCACTCCGATGCACAGTGCAGTAAGGATCCTAAAGAAGAATGATGATATCGATTTTGCAGTTCTAAATGTAGATGAAGAAATGCGAAAGCTTCAAACAGTTCGAGCTGTCATTTCTCATTATGAGAATTTTAAGGAGAGTGGTAGGCAGTTCTTTCCAGGAAATATGATGTCAAACATTTACTTAAGAAGAGTGAATGAGCGAAGTGATGTTTTAGAAAAATACTTTGATGTGAATTCGAAGATTTGCAAATTCTCAAATCCTGACGCAAATTTTAAGTCGGAGTTAGTGGAGAGAGAAATGTTCTTTCTTGAAGCAAAGACTTGCTGCCAAAGTACTTTTGAGTTTTATACATCAGCAATAAGGATCGATAATTTCTTTCAGTTGGATCACTTCATTCCTTATTTCGAAAGAAGCTATGAGCTCCATAATTCCCCAGGTAAGAAAAATAAACAAGTAGTTGATGCGGTTGCTCGAATTAACACTATGACCGGTGAGTTTTTTGCCAAGAATGTTCTTGTTCGTAATGCTATGCATGAGAAGGGATTTAATATTGCGGGATTTAAAGATGAATATATCCAGCGGTACATAAAAATGATGTCCAAACACCCTTTGCTTTTTTCTTTTGTTCAGGACAAGAGCACATCTGAAGCAATGAAAATAGCAGAGAATTTGCGATGGTGTGAAAAGAATAGAATGAATTATGTTCTTGGTGATATTGAAAATATTTACCATAGGTATAAGGATAACGCCTTTGCTGAGGGAAAAGATGAGGTTGACGGTGTTTTTACCTTTTCTGGTGTTATGAATGAAGGCTTTAAAGATTTGGCTAAACAAAGGCATGATGCAAGGTTACTTGTAATGAAGGAAAACTTCATAGAGCCAAGATTTGAGTCTTTTTGTAAAAACAACTCAAATGAGAGAACTAAAATCAAAGAGATTACTAGCCATCTTGATATTTTCAATGAGGGCGAAGATATGCATCATTGTGTTGGTGGATATTGGGGGAGTGTTGAAAAAGCACAGTGCTTCATATTTCATGTCGATCATGAGGTTGAAAATGAAACGGAGTCATCAACTGTTGAGATTAGTTATTCTGATTACCTAAATCGATATAAGGATTATGAATCTGGAGTTAATTATGGCTTCCATGTTCGTCAAAATTATGGGAAAGGAAACAAGCCAGTCTCTGAAGCTCTTAAAGGTGTTGTTGATGATTTGGTGAAATCTTTGAATTCTGAATTAGTTAGTACGGTTGAGTCGATGAGATCTGATGGAAGGTTAGATATAAGTAAGTTCAAAAAAGAAGATTTTGAGCATTTCACATTCATGGAAAAGGCCGCTTTTGTTATGGGAGACTCACGTTGTTTGTCGGGTGAACAAAAAATAGAAGATTTTCTTGAAGATAAAAGAATAAATATGCATCAAATTGGCTTTTAGTTAGGAGAAAGAAGTTGAAAGATATAGACACAATAAGTAAGAGTCTTATGTTTAGGCAGATTCACAACATGCTAGAGAAGGAGTATGGCAAGTTGCCGGAAAAAGGGATTATTGCCGGGCAGGCTGTGGCATCAGCAATATATAAGATGCTTGGACTTTCGAGCAATCCTCCCTTTAATGATGTCGATGTCTTTGCTGTAGGCGATGAGTATCCAAACCTATATCCTGAAGATGATGAACGTCATTCTGATGGGATTAATATGGGTCTATCAAAGGTATCTGCTGCTAGCTCTTATAAGATAGTATCAAAAGGTAGCTTTGATGTAGGCCTGGGTTCGATAGATCAGAGTAGTTATATTATTCGTGATAGCGACATTGACCCATTAAATAATAGAATAAACTATATCAATATCTCTCTGGCTAATTCATCTTTGTCATTTAACAAAAAGGGAGACATTATCAATGAGGCGGGTCTTAGTAGGGCGCAAACAATTATTAAGTCGTTCGACATAAACTGTTGCCAAGCAGCCATAGATTTAAGGGATGGCACTGTACATTGGACAAACGGATTTAAAGATTTCTTATACCAGAAAGAGCTTAAAGTTAAGTATTTTGGTACGCCAATGCATACATCGATAAGGCTATTAAAAAAACAGGAAGATATTGATTTTGCAACTTTAGATGTGGGTTCTGAGATGTTAAAGCTTCAAACGGCTAGGGCATTGTTTTCTGAGGTTGAAGAACGAAAAGAAGAGGGAAGAAATTTTACTCCGGGTAATATTTTTTCTAATATCTATAAGCGTAGATTTTCCGATAGGAAAGATGTTTTGAATGATTATTTTTCGTTAAGCGCAAGAAAGCTAACTTGGAGTAATTTAGAGAAAGAGATGTTTTTATTGGAACCAAAAGATTATGACCATTCAGTCGTGGATTTGTATCGACTAGTATACTCAAAGAGAGGAAAGTTGCTTGATGGAAAAGAGGTGTCCATTCCGAAGTTGCCATTAATGTATGTTGATTCACTAATTGGCGATTTTGAAACTTTGTATGATGTTGCAAGATCAGATTCAAAAAGAGCTAAAAACATTAAGAAGTTTATTGTCGAACTAAGAGAAAATAATTTAGATAGACTCGCTTCTGACAGCGAATTTGTGCAATTTTTAAGCATGAATGCACTTGTAGATAAAGATTTTTCGTTTAATGGATATACTAATAGTGTGTACGAAATGCTATTTAAGTTTTATCGAAAACATCCAGTAGCAATTTCAAGGATGAATCATTTTCCTATTGAATCGATGGTAAAGGCAGTTAAAAATCTAAACTGGGCAGAAAAAAACAATCTGGGCTTTATTATTGGAATGATAGAAAATAGTGGCATATCTGCAACTTCTGACAAATATATTGATGGCTATCAAAAAGCTTCTGAATCTTGTATTGATAGTGAATTCTACAAGGCTATAGCGCAAAGATATCGCGACATAAGAGATGAAAGAATAGATACCAGTGAAATTTTTTCAATCGAAGAGTTGACATCTGAGGCTTTCAAGACAAAAGCAAGAAACTGCTATGAAATCAAAAGCAGCAGAATGGCAAAAAACCAATCCTACCCCATTGTAGATAATGAAATTGCAGAAATCTTATCCAAGATAGATGAGGATGTTTCAATAACAGAGCTTAATGGCGAGTTTGCACTCTACATTGAAGGGGAGTCGATGAAGCATTGTGTTGGCGGCTATTGGATGCGTGTAGAAAAAGGACTATCCTACATATTCAGCATTAAGGTTGAGGGCGACAATGGAATAGAAAAGAGTACATTGGAAATTTCTCACGAGCCCTACGCTACTTATACCGAAAATCTTAAAATAAAAGATGACATGGTGGATTCTTCAGAGATGACTTATTATGCTGAAAATATGAAAAAGGGCGATTCAAATTTCTCTATTGTCCAGCATCAAGGTTTTGCCAATTCTGGAATTTCGGATAAATCAGAAAAGATTGGTGAAGCGATTTTAATTATGATGATGAATAAGAAACAGCAAATGGTAAACAAGTATGAGCAGATGGGTATTCTAGATGCCGGCTGCACCACTGTTTCATACAATAAGGCCATTGAGCATTTAGAGAAAAATGAAGTAGATGGATTTGAACAGCTGTTCATTAGAGGATTCAATAGAAACGAGTTGATAGATAAAGAACCAGCTCGTCCAAAAGAGAGTGTTAGGTTAATGGATCATCTTATTGATGCTGATATGCAAGCTCAGGCAATGTAAAAATGAATAATCCCGGCAATGCCGGGATTATTTTTACCCTTCAAGAGGAAGGTGAACTTCTTCTGTTCTGGCTGTAATGGTTACAACGTCTGTATAGATGTTGGGTTCAGCATTTACAATATCACTACCTTTAAGTTCAAAGCTCAGTTCGATATTGTCAACAACAAGGCCTGATTGACTATCTCGACAAGAATCATCGCCATAAGAATCATGATAGCTAAATGGGCCCGATTTAATATCTGATGAAACAGGGATAATGGCATTGTCATGATAGCCATTTTCATTATCCCAATCTATCTCCATTACCTTGACCGTGTATGGCAATGTATCGGAGTTGGTTGTTGACTTCATTTTGAAGTCACCCGACAATCCATGTGTTGTCGATATGGTGAGATCAAAGCTTGGCGCATTTGTGTAAACACATATTGTGTCTCTTTCTAAGAGGTTGTCGCTAGCAGTAATATTGATCCCAGGGGAGTATGTCCCAAAATCTATGTCATCAACACTCTTGATGGCAATCGTAGGCTCAATGATTGTATTTACCTCAAAAGAGCCACTGGTAATGTTTGGTGTAAGAGGGCCATCTGTAGCAGCAATTGCAGAGCTAGAGATAGCTAGAGCTAGTAGTGTTGTTATTTTTGTGTATTTCATGATATTACCTATTCCTTTGGTGTTTGTTGTCTCAAGCAACTAATGTTTGAGAAGTTTAGGTTTTCACCTACTGAGGATATGTCGCAAATTGTGTCGCCTATTGAGATTTTTTGTTCATTGTTGATGGTTTCAATAGTGAAATACCCATTATTATCAGTATAAGAAGTATCAACTGAAGATATAACTTTCTTATCCTTCATTGGCTGATTATCTAGCAGTGCTTTTCCCGAAAATAGTGTAACCTTGTCAATTTCCCAAGACAGTATCTGAGTACTATTCAGGTCGATATAAACTTCTTTTTTTCTATTTCTTACCTTTATATAAGGGTTATTCTCATTAATAAGAGATATCTTGTATTTCCTATGAGGATAAAGGTTTATGGAACGCCTGGATCCTCCGGCTATTTTATACCTTTTGTCGTCAATTATTAATATGTAATTATCTACAGGAAAGTCGGTAAGATTTATAATAACGCCTTGATTTATATTCTTATTGCCTGAAAGTATAATTTCATTTCTGCTCCCAGCCACTCCGGTTTTGAAGGATCCATTATAATATTTCTTGCTAGTTTTATTGGTTTTGCTAGTGCCTATTTGGCCTTGCATCTGGCCAAATCTAGTGTCAGTTAAATGAGTTTGAATAGACTTGTTCGAATAGTCTCCTGAGCTGGACGCTATGGCCGAAGAGTTTATGTTTTGATTTATGCCTTTATAGCTGTGTCTCAAGTCATGTCGGTACTGTGACTCTTCAGAATCGAGACCGGCGGTGCCAAGATAACTAAATTGAGAATTGGTTGGTGACAATTGATAGCTCAGCTCAATGCCTGTTGATAATTCAGTGTCACGGCTAATGTTGGTTCTTATTGTTAGTCGATGGCTTCTGTCGCTTATCAGATCGTAACTGTGGGTAGCTCGATATATGGTGTTGTTGCGACTTGCGGATAATCCGAAATCAAAGGTTCCAAAGCTTAAGTGCCTATATGAGTATCTTACGTTCGCACTGCTAAGGTTTACTGGATCTGAATAATTATTCTCCTGGTGACTTAATCTTCCTCCAATAGATAAATGGTGATTTCCTTGCTGGTGGCTGGTTTCGTTATTTATAGACCATGAATTATTAGTGCCTACTCTCGCTCGGGTAGCAAACTCGATGTTTTTCATGGAAGCATGATGTGAGGCGAATATCGATAAGTCCTTGTAGTAGTTTAATCCAGTATTGAAACTACCCATCTTGGTGGTTGGGAACGAATAAGATGAAGAAAAATAGACACCTATATCATTGTAACTATGAGCATTAAAGTAATCATCACTTTCAGTTTTGACACCTATTGATATGTTTTCTATCCCGGTATTATCTGACTTTTTATAAGAGCTTGAAATGTACTTTCTTATTGATTCTGTATTGCCATCACTGTAATTTATTTCTATGTCTACGTAGTATGAGCCATCAGGAAGATTGAGCGTGGGTATAACAAGATTCTGTTCTGTTTCGTTTGAAACATGAATAACTTGATTGTTTTTCTTTATTAAAACGGTTCCAGGGCCCTTCAGCAGTAGAGCAATGGGCGCACGCGATAAGTTTGACTCAAGGTTCTTGGCATTTGGATAGTATGAGACTCCCATAAATCGGCCTTTACCAAAAGATTTGGATGCCTGAACGCCTGTATTTAATCTGTCCTTGCCAATTAGATTACTATGATAAAGACCTGTTATTTCTGAATTGTTTTTGGAATCAATAAACCCGGTAAATTTAACCAAGTGATCATTATGTGAGAATGATGAGTCAAGATTTAAAGATTTTTCAATTATGTCGTCATCTATTCCTGAAAAGTAGCCATCGATATTGCTTTTCCAGTGGTTTCCTGAAGTGGACTTTATCTGTTTTGTGAGTTTTTTTGTATAAATTATTATCGTATTGATTTTTGGATTGAACGTAAGATAGTAATTATCGCCATCAACAATGCTTGAGCTATCAAGAGGGAATTCTGACGATAACATTTCCCCTAGGGGAATATTGTTGTCAATTTCATTAAGAATTTTCCCGGGACTTACTAAGGTATTTTTCCCTTGTTTTGTGACTGCTTCAAGTGTTCCAAGATAATTACTATTGATAAAAACATCATAAAACATATTAGAGCTAACGATATTCTCAAAACCTTTTGGTACTGATTTTGATACTTTGGCTTTAAAGTCTCCAGATAATGCAGGATTAGATGCAATCGCAATACTAATGCAAAGGAGACGGACCTTAAAGTTCCTTTTCAAACCTTACTCTCCTGGTTTCCTGTCCTTTCATTTCCATATTGAAAGTAGTGTATGAGGTATTTTTGGGGATAGGTATCGCAGCAGTGATGCCCGGGAATATATTTCCTTCAGGAAGTGGGCTGCAATTATCAAAACTGCATGCCATTCCCTTGTTAACAGTGATATGGGCATTGCCGGTGTTCTTAATGTATATTTTGTTGTTTTCATATGCATGGGAGTACTCAAACTCTATGTTTTTTGGCTGCACGTAAACAAGTACATCATAGGCTACAAGAACCTTGATTATTTGCCCGTTGTCTCGCTCATCAAGGCTGGAAATTATCGGCTTTATATCCACTCTATAAACTCTCTCCTTATCAATATCTTTGTTTACATTGATAATGGAGACCAGTCCCTCGCTGCCAGCCTCTATAATCTGTCTGGATGGCGTCACAAACAGTCCAGCATCTTTTGGGGTGTCATGGGGTAGCATTTGGCTTTTAGTGCCTTTATGGGGCTCTACAACCTCTCTAACCACTGTTTGAACATATGCGGGAAGTTCCGGGCTTTGATTGAAGACCGTAATGGTCTTTTTTTCAGCTGCATTGTTTTCAAATGTAACAATGCTTTTGTTGATTTTTATTTCATTTGCATGAATGGCGCAAGGGCCTAGAGATAAAGCAGAAAGCAAGCATATTGAAATGTATTTGTTGGTCATATTATTATTCTTGATTGCTAATATATTGACATATCATACCAATATAAATAAATTAAATGAAAGCGCAGGACGTTTTTTTAAAAGAACCACATTCATTCAAATGAGTAAGAGTTAAAAAAACTTACTAATTATCAGTGTCGCAGAGAACTTAAGGGATTAAAACAATGTATATAAAAACAGGGATTGTCGCAGTATTTCTATCAGCATCATCAATGGCTTTTGATGTATTTGATGATAATCAAGCAATAGAAAACAGTGGTAATTATTTCTTTTCTCCCTTTTTTTCAAAGATTGGGCAGGCCAATGGGAGCTTCGATAGAAATAATTTGGGTTTCGGCTTTGATGCCGGCGTGCTTTATGATCTTAAATACGGATATCGGGCGCACTATGAAAGATTAAGCTTTAACGACTACAAGAATAGTCTTGGCTTAGATTTTATGTATTTTGCTCCCGATAAGAAAGCATATTTGTATAGTGGTGCCAGGGTAAGCAAAAAAGAAACATGGAAGATTGCTCCGGCACTGGGTGTTGGATACTTGCATGAGTTAGACAATCAGTGGAGTTTAAGGGCTGAGGCTGGTGGTCTTTATGATATCAGTGAAAAAAAAGCCTACCCAAATATTTTGATTGGTGTTCTATATGAGTTTGGGGCCGAAAGTTCATACGTAAACTTACCATCGCCTGAAATTTTGCCAGTGTCTTTAGATAAGCCGGTAGAGATCAATATAAGTGTTCGGTTTGAGCATGATTCTAGCGTGATAGAGTCTATTTATCACGAAGACCTTAAGCGTGTATCTGAGTTTCTTAAAGAATATGAAAATACCCAAGTGACTTTTGAGGGGCACACATCCTCTGTCGGCATGGATGAGTATAACTTGAAGCTATCTAATGAAAGGGCTAGGGCAGTATCAGATGTTATGATGAAAAAATATGGGATTAAATCCAGTAGGATTAATTACATTGGATACGGTGAAAAAAGGCTTCTTGTTGTTGAAAGAAATAAGAATGATGAGGCTAAAAATAGGCGTGTAACAGCAGTAATGAGTTATCAAAATTAAATAAGGCCGCTTAGGCGGCCTTATAGGTGTGATTTTCTGTAGTGCTAGGGCTCAAGTCCAGAATCTGCAAGTTTATCAATTGAACTGATGATTGCTTGGCGCTTACGAACTGATGAGGAAAGTGCATTGAACTTATTGTGATCAGAGGCGAATTCCCCCTTAATGCCAATGCCGCACTCTACTTCATCATAGATAAAGTTTGAAGGACCGATCTTGCCCATTCTAACAGCCAAACGAACCTCATTGAGTTGAGCTTCAGTTGCTGCACGAATTTCAGTTTCTCCATTAGCCAGAAGTCTCTCAAGCCATTCCTTACAGTGAGCTTCTGGGATGGCATCTGCAAATTGTTCAGAGTATCGAACTGTAACTCCTTTGATTGAAGAATGTTCTTTCACTTCTTCAAGGGGGCCTCGCATTAAACCATGGATCTGCTCTGCTAAGACCGGTAGTATTCTTCCTGCTTCACGAGCATTAACTAGTCCGCCATCAGCTGCCATTTGGAATTCTCGACCGTCATCCAGGGTTACATTTTTGATATTGATGTCTCCCAAAACATGAGCAAGAGTCATGTGAGACATCATTCCGATAGTTGAAACCTTGATAGGATACAACTCATTTCCTTTCATGTATTTTTCGTCTGTAGCATCTTCCAGTATTTGCTCTAAAAGAATGTCTAGTTTTCCATCTGGACATGCTTTTGCTTCTTTATCGATAACAAGATGAGCATTTAATCTTCCAAATTTGAGCCATCCGCCCATACCAGGGGCGTAATCAATTTTAGAGCTGTCTGAAAACATTGCCACCGATGCCTTTACGGCTTCAATGGTTTGTTCGTTTGGGCTTGGGTATTCATTGTTTAGCATTAAAGCGATTGAAGACACATCTTCGCCCCTACTTGCCATTTCATGACTTTTGGCTAAAGCGCCTGTTGAGATCTTTAGTCGATAGCCAGAGGTTCTACCTAATCTTGTGATTTTTTTCATGTGACTCAGCTTATTATTTATTTTAGGTAGTATACCAATAACGCAATAAAATGTCAATAGTTAATGTGTAACCATCATGGATTTTAGTTTACCCATTGCACGCTTTTCCGTTAGTCTAATGGCCTCAATTGATACACCATATTCATCGGCAAAGGTCGCCAGTGTTTCACGAGTGTCCGATAGCCATCTTCTTTGAATGATGTCTTGTTCCTTTTCGCTTAATTCTTTAATGCTAGCAATTAGTGCGCTGTTGTTTGCAATACTTAAATTTTCTTTTTCCACTTTCATTGCAATATCTGAACTTTCGTCAGCAAGAAAAACAGATGCACCTAAATCGTCATCGTCATCATTAGAGCTAACATCAAATGCCTGATCATTGGTTCTTAATCGGTTTTCCATTGAAAATACCTCTCGAACCTGAACATTGAGTTCTTTAGCGATAACTTCCGCTTCTGACTGCGTTAGCCATCCGTCTGACTTAGACATCTTTCGCAGGTTAAAGAATAGCTTGCGTTGATTTTTAGTGGTTGCAATTTTGACTGTTTTTACATTTTTCAAGATAAACTCATGAATTTCTGCTTTAATCCAGTGAGTAGCAAAAGAGATTAATCTTACATCGCGTTCAGTGTCGAAGCGCTGAATCGCCTTGATAAGCCCAACCATTCCTTCTTGAACCAGATCTATAACTGGTAGTCCGTAATTCTTGTATCCATTAGCAATTTTATGAACATATCTTGTTTGAGATTCAACAAGTATATCTAACGATACCTGGCATTCAAATTTTGAAACCTGGGATAACAGGCTTGCTTCATCACTTTTGTTTAGAAAAGGATTATTTTTGGTAGAAGCTTGAGATGTGATGTTGTATGACATTTATGTTTCCGTTGTGGCCATTGCTAACTTATGAAACAAGTATACATTTAACTGAGTGAAATGTCAATACAATGTCCTGTAAAAATAAAAATAATATAAAATGTCAAATTTAAGGCAAAAAAAACCGGAACAATAAGTTCCGGCAAAGTCATATAAACTTCAAAATCTTTACTCAGGAAATAATATAGGGTCTATTTCTTAATTATCAAAGCTAGTTTCAAGTTTTTTTTCAAGAGAAAGTACATTTTGTGTAAAAAGCCTAGTAAATCCTGATGGATTTTTGCAGTCTTCGCCATATATTCTTGAGCGCAGAAAACTTCCTTTATCTATAAATCCATTTTTGTTAAGAACTTTTTCAGAACCAGGGTTCTCGCTAAGTACTGTAGCCATGATATTGAAGTCTTCATTGTAAGATTTGAGCTCACTAAGTAACGAGCCTACAACTTCGGTTACAACGCCTTTACCCCAATGTTTACTGCCTATGCTATACCCTAGCTCAAAAAGATTGTTGCCGTGGTTTGTTAGCGTTAGAATTCCAATTGCATCATGATCGAGTGTTTTTATTGCAAAGCGCATGAGCTTGCCTGAATTGTAGGATGCAGTCGAATTAACAATGACTCTATGAACCTTATCAAGCGTGTCTACATGTTGTGAGCTTAGGGATTCAAAAACTTTAGGATCGGAGCCCCAGTTCTTCATAAGTGAGTCTGCATGAAAATCACACAAAAACTCAAGGTATGCTGTTTTACCAGCAATTTGAAGGCTTAATTCACTTAACTTCATGCAACATCTCTTAAGAATGGATTGAAAACATTATTGATATCAAACTTTGTTTTACTAACATGGGTGCTAAAAGGGTATAACGTACCCTCTCTCGGGTTCTCATACTGCCTATGATTAATTCTAAAACTTTGATTCGCCCCACATCGATAATCATATTGGTCGAACTCCATAACTTCAATGCCTCGATGTTCTCTAAAGTCGATCAGCAAATCATTTATTTCCCAATAAAGACCAATCTCATCCATGAAAAACACATGTCCATTAGACCTGAAAGAAATAAAAAAATGAACAACATTGCCTTCAGAAAAGAGTATGTGACTTTTGGCCTTTAGTCCTAGGTTGGTAAAAATAAGAAAAATGCCCTTAATGACGACAGAAGAAGGAACTGTGCGCTTATCACTTCGTAAGTGCCAATGACGACAGACTTCAAGCTGTTCTAATCGGCTCATTCCGTAAAACTGTACAATGCTTTTTGATATTTTTCTTACAAGTTCCATAGTTAACCTAAAGTTCTACATTGTAAATAAGTATACACCACAAACAATAAAATGTCAATAGGAAGGATAAGAGGAGCGCACCTGGTTGTATTCTTCAATCCACTTGGATTGAAGGTCCGGTCTCGAATCAGAATATAGCTCAGATATAAGCTTCATTGACTCAATATCCCCTAGCTTGATAGAAAACTTATACATGTACTCAGCAGCATCACCATCAAGGGGGGCCCCATTAGTAGAGTATTGATACATCTCACCAAGTTTTCTTGCATAATTTTTTACCGGGTATATTTGCTGTGATTCAGGCATGTAAGAATTAGGATTCTTTAATAGATACAACATTGACTCAAACGCATAGTAGTGTTCAATTTTCAGGTAGTGACTAATTAATAAATGCTGGATTTCGTAATTGTTTTTTTGAAATTGTTGTGAACAATCATTGGCCGAAATGTGCAATTTGGTTAAGTTGGCTTTCATTTCATCCATGTAGCAGCCATCAGTAAAGTTGTCATCTACAACCATGGCCATTGATAAAGGGGAGAGTAGCATTGTTAGTGCAATTATTTTTTTCATTATTATTCGCGACTAGATTATGATTTGGTTTTATTATTCATAATGGTATAATAAGTTAGGAATTAAAGGAAGAGAGGTTTATATGAGATTGCCAGTTATGTTTGTGGTATCTACAACGTTTCAAAAGTCTTCGCCAGAAGATGTTGAGATGGGAGAGATAGGAGAGTCTGGATTTGGTCTTGAAAAAGAAAAAATGACAATGGATGAGCTTGAAGATCATATGGTTAGAACAGGCTATGTTTATCCTTCATCAGCACCTGTTCAGTCTGCAAAAGATTACATCACTACTGATAACCAAGAGGATAGGGATTTCTTTGAAAATGGTATCTCTACAACTTACAGCATTCACTTAGATAATATTTTGGATGCTGACGGAGTGGAAGTTTCAAGTGAGATGAAAGATAGCTTGTGGAAAAATGTTATTCATAGACAGATTGATAGAGCCATGGGTAAGGATGTTCAATCAGATATTAGCTTTAACGCTTTGTAAGGAAGTATAAAATGGCAAATTACTTACTGTTCGATTCGGATAGAAAGGGCTTTGATGATGGGGAAGGGAACGAAGTTAGTCTTGGCCAACATCTAGAGTATGTTGATAACTATGGTGGAACGCCAGATTTTGACGACTCTATCGATAATGTCTCATATTCACAAATGAAGTTTGAAGTCGGAAAGAAGAATCGAAATTTTCATGTTGTGGAACAGTCAGAAATGAGAGTTGTATATATTGCAAAGAAAAAAGAGCCAGAGATAGAAGCTGACTCCGAACTAGGGGCCTAAATTATTTAAGGCAATAAATGCGCAAGTCGGTCTTGCGCATTTTTCATGGATCATCTTTATTGAAGACAACTAATCTTTCAATCATGTGAATGGTCTCAGCAAAGCAGCTTGTCGATAAAGAGACTGCAAAAGAAAGTAGTCCGCTTTCTGCGTGTGAGAAAGGAGATACTATACATAGAAACCCTGTTGTTGACAAAATAGAAATGCAGAAAACAATCAGACTCCATCTAATGCAGCGATTATCATCAGAATTGTTTGAATGTACAAATACTAGTCGATTGTTGCGACTTATTTTTAATCTATTTTGCATCCTAAAAGCCCTTGAATTGCCACCTCACTAATTTAACAGATTGGATACTAATTGCAAGAGAAAGTATTAATATTTATTGCCGACTTTTGAGCGCCAGTAGCGTTATCTAGTGTAGAACTTAACTAAGCGAATTATTATCTAAGAGCCCAGCCTTTCTTATACGGTATGCTTGTTATATGTCAAAATAGTCATGGCGTTTTCTTTGTTTTATATAAAAACACAAAGCTAATTTGATAATGCTTTCAATCTCTTTCAGTCTCTTTCAAAAAATGTGAACTTAAAGCAGAAAATAATTCATTAAAAAATCGTTTCAAAAGTGGCTCAAAAGTGGCTCAAAAGCACTTAGTGAGCTATTAACTTCCTCAAAAGTGGAAAAAGCATAAAACTATTGCGAGTCTCATCACAAAAAGTAATAAAAACGACAAAATAGCAAGATTTGACAAGGCGGCCTTAGCACTCATAATGGACTAAGTATTTTTAAAGGTTGAATTATGCGTCCATACTTATTCTTATTTGTTGTGTTTACTATTTTACTCACTATGTGTTTTACATTCTTTTCAATCGATTATTTTTTTAGTTCGACAAACAAGCAGATATCTATAATGTCACTCTCTACGATTGAGAACATTAAGACAATGACTAAAAATGAAAATAATGATGACTATCTTAATCTTGATGTGGAGTTTTTGCTGACAGATAAAAATTTTGATGGGAATTTTATTAAAGACATAATGAAAAAAGAGGGCCTTGCTGAAGAATATCAGATTGCAATTGATGATGGTAAGTTAACATATTATGATCTTGTTGAATTTCAGAGCTTAATCACTAGAAAATACCCATTGGAAAAGTTTAATTAGGGACTTATTTTGAATTACTTAGAAGCCTCAAATGTTTTCAATTCGCTGCACAGAAGATCATGCATGTATGAAGATTCGATCAGGCGTAAAGAAGAAGAATATGGCAAAAAAATAAAAAATCTTAAAGATGAAATAAAAAATGAACAAGAAAAAGTTCTCCATTTATTACAAGCTAGATCGGGCTCGAAAAATTTAGAGAAGAATATTGATTTTCTAAAAGATACCTTTGCAGTCGGAGCGCTTGTTGGTTATACCAGCATTAGTTTAAAACTTAAAAGGCAAGAAGACTTTAAGAGTTCTCATAATGAGGCTATAGAAAAGCTAAAAGAAGAAACTGAAAAGTTTAATGATAAAGTTGTTGAAAACGAAGCTAGACTTTTACATTTGACAGATCTTAAAAAAGCCAAGGAAATATTTTCATTCTCACTGTGGCACAGATCGATGTTTTCCAATTTATCTAATGAAGAGGTTAAGAAATGCATAAGTGTAGGATGGGTGACTGAAACTCTTTTTCCAAAAGCTAAGCATAAAAAAGAAACCATATTGGATATTTTCAATGAATATAAAAGAGTAATTAATAACACAAATCTTGTAATTACAGATCCTCAAGTAGACTTTGTTAAATATATTGAAGATGTAAGTTCTATTTATAACCTTTTCGATGAAAATATGAAGAAAATCGAAAAACACAATTCTGAATATGAAGCAGCAATAGAAAGGCTTTTCTCACTTGAGGAAGCCGCTTTAGCTTCAGAAGAAAAAATGAATTCGTGCAGCATGGAAAACTTATTATTTGAATTATTTGAAAAGTGCAAAAATAAAGAGGAGCTGAAACCACTTGTTACTGATAATTATTTTTGCAAAATTAGAGAAAGGAAAATAAAAATTGAAATATTCAAAAAAATAAAGGCTCAAATACGTAATCAGGAAAAGTGTAGCAGGGAGATATCTAAAAAAATAGCTGAGACAAGAAGAAATTATTTGAGTACATATGAGGCTGGATACAAGTATCATACGTTAAGTAATGACCATGAAAGAAAGTTAAAAGAAAGTGCTGAGAATACTGACAAGCTAATGGAGAGCAAGCTTAATTGGATATCGGATATTTCATCTTCAGTCAGTAAATTGAGAATCAATAATGATAATACAAGTAATCCATATTATTACCTTGGAATATTGATGCTAGACCAGAAATCAACATATATGGTTGATTGTGGCAAATTAATAATGGTGGAAGAGGCTGCCGCTATTGAATATGGTCTTAGAAACAAGAATGGTGAATCAAAAAAACAAGATGATTTCAGACATGTAAGCGCTAGTAACTTATCTCTTAATAATTCATCAATAGGTGTCTGTGAAAGCAATTCATTTGGAAATGTTGAGGGGTTTTCAGCTTCTGCCCAACTGTCTGCCTTCGATGCTCACAATGATTGTTATGATGGATTTTCATCTTCATTAGGCGATTGTGTCCACGTAGGATTCTCAGGGGGTGGAGGCTACTCTAGTGGTAGCAGTGATTCTGGTGACTATTCTGGTGGCGATTGTGGCGGCGATGCAGGAGGTTGTTGTGAATAATTTTGGACTTTTATCTTTCCTATTAACATGTGTGCTCGGTGTTGGTAGTGTTTTCCATTTCACATATCAGCAAGCACAACATCTGGAGCTCTCTCAATTAAGAAATGCAAAATCGAAAATAGAGGGAATTATCGAAATAAAAGAACACTTAGTAATAACGGGAGTGATATCTAATTCTGATTATAAGATAGATATGGCTGACGTATTGGAAAAAGCCGGCTATAACCCTGATTGGATATATAGGATTATGAGTTATTCTGATCTTGAAGATGTGTTGAAGCCTTATATTAAGGATAATAAACTATCATTTTCTGAGTTTATGGCTATTGATTACAAGGTGGATAAAATGGTTAGAGAAAAAATGCTAGATATGGATTTGGAATATACTTACGATTTTAACTATAGGAATAAGTATAAATAAATATAAAAGCTGACGATTATCAAGTCGTCAGCTTTTAATTGTTAATTAAAAATTTGTTCCAGAATTTTTCTTTGCTTTTCCATGCAGTCGGGGCAAGACAGTTCACGAATAATATTTATTGGAGCTTCTTTGGAATCAAGCATGCTCTGATAAGGGTTTCTTAGTGATTCAATAGGGAAAAATCCAAGAAAAGGTTCTTTTATTTCAATTCGCATGGCCCATTTTTTTTCATCTTCTGACTCTGAATAGAACCATTGTGAATTGGAATTCAATGATGGTAATATTCCTTTGAGCCCGATATTGCTTGGGAAAGGAGTTTTACATTGACCGCATATTTTTGGAACATCATCTTTCGTTGGGTTTACAATATAGATCGAATTTAATTCATTAAACTGATGATTATTGTGAATCATTAGCAGTTTTGCTGCATCATTAAGCAAGGAATTACCATTATTTGCCTCAATAACGATGGATTTCCAATTAAAAGGGTCTGCATCTTTAGACAATTTATCATCTATTAGCTTAAGTTCAATGTCAATTGCTTCAGCAGATGAATTATTCTCACTTTCAATAATTACAACATTAAAGCCTAGCAACTCTTCATTGATTTTTCTAATATTTAGGTCCATGTTTTTTTCCATTGAGAATACAGTGAAAAAAGTATACCACATTCATTAGAAATGTCAATAGATTGCTTGGCAAGAAAATGCTTCGGTTATATTTTGTTCGGTCCTGGATTATGGAGATTATGCTTCACAATTTTTTTCCTTATCTGTTTCCATTTTTGGTGAATTATTGTTTTTTAGGGAAACCATAGATATGAAAATACTAATACCGGTTTGAATTAAAGAGCTTAGGTTTCCTATAAAATATAGGTATGGCATTGAAATCAGGTTTGCTCCCATAGAGTATGCTACATAGTGAGTTGATGTAAATATTTTTGAAGAAAACAGAGTGTAGCTGATCACCATTACAGATATAGTAACCCAAGATAGAGCTTCATATGATTGAGTTATGAGTAATAGTAGTCCGATAACTAGAAATAATGTCAATATGCCGTGTGCAGAATATAGAATTGTTTTGGATGGAGTGTAGGAAGATGCCTTATCGCTTCTTTTGAATAGTCCATATATTGATATGCATAACCATATTACATTTAGAGTAATAAAAGCATAACTTTCAAATATATAGAATGCAAAGATCATGACAAACGATCCTGCTCCTGAAAGTGTTATTCCTGATTTTTCATTTTTTTTAATGCTTATTTGGTAGTACCCAGTAAAAAGAAGGATAGCACCCAATGCGCTTAGTGCGTTTCCAATTATATCCATGACTAGTAGCCTTATTATTTTTTCTTAAATAATAACATAAAAAGTCTTTGAGTATTATGGAACGCATAACAAAAAGCCCTGAAAACAGGGCTTTTTGCAGTAGAGGAATGTCTTTTGTAGCGAGAATATCGAACAAATTTGAACATCTTGTCCACTAACACATTTATGGTGTTTCAAACCATTTAGTGTGAATTCAAGTGCAAATGCACTTAGCATGCTTTGTTTTTCAGGCAAAGCATGAAAGCCTCCAGGTCTATTTGGTGTTTTAATACCGTAGACTCCAGTAAGGCATCAAGAGCAAGAAGGGATTCTGAGACCCTTCTTGACATTACTTTCAGACAAAGCAATTCTTGCCTTAACTTTTCTGTCTTTCGACAAACTCAAAAGAGTTGTTATGCCTCACGGCAGTAATGAAAGCCTTAAAAATCAGGGACCCAAAAGTGTTAAGGTAACTTTTAGATATGATTGGCGGCTTTACCAGCAAGCTGGCTGTAAGGTCAACTTTAAGAACCTTACTTACAATTATCGCTAATTGCTTTTTCTTACCCAAGACAGGGCTCGAACCTGTGACCACACCCCAATTAAGTTGAGTGCTCTACCAACTGAGCTACTTGGGCAATATTTTACCTTTCAGAACTTGCGCCACACGCTAGTGTTCTGGATTTACGGTAAAAATTGTTTTTGAAATACAGGAAGACCTATCACAGATAGTTGGCGAGTCAAACGGTTTAAGTGTACTTTGACAGGTAAAGTTATTAACCCGTACACTCTCGCATCTTTATAACGCACTTGGGCTGAAAACCCGTATTTCAAATTTGGCTATTACAGATGGGATCGAACCACCGCACACGGCTTAATATGCATTCAGCTTGCCGTAGCTCTACCGCCTACTAAATCACCCTAAAGGTACACTTAACACTTTTATCTCTGCTTTCTAATTTAAATTCTTGTCCAGACCTTTCTTCTGGCTCACGGCTTTTTAAGCTTCATGCATATGATAAATTTAAATTTTAATGACAGCCTTATTGAATGCGTTCTTACTTCAGGTTTACTTTTTCGTTTGAGCTTATGTAATAATTGTTAGATAACCTAAAAATTGCCGGATATTGAGTTTTAGAGTTCTATATCAACGCCTAATAGGAAAAGATTCAGGGCATTAGCCTTAATTTCTTTATTAAAACATTATTTGCATATGCTTTATAAAAAGCACATGAAGATAATGTTTGCCATTTACAACCAAAGTGGGGCGGCAGGGCAAACGCTCTTATTGTGGTCAATGGCTCTACCTCCCTGTAGGTAGCGGTTTATTCCACGAAAAGTTAGAGCTCCAAGGGAGACAGCCACACGTTATTCTGAATAATCTATCGCCCTATCGATAGCTTAAAGAGATCATAGTGCTTAATGCTCAAGAACATCATCGAACAGGCCGAGAGAGGAACATAGAGCTAGCAGATCACTTTACCAACAAACCTTAGCTGTTGGCCAACAATCGTAATTACGATTGAGGGGTACTCGCTTGTCAGGAATGAACTCCGTGTAATTCCGTGGTTTCAATCACGGACACAGCAATCACTCAAGTCAAACAAGTTCTTTGATAAGCAAGGAAACGAATCACCAAACTTATCTTTTCGATCTGTATGTCAGGGACCTTAACTTTCCAGATGAACGTCTTCACAAGGTTTCTGCACTAGGCATTTACATGACAACAATTACGAAGCGCTATTAGCCTCTAGCAGAGGTGTTATCAAGAAGGTCGCTGCGAGATAATAACAATCACTCGCAATTTTTAAGTGTGATACATTCAACAAAAACGAAGATATACCAGGGACAGAGACACTGTTTTGATCAGTAAACAATGTTTGCTAATCACTAATACCACATTTAAGGCATTAAATTGAACTAGGATAGGACGGCGAACCTAGTTCCTTTACACATCTGAGAGCCGTCATGTTTGCCGTTGGCAAACACTCCATCGTCACTACACTGCTTACATTTCAAATGTCTCCATTAGAAAAATAGACAGATTTTAAACAATGGACTTCTTGCTGTTTCAAATAGTTAACGGAACGAATCCGATAAACAGCAAATAAGTTGGCGGTGAGCGAGAGATTCGAACTCTCGAACGGGCTATAAACCCGTTACTCCCTTAGCAGGGGAGCGCCTTCAGCCACTCGGCCAGCTCACCGTATTTTATTTCATATTAACTTTCTAAAGGTACACTACAAAAACAAGTTCGGTAGCTCCCTGAATAAGACTTTGGCTCACCAACAATGAAAACAATGTTTGGTGATGTTCTTAAGAGAGACATATAATAGCAATTAAATAATCGTTTGTCAATAACTTTTTTCAAGTTACTTGGCGAAGATATTTGCTTGCTCACCTCAGAAGATGGAGTAACTATAGCTAGAATAAATTAATTTGTCAATGATTATTTCAATAATAATGACAATGCAACTAAATTAGTGGTAAAATAATGGGATAATAGAGAGGTGATTTATGAGAGTGTTTCACGGTTCAAAGAAAGATTTTGACAAGCCTTTAGAGCCAAGATTCATAGCTGGCTCAAATGGATGTCAGGATGGAATAGGTATAAATTTAACAGATAGTATGAGCATTGCCATGAGGTATGCTGGCGAAGGTGGGTATGTTTATGTGTCAGAGCTAAATGTCGATAATTTTCTAAGAATCTCAGATGATGCCAGGCTGAATGGCCAGCAAGTAACTAAAATGAATGAGCTTTTTAGTGGCTTGTCGGAAACAATAAAAACAAGAATGGCTACAGATTTTTTTGGTAAAAAGTCTCATGTTTTTGGAAATAAAGATGATGCAGAGGAATTTTATACTAGTAAGTATAAGGAGCTAAAACATATTGGTCTTTATCTTGATCGTATGAAGCCAGAGGTTGATGAGTTTGTAGAGGGCAATTACGTAATATTGGCCGCTCGCACTGATTTTGATTTCGTCAATTTATCAACAAAAAGAATGCATTACTGTCTAAATCTACTGGATAACTATTTCGCGACAGAGGTGCTGAAGAGCATATCGAGCGGACTAATTCTTGAGAATGAAGGCTCTAATAACTATTTGTCTTTTAGGTTTCAGGAAAACGTATTGAGGAAAATACCGGGATCCGATTTCGAAAAGTATTTGGAAATAAACAATAAAGAAGAGGAGTTCTGTTTTGAATAAGCAAATATCGCCAGAGGGATTTTTTGAGAGCTTTGCTGGGCAAGATGCCTCTCCATCACACAAGAGTTCTTGGATTAATAAAAACACCGCCAGAGCGCTAGCGTTAACAGCTGCCGTTCTACTTTCTGGCTGTGCAACGACCGGCACGGCCTACAATTCAATTGAGTCCAATAATAACAATCTTGCCTCACAAGGTCATGAGGTAGTTGAATTAAGGGAAATCAATTCAAGTAATTTTGATAGCATAATCGAAAATGCGGATAGTGGTCTCTACAAAGATCCATACATGACTGATAATGTTGCGACATTTAAGTTCTTTCAAGATCCTAATGCAGAAGAAACAATAATTTCGGACCTGGAAAGTCATGGGCTTGATGTGGATGCCTATCATTGGCAGGAAAAGATATTGGATATTGCAAATGAACATGATGGAAGAGTTAATATTGAAGACAATATTGATGAAGGGGATTTTTCCCGACATGCTCAAGACCCTATCGGGATCGGTTACGATATAAATCTAAGCCACATAGATGTTGGTAAAAATGGCTTTGGAATGAACGAAGAAATTTTAGCTGAAAATCCTGAATTTAAGAATTATTCGACTTACTTTGTGATGATGCATGAGGTTGCTCACGGTTTTGATTGGCAGCAAATGAATTTGCTAGATTTTGGCGGATTAATGGTCGATAACCAAAAGATTATTGAGATGGAAAACGGTGCTGATTTTGCTGCATTAGTTATGACCATGCAGTTAATGAATGATAAAGGTGAATCTCTGGAAAGCATGAATAAATTCATGGATAGAATGATAGAGAAGAGATCAGAGTCTGAGTTAGGATATTTTAAAAGTAATCATGATCAGGAAGGTGTGTCTCATGCCACATCAGTATCCCTCAAAATAGCAAAACAAATGTTTAACGAGAATTCGGATAGCTTACTAAATATGGAAAAGCCAGACATCATTAAGGGCTCTGAGATAGTTGCAGTGAGTGTAGTAGGTCATGATTATACGAAAGACATTACTGATATGATGATGGAAAAAAGCAAAGAAACCGGTTCAATGAATCAATCAATTGAATTCTTAAATAGGCTTCAAGATTTACACTTTAAAGACCCGGAAGGTTTCGAAGACAAAATAGAGTTTGCTCGTGAAAATTTTAAAGATAAGCCGATTGTGCAATTCTTGTTTGAACACATTGATGATAATAGAGCAAAATTTGTAAATTACGACAATGAATCCTTAAAAATCCTAGTTGAACAAGGCATGATAATGGATATTGAGAGTAAAGGTGATTTCAGCATCATGAATAAAGGAACCCAAAGTGATTTGGTTTCAAATGATGTTATGCAATTTCCAGTACTGAAAGAAGATATTTTAAATCAAATGCTAGATTCAGGGATTGTTCATGGTGATGTTTATAGCTTACAAAGCGTTGACCACGACCACCAGCATGATCATAAGCACAACCATGATTATGAAATAGATCATGCGACAGGATTTAGTCAATAATGGATATTTTAACAATAAAAGAGTATCTGATTATTGAATCAAAAGATAAATCGGAAATTGCAATCTCAATTGCCGAGGTTGAAGATTTTGATTTTTCACAGTGTGTCTGTGAACTGAAAGACCGATGCTTAAGTTTTACACCAGGGATGTATAGCTCCAAGATCGGGATTGAGGTATTGCTTGTCTCTAATGAGCATAGAGCTCAAATTGACAAGAATAATCATGTAACTGTTGCTCAAATAAAGCCAGATTCGTCTTTTGGAAAAATTTATCAGATTCCAATAATAAAATAATTAGTGATGGCATATATCTATATGCCATTCAATAAAAAGTCAGTAAGGATTAAAGGATATGAGTAGTAATAGATTTGTTGAACTAATAAAAAAGCTCATTAGAGGACTAATGAATATGGGCGGTTCATCCGATGGGCCCGGTGGTCCAGGTGGAGATGATCAGCCCCGCACAACAGTGTTAGATTTGCTTGTTGAGAAAATGGAAGAGAAAAAGGAGTCTGCTCTAGAGGATGAACAGCTATTAGAAGCATTCATGTTAGAGTCTCAAATAGCGACATTCAAAGAAATTAATGCTTTAATTTCTGAAAATGAGATAGATCCTAGTAATTTGGATGAGATTTCTAAGCGCACTGAAAGTGTTATCAAGGGAAAAATAAGTGAACTCTCTAGTGATAAAAGATATGAGGAGTTAATGGCTGATTACATGGCTTTTGATCCAAGAAATATCGATAAGGTGAGTTCAAAAATCATGAATGACATGATGCCAGAAATAATGGAAATTAAGAATGAGGATGCGGCAAGGATTATGGCATCGATCATGGGCCAAACATGCGAGCAAGCTGTAATAGAAGTCAGAAAGAAAAGTATTGATATGGGTTACGAAGAGAATCCGTTTAGGGATGATTCAGTGACGAAAGGTAAATTTAATAGTCTTCAGATCGGCCTTATGGGTCAAGTTAAGGAATCGGTTAAAAACAATGATGTTGAAAGGGCTATGGCTATCGAAGTTGTTCGCTTATCTTTGTTAAGGCTGGAGTCATCAGACTATATGATGATGGATAAAGATGCTCAAAACAGCTTATCTACACTTGAGATAATTAAAGATGCTGCCTATTCTGTTAACTATCATATCGAGTCAGAGCCTGAAAGCGAGGCTAAAAATATGGAGTCTCTTGTTGCTATAACTCAGTGTTCTGAATTTAATGAGGTTTTGGAAGAAGAAAAGCAATCGATTATTACTAATGTAAAAACAATGATGTTTGAAGGGCATGAGCAAACAGTTATCGAGACGATAGATGAAGTGAGTGGACAAATTATCGATGTTTCAGCTCAAAATTCCCAGAATGCAGAAAACACTGATGCAGATGAGGATGAAAACAGCGCCTCAATGTAAAGAAGAAATAAAAATAGGTGTAGCAAAACGTTTGCTACACCTATTTTTTATGGCTGTTTTTACCTTCCTGTATTTCCGAGCCGGTGTCCGGTTGTAACCTTGTCATTGGCATCTAGGTCTGTAACCAAACTTAAACCAATGTAGCTGGCTACCAGCTCCTCTATAGAGACTTTTTCATAGAATTCGTTAGTATTCTTATCATCATCATGAACTCTAACAACAATGGTGTTTTCATTCTCTATGCTAAATGAGGCATTGAGAAAATTTAGCTCTGAGCTCTCAAAAACAAGCCTGGCCATAGTTATCAATGTGTCATTTTTAGGTTTTAAAATACTCAAGTTTTGAACCTGCTCGTTGTGTTGTTAAAGTAATTTGCTTAAGTCTTTGACCACAATCCAGCTTCTTTTATAAATGCATTTTGGTGTATTTATCTCAATGTGCTCAGACAAGGATTTTTTGATATTTTCAAACAAGTTATCAAGCTGATAATTCATGTCTAGACATGGTGCGTCTTGAGATAACAAAAATCCATTGTAATCTAAATTATTATCTTCAGACCATATTGTGACACTAGAAGGGTTGTGGCTATCGAATTCTCCCAGTCCTGTGCGGCGATATGCATAATCAAGGTATTGTTCAATGTGAATATCTTTAGTATTCAGATGTGAGCGTTCTATCTCATCTTTGGTCATCAAATAATTTGCAGTTACATAGCTAATTTTATTGTTGATGTAGCCAACAGAGTCAATAAAAACAATGCTTCCATTAAAAATTGTTTTAGGTTTTACGTAAAGTCGATAATTTCTACCATTCCTATCATAGATAATGCCATGTACATTAATTGTGGGCGGCAAAATCTTATAGAGGCCACTGATTATAGATCTATCTTGTTTTCCAATATGGGTGAATGACACACATTCCGTTGTCTCAATGCTTGTATACCCATTATAAGAATCATCTTTGTTGATTCTTGACCAGTCATCAATATCTGAATCTTTAATTGATAGTCTATTTACTTTAGATCTAAAGCAGTAGAGAAGATCATTTTTACAGAAAAGAATAAGAGAGCTGGTTAGTACTATCCAATTGCTTTTGTCTTTTGTGTATAGGGCCTGGCCTCTGGCCAGAAATAGTCTCCAGTCGTTTCCTTCCGCATCTATGTTAGATTCAAAGGAGTACATTTGTAGGTTTCCAGCCATTGCGTACTCAGAAATCGAATACTTGTTAACAACTTGATCAATATGAGTCATGATGTCAGGTTTGTTCATTGACGAGTGAACAAAAAGGTCCAAAGGAAGATTCTTAGCTTTCTCCCTCATTTTCGTCTCAGTAACACCGCTTGAGTATGGCTTGTGGTTTTCGATGTAATCTGCAAATCGATAACATAGCTTTTCGTCATATAGGCTTGATAACTTCGCAATTGCATCGTCTGAGTTTGAGAATATTTCATTATCAAGAGTTTTAAAGAAACTAAAGAGGCTTAAAAACATTGGCTTCTTAATTTCATTCATTGAAATATTGGTCCCTTCTTTCTCTAATAGCTCAACAGTCTTCCTGACAAGCTGTTTCTTGTCTTTTAAGGATAGTTGTCTAGGGATTAGCTTAATTAGCTCATCTGGGCTCATAGGGACTCCTTTAAGGCGTAATGATATAAGGCACCATAACCATGGTTACTATCAAAGAATACTAGAATTGGAACAGGGGATTTCTCTTGAGGATCATATGTGATGGCAACCACAGTAACTTCTTTGCCATGTAGTGGAAAATAAATTGATGCTGGCGCTGCACTAATGAATCTTTTCTGTTCAATTATGTCAGTATTATCTTTAATAAATTTAAGGATGTTTGGAGGCGTATCTTTAGCTTCAACATTGGTCTCTTTAATATTGGTAACGTTGTTCGCAGTTGTGGCCCCAAAGCCCAATTGTGGATGCCTATAAATAGCAACGCTATTATTTAAAGAGCTTCTAGATTCTAGCAGGTGGTGAATAACTCGAAGACTGCCGTCTGAGTGCGCTAGGAAGATTGAGTCTTTAGGTAGCTTAATGGTAATGTTTTTTTGTTTTGACATAATGTTAACTCACATTTAAAGAATAATAAGTATACATTTATAACTGCAAAATGTCAATGATGACAGATGGGATTAATTGGTTGGCTTGCTCACAACCTTTATAAAGAAGTATACATAATTTTGATGTCTAATTTTCATAAACCTAGGCACAGCAAGGGGTTCAAAAGACTGGCGCTCAAAAATCATTAAAAATTCATATACAAAGATCATAAATATTTTATTGACAAACACTCTATTACGAGGTATAGTAAGTGCAGAATTTAAGAAAAGAATAATTATAGGAAGTTTAATGACTACGTTAAAAAAAATGGGTCAGGATTGCCCAGGTATTGAGAAAGTATTTGCAGAGTTTAAGAGAGATATCCTGGCAAAAGGCAAGGACATCACACTTTCACTAGAAGAGTTTTATTCAGTATGGAAGAAAAACGACAACTGGACTCTTCGCGGTAAGCGACCTAAAGAACTTGGTCTCGCACGTAAATCCATTAAAAAACCTTTTGAAAAAGGCAACATTAAAGTCATTGCCAACAAATTAAATAAAGAGTACGTTCCTCCTCTTAAGTCTATGAACCCTAAGGACGATGGAACTTACTACTACTGGACAGTAACACCTAAAGGCATGTTTTCATCTCTAAGAGATGCAGGCGAAGCTCATGGAATGACTGCCATGGCAATTCTTAAGAAGCTTAATAATAGTAAGCTTGAAGACTTCCATAAGAAATATGCAAATGGAGAGATCGATCTTGGCTCTGAAACACGCCGCAAATACACAGGAGATCGAAAAACAACAATGTCAATGAAGGTATTTACGCCGACCGGTGAATTTAAAAGTGCTAGTGATGCTGCCAAAGAGATGAATATTAGTCAGGCGACTATGATGCGCAGAATCAAAGATGAATCTAATCGTGAATATTACCGAGCTGAATCCAAAGCAGCTTAAATTAATTTAGTACAGCTCAATACCTTTCGGGAAGACTCATGTCTTCCCATTTTTTTGCCTGAAAGACAGAGCTGTAAGGCAAAGGACGAGCACTGGATTATTATGCCGTAGGCAGGCATGGTAAAATTAGTAAAACATTGGTTTGTGTGATTTTATTACAATATTTAGTTGAAAAATTTGGTTTTGATTGCAAAATAGAAGTATAAAGTTACGAAAAGGTTTTTTGCCCATTCCCTCGAAATCGGGATTAGTCGAATGGTTTCTTAATTCGTTTAACGGTAGAGCGACTGTTACCTGTTCTATCTACCGTGTTGTCACTTTCCCTTGTTTAATAGTTGTCGGTCATAGGTTGATCAGATTCTTCTTTTAATTCATGTTTTAACTGTGCTTTTTCTTCATCTAATTTCTGCTTTTCCAACTCAGCAACGCTTGTAATTGAAACGACTTTTACAACATCCTCACCTTCTGGTTCAAACTCGTGTGAAGCTAATGGATAGTCTTTAGCAGACTGACCAGATTCAACGTAATGTTTAGCATTAACAACGTCTTCTATATCAAGCTCATAAATACGTTTAAAGGTTTGAGTGACAACCGTTTCAATTATTACTTTAGCCATTTTTTATCTTCCTTTATTAAATTAAGCCCATGCAGGGCGGATACAACACCAGGTTATTTTATTGCCTGTTGACTCACTAACTTTAATCAACATACTTAAGGCTGGCTTCGTCCAAGATGGTAATTAATTGAACAAGAGCAGCTTTCAGTGAAGAGGGATTTACGACTTCATTGTTGATGTGTTTTTCCAGTACTTTCAGATGGCAAGAGGAGAGTGTCTGGATTCCTGAGAAATTAGATAGCCCATACGAACCACGATTAAAAACCTTCAGAGCAATGCGAATATTTGACTTATGCTCATCAGATAAGATTTCCTTAAGAAGCATTTTCCTTGTTGAAAAGACAGAAAATAGAAGCATTATCGAGCACAATCCTATTGACAATTCACCGCCGAGGCTGCCATAAAGATTGGAAAATACAAAAGCAGGGGAAACATAAAATGCAATTAGGATAGGAATAATAAAGACTCTGAAGTAGTAGTCTTTTTGGTATCCTTTGCTTTGATTGCTTTCCATAAGAAGCCATACCAGCAATGATCGGCCTAAGATTCCATATCTTACCTTGCTTAGCTTGGAAAATATGGAGTGAATCGCTGTTTGACTTATTTGAATCTTAACCCTGTCGGGCAATATGATTTTTTCTGTAATCATTTTTGTCACCAAATAAAAAAGGCGCTAAAAGCGCCAAATTTCATATTCTAATTATTGAGCACTATAATTATGCGACTTTGAGCTTTAGTTGCTGCTCGATAAATTGTCGAGAAGTCATGCATGCCATGCTGTCTTCATCTTTTTCTAGAATAACAGAGAGTTTACGAAGCATCTGTCCATTCTTCCACTTTTCAACAGAATAAGGGCCGCTTGAGTGAGGATAAACAACAAGATCCATATCTTGTAGTTTAATTGTGTCCATAGCCACTTCAGGTGTATTGCTTTCTGATGTGATAACGTTTTGGCCAAGCATTGCAACTAGTTCTTTAGTCATTGCAAGAGACATATTTTTTCTCCGAAAATTTTTCTTTTTATAAATCAAATTAATGCCTGTCAATTTGAGTAAAGATACAGGCTTCTTAAATACTCATGCCTTATTGGCCTTGAGTTCGAGATACATATTATATCAACAAATATGAAAGTGCAATGCCAATTATTGTATAATTTAACAGAAATCATGCTTTATGTCACAAGAATTGCTTTTAGTAGATGCTGATCGGCTTATTATTGACAAACACGGTCAATAATGTATACTTATTGGTGTAAGATTTATTTAACTAAGGAAGTGAAAATGTTTAATTTGACAGCTAAATCTCAGCAAATGACGCTTGAGACTACAAGAGTTTTTACCAATATGTTTAATTTGGTTTCTCTTAGCTTGTTTTTGTCGATTGTGACCGGGGTTTTATCTCATTATTCTGGCATCGGTAATGCTATGATGTCTAGCATGACTGGATTGATAGTTTCAATTGTGGTGCTTTTTGCGCTTGTTTATGCAGTGGGTAAGTTTTCTGATACGTCAGCTGGTGTTTATTTAATGTTTCTATTCGCAGGCTTTATGGGGTTCTTTCTCCAACCTGCTGTATCTGCATATTTGGAGGTTAATCCAGAAACTGTTTTAGGCGCAGGAATAATGACTCTTGCAATAACTTTCTCAATGGGAATGTGGGGAATGATTACAAAGAGAGATCTTTCTGGCCTTGGAAAGATTCTTTTCTTTAGTTTGATTGGTGTCATTGTTGCGTCAATCATGAATATCTTTTTTGGAAGTTCATTCTTTGAACTGGCCATTTCAGTTGTTGCTGTCGTTGTGTTCTCGCTTTACATTATGAAAGATACTAATGATATTGTGCAGGGCCATGAAACGAACTATGTTCGAGCTTCAATTGGCATGTACCTAAATATAGTTAACTTATTTTTGCATCTATTGCGTCTTATGGGCGGCAACAAAGACTAAATTGTTGTCATATATACAACACCGCCGAAAGGCGGTATTTTTTATTAAGGAACATCAATGATTTTAAAAGAAAATAGAACCGCTCAATATTCTTATAAAATAGTGGAACATCACAGAGTTCTTATGCCTTATCAGGATGAGAAAAGTTTTCAAGTTGAAAAGGGGTATGCAAGAAATTTAAGCAAGATACTTAGTGAGTTAGAATTGGCTATTGAAGATGATGCCGTACCAGCAACCCTTGAGAAGTTTGTGGTCATGGGTGATTTGAAAAATCATGAAGTACTAGGAGCTAAACTCTCAGTAAGAGAAATGAAGCAAGAAAAAGAATGGAGAGAAAAGATTAAGGAAGACCTTATTGGTGATGGTATTGAACTATCACCTTGGATTTATGATGATCATTTTTGCTTTAGATTCATTAAGGGTTCTAACCCTAAAGATATAGATAGCCGTGTTGCAGCGATAGAGAAAACAGCAAGAATTAGATATCGAGTAGCGGATAGAGCCTCAAAATCCAGCGATTGGCTTGAAGGGCACCGGGGCTCTGGTGGCGGCGATAATCCAATGGAAGATAAAACCTATGGTTTTGACCCTTGTTCAAGAAAGTGGTGCGATGACATTTTGATTGATATGGGTTACATGTTGGACCAATCTGAAGATCTGCATATTAATGGCGCTATTGAGGGATACACAAATGAATATTGCTAACAGAATATCAGGGTGGTTCGAAGCTAAGCTTATCAAAAAGCTTAGAAGTGCCCCTTTTTCTAAGCTTAAAGTAACCATCGAGACAGAGGATGGTATCATGTCGAGAATGGACCATACTCTTGATTTGACCGCTCTCTTGTATGATCTCGATGGAAATATTATGGCTCAAAATGCTCATGTTGGGTTCTTTAACGAAATTTCCAGTGCAGTACGAATTGAGAGAGGTCCCGGAATTACTATTGATATCGATAGTGATCGTCATGATAGCCTGACTATTCAGCCAAAGGGTTTGTCTGATGTGGTTGGCAAAGTAGAAGTGATTCTTTCAATACAGCACAAAACAGCTGTATTCGGCAATACGAATCCAGTTATTTTTTTTGAAGTCAATGAAATGATAAAGGAAAAGTTTGATATAGCAGATGAATTTCCATATTCAAATAATGCAATACTAATAACGGTTAAAAAAATGAAAGGGAAGTGGTATATTGAAAGAGAGCCTAAGGCTATTTTTGGAATGGATCTCCATGAATATTACATATCGAAATTAAATGACTCCGAGGTGAGAACCTTGTAACTTTTGAATACGTATTCAAAAACAAAGTTTTTACAAAGAAACAACGTAAACATTGTAAACATGTGATTTTAAATGATATTGTATTATTATATCAATATATGCGTGTGTAGCCAAAATTATTGACTAAATATACAAAATGACATATAGTTACTTTTAAGAATTTTTGCTAACGAGGTTTTTGTGTCTTTAATTCGGAATAGGAAAATATTAATTATTTTAATATTTATTATTCTGGCTCATTTTGTTTATGTTGCACTCGATGGATTTAATTCTCTTGAAAAAAATGGAGAGATGATTCATAAAGGATTTGAAAGCGGGGCGCACGAGTTAAAGGAAGACGAGATAATAAACTATGCCACTATAATAAAAGGTGAAATTTATCGTAAAATTCATGCGGGAGACCCGGTAAGTAGCATTATTGACTTTATCAAAAATGTTAAATTTGGAAGCAATGGCTATGCATTTGCTTACGACTCGCATGCAATAAGGCTTGCAAGTGGTGATACAAATAAAAATATAGGAAAAAGTTACTGGAAGGTAAAAGATTCTAACGGAAAACCAGTGATTCAGGACCTGATTCGGAATGCCAAGTCCGGGAAGCTGGAGATCTATGAGTACTATTTTCCGAAGCCAGGAACTAATCAGCCTCACCTCAAAATGAGTACCTCTTTTTATGTTGAAGAGTATGACATGATTGTAGGTACGGGGCTTTATTATGATGATTCAAACATACTGATCAACAATGCGTTCAGAGAGCATGTAGCCTATACAGTACAAAAAACAAAGTCTAAGATACAAGTTCATGTTCTGTTTTTATTAATGGCTCTAACGGTAGCTTTTCTAGGCTTAATTCATCGAAAAAGTAAGCCTGAAAAGAAGCACTCTAAGAGTGAAAAAGACGAATAAATATCTTAAGCATCCGTTTTTGATAATTCAAAGACACACTCAAGAGTAGAAATATACATAGGGTTGGAGTTACTGAACTTCGACCCTTCTATATTAAAGAAATAGAATTCCGATGCCTCATCAGGATCCATTCCATCAGAGATAAGTCTAGCGATAATTCTTTCCTCAGAGTAAATTGCATCCCAACACTTTGTCTGCTCGTTGAATCTAACGCCAACTAATGCATCATTGTGCCCATCAATTAGAAGCACTTTATGAGCACTAATCTCTTCAAATGTTGTTTCTTCGGAGTAAACTGGTTCCCAGTTATCCGTGTCGCAATTCAGCCAAATGCCGATAAGAGAATTACTCTTCTTTTCTTCCAAAACTATTTCTAGTCCCATATCCTCTGCGTAGTCAGTTATGCGTTGTTGTAAAGACATATTATTAATCCGGTATATAAGCCATATGGCAATAATCTAATATTACCCTGGCATTACGGTTCTGTCACACAGAATGGGTTAAAAATGTGATAGCTATTGACATAAAATACCCATAATGATATAAATTGCATCATTAAATCGAGCAGACCATTAGGTAATTTGGTTGCTGACTAAGCCCAAAGTGGTAGATACACCTAAATATCTAATCGCAACTGGCCTAAACGTCTGCTTTATTGGAATGAAATGGATTTATATTCTTAAAGGTAGGGTGGTAGCTTATGAAACATTCATTGGTCCGTTGTAAAAAGGATGTGATGGCTTTTAATGTTCCAGACACACTGATTGTTACTTGGTATGAGCTAGCAACAGAAGGGTATGAGTATGATGTCCAAAGAAGGGCTCTGATGATGCTTCAAGATGCATTTGGAACTTTTGAGGCTGCTGAAGAGTATGTATTTAGTAGCGGATTGAGCAAGAAGGGATCATCAGTATGTGCGGCTTAAATTAGTAAGGCAATGTTTGCCAAAAATTGTTATAGGAGGTTTGTTTGCGTTTATTATTAATGTTTATCTTGCTGGCCCCTGTGGCGTCTTTCTGTTCTTATGCGGCGAATGGTTCATCTTTCAGCTTGGAGATGTGTGTGAGAGCATACAGGGCTCCTAATGACACGATGGTGAAGTCAATGATTCATCATTGCAAAAGCGCAGCTGATAAAGAAGGAAATGCCATGGCTAGTGCGATCTCTGGAATGATTTACTCATCCGGGAAAAAAGGTGTTGAAATTGACTATGAAAAGGGAGCTTCTTACTTTCAGTCAGCTATCGACAAAGGTCACGAGCAATCTAAGGTCCAGTTGGCTAGACTTCACATGATTAGAAACGGGATCGGGTTTAGCTACGAAAAATCGAAGTTACTACTTGATAGTGCATTGGGTAGCAAAATAGGTTCAGCTGCTTTTTACCTAGGGGTAAGAGAGGCGTTAATGCTAAGTGATGGATTGTTGACTGATAGGCATAAGGCATTTGTAGATATTTGTAAGTGGAATACAATCGCTTTAGATATGGGCTACAAAGAAGGCAAGGATGTATTTAATCGATTCATAAGAAAAATGGATGGGCTGAATGATGTTGACTCAGACTCTGTTCTTCTTGAGTGCAAAGAGAAAGCATCTGTGTTTCATAACTTAAATGGAACCAGAGGCATTCAAAAGCAGCATAGAGAGCCTCGTAAGTTTTATAAAGGGCCCATACCTATGCATAGTCCAGAATTTTGGTTCGATTTAATTGCAGGCGATTAGAGTTTTAGCCGTTCATGAACTACTCGTAGCTAAAGCTAGCGAGTTTCCAAGACAGAGCTAGGCCCTGTCCTTTGTTCTAAGCATGATTTGATTTTGCCACGAGATATGCCTTCCGAAGATGGCCTTATTCCAGCCTGAGTGCCGTAGCGCCCAGGGGGAGTGTCGTGAGACACTACCTCTATCATGCCTGATTTTTTAACTGATGTGAGTTCTGACACCAGTGTCTTTTTTCTATTGATAATCGTCTTACGAGGCTTTGCTTTATCAGCAAACTTTCTCTCTTTTATGTATTTGATTGTGCGATATTGTAGTACTTTTCCTGCATTTTGATCTGCATGGAATGTGCCGCAGCCATTTAAGCAAATAAGCGTATCTTGCTGTGGTCTAATGGTATTTGTTTTATGGCAAACATGGCACTCTCTTGAGCTATTGTAAGGCGGTATTTCTAAAGTTGCCTTACACGCATCATTTGCCTTGTATTTGATGTATGTGCCTAATCGAGCCAAAGACACATTGAGCATACTTCGGTTTAATCCGCTTTTTGCTCTTGCTCTGTTCCTAACATAGCCTCTACCTGACTTATTGCGCTTAGGCTTGGCTCTGCGAGTCATATTTTTAATGGTTAAATCTTCGAGCGTAATAATCGACTTTGCCTCTGTTACAATTTGCCTAGAGGCTTGATGACAGAAGTTTTGTCGAATATCAGCTAGCTTCTTATCCTCTAGGCTGATTTTTGCTTGAAGTTTTCGTTGTCTGTTTGACTCGCACTTATGGCGACTCTTGTTTTTGTTATTGCGTTTTTTACGAGCAAGAATGCGCTGATAGTGCGCTTTTCTTCCGAGTGCTCGTTTGATACTTGCGACTTCATTAGGGTTGTAATGGTACTGAGCACCATCACTGGTAAAGGCTGCGACAATCACACCTCTGTCAATACCTGTTGTATTGTTGAATATGTCTTCTTCTGATAAGTGAGAAAAGTCCTCAAGCAAGGCTTCATTAGTAGGATTATCTATGGCACTTTGATAAGAGCCTGAAAGCGTAAAATATCTACCTTGACGACTAATTCTAAACTGCTTCGATAATTGTTCTGGCAGATAAGGCAATGTCACAGACAGAAGTTTTTGACGCCCTTTTTTTGCATGGCTAAACAGGCTAAATTGCGTCCTGCCATCTGGCAGAGCTTCAAGCATAAACAGCTCACTGGTAATAACCACACTGCGTTTCTTATGCTTGTTTTTAATTTTGGGGAATTTTCGTAAGCCTTTGCGTGAAGCGGTCACATCAGCAAACACCATGCTGGCGGCATTACGAGCAATTTGAACGGGCAGTAGCTTTAGAAAGGCCAGGTCTTTATCTTTTCGGATGTAACTATAGGCTTGTCCAATACTATCACCTTTTCCTTTACTGAGTAGGGCCTGGTATTCTCGGATTTTTGCATTTCGGACAACATTAGCCCCACCAATCCACTGTGCAAGCACTTGGGCGGTGTTAGAGGTAAGTTGTTCAGAGATGTTAATGCTAAATCCACGAATGGCCATGTGTCGAGAATATTATCCTTATTGACATTTTATGATAAATATAGCTAAAAAAAGCAAAATGTAAAGTAAAAGAAGGCAATATGCGTGCTTGCGCACGCATATAATTCTTGACTCGTGGCTAAAGCCTACGAGAATGCGAATTTGGTTTGTTCAAATTTGGCTATTGAAGAACCCTGAAGATTCATTGAGATATCAATGCAGTTTGTAATCGTTCTGTTTGAACAGGCACTGATCAGGCGAATCATTGATTTGCCTGATTTTTTCTTTAAGTAAATTGGAGAGCCATCTCTTTTTGTTAGTAATTTGTTTTGTGCAACCTCTTATTCATTCCTATCGTAAAAAACCAACATGCCTGTTTCCGGCAATTCGATACCCAATGCTAACTTTCCTATGTCAATTTGAGACTTGATTTCATTGATTATTTCAAAGCAATTTGACACTTGAGGTATCTTATATTATTTCCAATATAATTCTGGTCTAGGCCCTGCCAGTAAATCAAGTAATTGCATAATCTATATGATGTTTTGTATTTTTATCAGTTACAAAACCAGTGCCAGGGGCAATGAAAACGTGATACAATTAAGTTAATAATAAGAATAAGAGCTGTAGAAAATGTCATACGAAAAAGAATTAGAGAAATTCAACTCTATTCCTTTTTCATTTTGTATTGGTGAGGTACGAAATGAAGTAAGGAGTCATGAGGAAGACAGGACAAGTAATGGCTATTTTCATGTGGATTTGAAAGAGTTTTCTGCGATTCTTCATTATGGAAGAAATTCAATCGAAATTGTAGATAGGCATAAAACCACAAAGAGAATGGTAACAGATGATGGCATTTCATTTTTTGAGAATAGTGAGTATTTATCAAAAGAAAGGGTGCTTGAAGTTAACGGGTTTGACTATAAGGAATCTCTGTCGTCTTCTAAAGGTGTAGCTATAAGCGAGATTACAAGAGATCTAGAGTTGTTTGCTGACAAAATAAAAAGCTTTGCCGAAAGTAATAAGATTTTTCTGGGTGATCGATTTCAATATGATGAGTCTAGTGTAGATGAATCTCTCATTGAGGTGGAGAGAAGCACAAAAAGGATAAACGGTTTAAGCGAAGATAAGGGCAAGAACGTTCGAATGCTTAACTTCTTGAGTCCTATTAGCAATAATGATTTGGCAAAAATTAAACGACTAGTAACAGTTGTGGCAGCAGATTACAAAAGAGACATGGATTTTTATGGAAAGATAGAGCCGGCTATTGCGGATAAACTTGATAAAAGCAAGATTGAAATTTTGGAAATTCTTAAGCTTTTTTCAAAGAAGGCTGATGTGGAACGCGAACTGAATGGTGCTATCGAAGATATAAAAGACTCAAGTGGAAAAGGCAAAAGCAACTGTGATCTCCAGTCTGCCTTCAAGTTGATAAAGAGGAGGTTTGAAAAAGTCCTTAATCTAGTTAAGGATTCGGTAATCTACGATAGAGAGATTAAAGTCAATATTTCCATTTATGAAAAGGAAATTGAAAGGCTTGAAGCTATAGTTACCGAATCAAAAGAGTCATCTAGAAAAAAACAAGAATTTATAGATAAGCTTAACAAGAGAAGGACAGTTCATCTTTATTCTCTTCCAGGAACTTTGCTTCCTATGATATTTGAAAGAATGCATGAAAAACACAGTCTATCCATTGCAAAAATGACTGAGATTAATGATGCTCTCAATAACGCAAAGGATCAAAAGGAAATGCTAGACTATTTGAGTAGCAAAACCAAGAATGACTTTGATTCTGCCTTATTTTTTGCATTAAATAAAAGCCCGGATGAGATAAGTGCCTTGATTTCAAGCGATAGTAGAAAGAACATTGAGCTGACACCAGAGTTTAATGTATAGAATTTGACAAACACTATGTTTATTGGTATATTATCGTTATTGTATTATGGTGAATTTAGTGATGAAAATTACAGAAGAACAAAGTGAACAAATAAGAGAATTTTCAGATGAAGAAACTAGGGGCAATTTTTATAAAATTGAGCACCTTTTTGTTCAGCCTATTTTCAAGGGCGCTATCGGTAAAATGGCCAAGGATTGGGCATCAGTTAAAAGCAAGATTGAGCTTAAAAGAAAAATTTCTAAGTTTTATTTTGAGCTATTTAATAAGTATGAACTAGAAGATGTTAGCTTTGGATACACTAAGTCCATCGGCTTCAGATGTTACTTTAACCCTAAAAAGAAAAAAATCTTCATTAGTGAAAATCTAGTCAATTTTGCAATAAAGTCAAAAGAAGGGATCTTCGACCTTATCTACGTAATGTGTCATGAATTGGCACATGCTATGGAATATTCAGAAATTAAGTTTGATGACGATGAGCATGGCTCATACTTCTTTCATCTGCTTATGCTAGTACTAAAAGCAGTATCTGGTAATTCTCTATTCAAAGTTTCGAGCAGAAAAGTCTTATGTCGAGAGTATGGCGAGCACCTCACCCTTGATGAATACGCATTGAGAAAAGGGACATTTACTCGTGCCAAGAAAGGATCATACCAAACGATTAAGTTTTGCAACTACAATGCTCTAATCAATTCATTGTCTATTAGGTGCAAACATCAATTTAGCATTCCTGTTGTTACAATAATGAACGAAAAAAACGAGGTTGTTAAAAAGAGTCATTTTGATTTTTACTCTAGAGACAAAGAAAGCATTCTAATAAAAAACAAAAATAACGACAAGCAAGGGTCTCAGGATAAGTCTATCATTATCAACATAAAAAGAAGCGAAAGTGGTGTGGTAGCTTCAATCAGAAAGATTGGAAAAATTAAAGAACGGGAAAATTCTTCCTATTTTCTTCACTTAAACTATCTAAAAGAAACAAATAAATGTAAGGGAAAATCTTGAGCATTGTAGTTAAAAATTTAAAGGCGATGACTAGCCTTGAGATCGAAAAGGTATTTCTTCAAAATGTTTTTGGAACTGAAGTGCATCAGGTCAAGGCCAACATTTGTCCTATTGTTGGGTGTCCAGAAATAGTAATAGAAAAGGCCAACTTAAATGAGTCATCTTTTATCGTGAATGCTTTTGTTTCTTCAGAGCCATTAGGTGAAGAAGCTATCATTGATTTAGTGGATTATGGTCAGTGCCTTGAAAAAGGGGATCGTGGTGAGCTATTGAACGGTTATTGTCGGTCAGATCTGGGGCTTCTTTCAATGGAGTTAACTTTGTGTGCTACGTACATCAATAGTCTTGATTCCGTTAGAAAGGCTGAGGAAAGTCTTATTAAAGAGGAGCGTATGGAGCTGTACGATAAGGTGTTGCAGGAGGTTTCTGATTCTAAGTATTCTGCATTTCATGGCACCAGAGACAGGCTAATTGCCTTAATGGTAATGAAAGATCGTTATGACAGTTAAGCTATTAGGGTTTGCTTTTAACGGTCAGACAAAGGTAGATAGGTATCGCGAATACTTGTCAAAAGAGTGGATTTGGCTCAACTTGACTAAGTTGATTTTTATTTGTTTGATTCATTTGATAATAACCATTTGGTCTACTCAGATAATGTCGAAAGATGAGCCTCTAACAATGTTTTTTCTTCTTTCTTTCTTATGTTTGCCTTGGGTATTTTTTGTTTTGTTTTGTTTTACAATGCTAACAACCACTGTAGGAATGGCGGGACCAAAAGGAGCATGTGATCTAATAAACAAAGATTACTTATTGGTCATGGTCCCAATTCTCTATTTTCTCTTGAAGCCGGTAGAGTGGGTTCTTGGGCATAATTTACTAAGCGAGTATCCGTAATGCATATAAAAAATCGTGACGATATGAAGGAGTACATTTATCAGTATCGTCAAAGCATAGTTGCGTTTTCATCTAAGGTGGCGCACGACATAAAGAACATTCAAGTAACATATAAAGATGGCTTCTGTCTTGAGCACTCTGACTTGAGTCTTTACGAGAATCTAATTTTGCTTTTGGTTCGAGATAATCTTAGTCATGACCAGGTTCGTAAGATCATTGGTTATGTTTGTGTTATTTACTTTTATTCAGTTGCAAAAGACATAAAGATGCCCGAAGGTGAGTCTAAAGCTGTCGAGGAAATGTTCTATAAATTGTGTCAGTTTATTTTTGTTTCCAGAGAGGATTCTGAGGCTTATGAGCTTGCAGTTCAGGAACTTGAAGATAGAACCATTAAGCATGGAGTTGATTTTTCTTCATTGGTGGAGTCTCCTAACAAAGGATTGCAATCACCTTACGAAAATATTAAGCCTATTGACTTTAAAAACATGGAGATGCTAATTGATACACAAAATATCTTAATCGAATCTCAAAAGTTTAATCATGGTCTTTGCTTTGATATTGTTGCCTTCCCAAGTAAGAGCGTGATTGCTACTAATATGCATAATTTTTCTTTCAATTTTCCTCTTGGTATTGCTCTAAGAGAAGGGGCTTCATCCCAAGTTATAGAGAATGTAAAATACAGAGTCTGTACAATATTGACAACAAAAGGCCTCGTCTCAACCTTTAGAAAAATGACTTCTCAAATAGAATTAAAATAGCTTAACATTCTTAGATACTCTTTTCCTTTTTCACAGCCGTTGACAATGTGGTATAATAGTGAAAAAGTATTATCTTGGGTGGTGAAGAATGAGCTATAAAAAGCAAATGGAATGGATTAGAGATAACCATTTTGAAATAATTATTAAGAAAGTCAGTGCTAATATTAGTGAGTACGAGGAAGCTGAGACTGTTGGTAGCAAACACCACTACAAGACAAACAGCCTGAAGGCGAATGTAAGCGTTGCCGGCCAAACGTTTGATGTTGAGTTGATTAAGCGAGAAGTCAATGAGTCAGTCTACGATGGTGAGTCAGGATCTTTTTCTATATCTGATGATTTTGTTCTGAAAACTACTGAGATTCTTGTAAATAATGAATCTTTAGGTATAAATCTAGAAAAACAAGTAAATGGGGGCAATAGGGCATTTATTAGAGGTGGTGACGAAATCTCTAGAAAGATACCTGAACCCTGGATAAAGTTAACGGATAAAATACAAAAATTTTATGAAGAAAATGCGTCTATAGCTACAATAGGCAATGATAGAAATTTCGATATTGCAAACACTGAAAAGGGGTCTGAGCTTTCAATACTTCTCCCATACATAGAGCAATGCAAAAAAGAAGGGAAAAGCAAAATTGATTCATCCAAATATCATGAATTGGTTGATTTCATGTTTGATTTTGAAGGTGAATTTGATAAGTCTTCTCTTGAAAAACTAAAAAGGCTAACTTCGGTATCTGCCTTGATTTTAGATTCATTTGAAAGTGATGCCAAAGATATGAAGGTAATTGATATTGCAGATCAAGAAAGGCGATATCATTACTTCATGTCTGAAGATGCTGCCGAAGAAATTAAGCAAATCATTAGTGAATTTGATCAGTTTGGTGCTGTTGATGACGAAATCAAAGAGAGAATCTATGATGTTGCAAAACTATATCAGCAATTCATTATTGAAAGTGATCCGATCTATAGTGGAATTATGAATGCGCCTAAAAGAATTAGAAAAATGGTCAACAATAAAGAACTAACATCTGATTTCATTCAATCTGAATTTTTAGCAATCAATAAGGAAATTAGAATGGCGCTGAATGAGGTGATTTCAACGCATAGTCCTAATGACAAAGATCTAAAGGGCACTATCGAGTCAGCTAGAGATGTTCTTAAAGATATTGATGCCAAAATCAATGGGTCTGAATTATCGTTATTGCAATGGGATCAAGAGCGAACAATTAAGCTTAGAACATTGCCGGAGCCAATGTTTGAAGAGGCAGTTAAAAAGTTTGAGCTAAACAAAGATGAGCTGAGGTTGCAATCGGACCTTAATATGGCACTTGGAAATGCTCCTAGTCCCTTAAGATTCATAAGAACTTTAAGCAGAATGAGTTCAAGTGTTCAAGACAATATGGTTTATTTTGCAATGAAAAAAGATCCTGAAGATATATCAAGAATCCTTAATCAAAGTTTTAGTTTTTCACCTCAAGAATTAGCGGCAGGTTAAATAATGAAACAAAGAAGACTGTTTCCGCCCTGAGTAACGTAACTCAGATGGAAGAATCTAATGAAAAACGAAATAAAACTAAAAAAAGCATTTGGCGTAGATGATGATGGCTATCTAGCGATATACCAAAAAATATCTGGAACTAAGATTTCAAGAGTTTTAGTAGGAGAAATAATGGGCTGCTCTCGTTGTTTTCCTCATGGTATTGAAACGAAAAATAGCAAGTATTACAAAACTCAAAGAAGCTGGAAAAAATACAGAGCATCTCAGTACAAATAAAATAATGGCCTCATTTTGAGGCCATCTCTTATTTTAACCTTTTATATTGATTACTTGACGCAATCGATACTTTATTTCAACTAGGTCATCTTGAGCCTTCATTACTGCGCCGATGTCTTTATAGGCAGATGGGGACTCATCTAAAACATCCTTGTCTAGTCTGGCCTCAATTCCCGTCATAGCCTTTTTGTGGTCATCAAGAGATATTAACTTTTTAGCTTCACCACGAGACATAACGCGACCAGCACCATGAGAGCAAGAGCAAAACGATTCTTTGCTTCCTAGTCCTTCAACAATAAAAGAACCGGTTCCCATTGAGCCAGGAATGATTCCCAAGTCGCCTTTACGAGCACGAACAGCTCCTTTACGAGTAACCCATACATTCTTGCCATAGTGGTACTCTCTATCGATATAGTTGTGATGACAGTTAATGGCTTCATCAGTAATGATAAATGGAGGAAGAACATCTCTCAATACAGCTAATGAAGCATCTAAAATTGCATCGCGGTTAGCTTTTGCAAATCGTTGAGCCCAGTCTACTGCTTGAACATAATCATCAAATATTTCAGTATGCTCAACCAGGTAAGATAAATCACGATCTGGTAAGTAATCAGCAATATGATAGCGCTCCATTTCTAGCTTTGCTTTTTCTATAAAGTACTGCCCAATTTTATTGCCTGGACCTCTTGAACCCGTATGTAGCAATACCCACAGGTCTTCGTTCTCATCAATGCACAGTTCCCAGAAATGGTTTCCTCCACCTAACGTACCCATGTGTAAAGCATTGTTATATCCTTTTGCCTTTGGGTGCTTTGCAGTAATTAAATTGTATTCATCTTCAAGTGCTTTCCATCGCTTTAAGTGGCGACTTGGGAGTACCTTAAAAGCACCTTTATCATTGGCACCACCATTATCAGTTCTACCATGAGGAATTGCATGCTCAACCATCCCTCTGATATGGCTCAGATTATCAGGTAAGTCTTTGGATTTTAATGATAATTTGACGCAGCTCATTCCGCATCCAAGATCTACTCCCACAGCCGCTGGAGTGATGGCATTAGTGGTTGCTATAACTGAACCAATCGTTGCCCCTAGGCCCCAGTGTACATCAGGCATTGCAGCAACATGGTGATGTATAAAGGGCATTGATGCGATATTTTCAAGCTGCTTCATTGCTTTGTCTTCAATACCAACTCCTTTTGTCCAGTGGTATATTGGATTTCCATTTGCTCTATGGTGGTTATAATTCGACATGATATATTCCTATTTATCTAATTGACAATATATCTATATCGAAAAACGTGCCAACTATTTGAAATGAGCAAGAAATAAAATTAAGTCATTGATTTAATTGTGTAAAATAATATTATTCTTGTTTTTGCCGATTCGGTAATGATGAAAGAGTTGAATGAATTGCTATATTATGCTATAGTAACTACATTATTTTATAGTGGGATTTTTTGTTATGGTGCTTATTGGTTTTCTGGGATTGCAAAGAGATTACAAGAATTTCAATGAAAAGAGATGGAATAGCTTTAGGCCTTCCGTGTCTATTTGCATGCACAAAAGCCTAAAGGTTAAAAAATTCTACCTGCTATACAAAGATGCCTATAAAGGCCTTCTTGATCTTACTGTTAGTGACATAGGCGAAGTTTCTCCAGAAACGGAAGTTGTGCCGGTATGTATAGATTTTAACGATGACTTTGATCCAATGGATGCCTTAAAGGGTCAATATGATTTTGTAAAAACTCTTGATGAAAATGAAGAGTATTTAATTAGTCTTAGTACAGGGACGCATGTTAACCATGTCGCTTGGTTTGATTTGGTTAAGAAAAATGTCATTAATGCTAAATTCATTCAAGCTTTCTCTTTTAGCAAAAAAGATGATCAGTTATCTCCTCTTGAAATAAGAACTGGTGATTATAGAATTATTGATCTGAACATGTCTAAGTATGATGGCTATCATGCAATGCTCATGAGAGAGAAGGATGAGGTTGGAAACTTCCTAAAGGACGGAATTAAGACATTAAATGTCAAGTACAATAAGCTTATTGACCAGATTGAATCAGTTGCACTTAAAAACAATCATCCAATGTTAATTCAAGGTCCTACTGGAGCCGGTAAAACTCAGCTTTCAGAGAGGATTTATAGGCTTAAAAAGAAAAAGGGGATTGTTTCAGGTGAGTTTACCTATGTTAATTGTGCGACCTTGACAAAAGAGAGTGCTCAGTCGGTACTCTTTGGTCACAAAAAGGGTGCTTTCACAGGCGCTATCGAGAATAGAGATGGTTTAATCAAGAAAGCAAACAAAGGCGTATTGTTTCTCGATGAGATAGGTCTTTTGCCTTTGGATGTTCAAGGTACTCTATTATCAGCCATAGAAACAAAGAAATTCTATCCTATGGGCTCTGACAAGGCTACAGAAAGCGACTTCTGTCTTATTACTGGCACTAACGAGGATTTGGTGTCCATGTCCAGTGACGGGCGTTTTAGAGACGATCTGCTTGCAAGAATAGACATGTGGAACTTTGAGCTTCCAGGATTAGCGCAGAGGGTTGAGGATATCGAACCTAACGTTGATGTTGAGCTCATGAAGATTGAGTCTGAAACCGGACATCGCACGAGATTTAATAGCGAAGCAAGAAAAGCATTTTTAGATTTTGCCGTATCAGAAAAAGCTTTATGGAAAAGAAACTTTAGAGACTTAAGCGCTGCAATTATTCGTATGTCTACACTCTCGGAAAATGGAATTATTTCAGAAGGAGAGGTGAAGGAAGAACTGGAAAGACTTCAGCGAAGCTGGGGAATCAAGAAATATAGTGTTCTTAATGTTAGCAACGACAATGATAAAGAGATATCAATTACAAATGTTATCGATGTCAAACTAGCGTCATTAATCGATCTATCAAGCCTTAAGGCTATAGAGAAGATAATGCTGCACTCTACAATTAAGGTGATGCTCAATCATGATAGTGTAACTGAGGCAGCTATGTCATTGTACTCTAATAGTCATGGTGAAAGCCCTGTGAATCCTCTTTCAAAGTTGAATGGGTACTTTAAGAAGCTGGCAGATGTTAATGCCTCAGAAATATTTAAGCTGATCAGAAATTGAAATCGATATTCATTTTAGGGGGAGTGTCATAATGAAGACAGAAGAGATAGGTACGAACAACATAAGTTATTTGTTGTTTGCGATTCTAATTTTATTTTGTTTTGGCTCGCCTTGTCAGGCGAAAGAGTATCCAGGTGGTTACTCGCCTCTTTCTCTCCCTAGCGTGGTTAAGTCTTTAGACTCTCTTGGTTCTGGAGTTGATTGTGTTTCAATTTTGAACAGGGGGAGTGCATTAAGTGGTGTCTATACCATTGCGCCGGAAGGTAATGCCAAGGATGTTTATTGTGATATGGATTCATTTGGTGGCGGATGGACATTGCTTTATTCATTCGGAAAAAACCCAATTTCAAGGTTTGCTTACGGCTCATCAGGTATTAGAGGAAGAAGAAGTCTTACTCGTGCTGGGTTTGATTTCAATCTTTCCCACATCAATTACAGTAAATACAAGATTGGTCGTGGAGAAATGAGCTTTTTTAAGTCGGGTGAGGAAAAGGGATACATAGAAACAAGGCTTCCTGCGTTTGGTAGCATAGTAAGAGTTAATGCTCATACAGAGAACTTTCGTGGATGGCTAAGGGTTTATCTAGATGAAAACAAGATCGTCACATACATGCCAAAAGAGAAGAAAAAAGAGGCATATGCAAGCTATGTAGGAGGTCAAAAAATTAGAATTGAGGAAGAGGGCGTTGGCTGGATTGAGGCGATATGGGTAAGATAACATTGACAAAGCGCCCATATAATTGTATACTATATCTTTAATTAAAGAGGTTTATATGGGTATTATTGTCGTAAAACAAAGTCAAGTTGGTGAACTCTATTCATTGTTCTCAACAGGTTCTGATTCTTTCTATCAGCATGGGCTAAGCAGACACATGGTTGCAATGTCTCTATTTGACAGTGGCCTGAACTCTCGTGAGGTAGTCCGGGCATTTAACAATTGCGAAAAACAGCCTATTGAAAAGCTAATTGAAAAAGATTTATCTAGAACATGCGATGAAATTGATATAGACTCTTCTGCGTTTGTAGACATGGTTTCTAATTTCAAGAAGCAGCATTTTGGATATGCTAACGACTCTGTGATGTTTAGTACTTTTAATATTTATATTTATCCTGTACAAATTCCTAACGGAAAGTATGTATTGGTAGATGATACCAAGGAAGAAGTAGAGCGAATTGGCGATAAGGCCGAGCTGGTAGATTACTGCACTGAACTTTGGGGTGAATATTTTTCATCATTATATCTTGCGAGATTTTTTGCTGGATTGAATGATCCTAGTTTTCACAAAAGAAACAAAAATTATATTTTGAAACAGTTTACTGTTTCAGATGATATCTCTAAACTTATGGAATAAGGAAAGTTGCATGAAAGGTAGTTGTGGCTGTTATTATGGCTGTACAAATTGCATGTCTACAGACGAAATTGAACAAAGAAAGAAGCTATCGCCTAGAGTTGTGGCCCATAACGAAAAAAGGAAATCGGATTTAGCAAAAAAACTAAATCCTAATCGGAGCAGATAATGAGTGTAATGAAGTCCGTTGATCAACGTACAAATATGGTTGGTCAGAATAGGCTTGAACTATTGACCTTTAAGCTAAAGTCTAAGCAGCGATATGGTATTAATGTCTTTAAAGTTAGAGAGGTTATGCCTTGTCCGGTGTTGTCTAGGCTTCCTCAACAAAACGAGATGCTTTGCGGTGTGGCACAAGTTAGGGGTCAAACAATGTCTGTTATTGACTTGAACAAGGCATTGGGTAGAGAGGGCATGGAGGACTACTCTAAGGGCTTCATTATTATTTCTGAGTTCAATAGTAAAACCCAGGCATTTCTCGTGGATGGGGTTGATAGAATAATTAATCTTAATTGGGAAGAAGTGCTTCCGCCACCAGCAGGCATGGGGAAAAACCATAAGCTAACTGGCGTTACTCATGTTGAAGATGAGATTATTGAAATATTAGATGTTGAATCAATTTTGGCCGAACTAAACCCTGTAGCGAAAGAAGTTGATCAGGAAATAGTAAACGACATTGCAAAAGCACGTGAAAATAAAACAATCGCATCCTCGGTTCTCGTTGTTGACGATAGTAGCGTGGCAAGAAACCAAATCAAAGGTGTTGTTAGTAGAGCAGGATTTGATGTGATCCTCGCAAAAGATGGCCGCGAGGCTATTAATATCTTAAATGACTTATCAGTGGCTGGTGATATTCATGAGCATTTAGCGCTGGTCATCTCAGACATAGAAATGCCAGAGATGGATGGTTATACACTTACCGCAGAAATCAAGAAAAATGAAAAGCTCAGGGATTTGCATGTTATTTTGCATACTTCGTTGAGTGGAGTATTTAACCAGGCAATGGTTGAAACTGTCGGAGCTGATAACTTTATATCAAAGTTCAACTCGGACTTGCTGGGCAATGCAATTAAGAGCGCTGTAGCAGCCTAAAGATAAACGTCTTGTTTGTTTTTACAAAATCACAAAAATTAACACAAATTAAAAGAGCTATCTAACCAAGTTAAATAGCTCTTTTTGTATATCTGGCTTAAGCTGTAATCAAATGCTATTTCTTAAGTTTTCTCACTGCTCCAGCAAATCCAAGTAAAACTAAGCCCAGAAAGCCGGTACTTCCTCCAGAGGATTTCCCTTCAGAAAATTCCTCTTCAGGTGTAGCAGGATCTTTAGGCTTTGTTGGCGGAGTTGGTGGCGTTGAGTTTTCGGAATCTGGGTTTTCCTCAGCATTAATAATGACTGGTGACAGAGCTCCTGCTTTGGTTTCAATCCAATCATTGTAACCTAAGATCTCAGTGTAAAACGCATAGTTGTCTGCTTCACAAATCGGTTTTTCTGCACCGGTACTTGCGATAAAGCTGGCAAGACCAATCTGCTGAAGGTTTCCTGCGTTATCTTCGTAAAAAAGAGGGCCTCCAGAATCTCCAGGACATGCATTTGAATTGCTTGAGTTTGCCGTGAGACAAACCAGAGCATCCTCATTCTTGACATATGGATGAGAAGAATTGTCTCCGCCAAATAGCCCCTGACAGAAGCTGTCTCCTTCGATGTACATTGAAGCTTCTTGTAGGGTGTCTGGATCCATTATTACTTCTGATATCTTGCCCATTCCAATAATTGTCGCATCGCCTACAGCATTATAGAATGACTTGTCACTTTCCTTGGGGAGATTAATAGATCTGATTCCCTGGGTAGGGTAGAGGGATGCAGAATCTGTTAGTGATTCTTTCAATGTGATAATGGCAATATCATTTGCCAAGGTATCGCTGTCCCAATCAGCGTGCATCTCTATGGACTTAATTTCTAAAAGTTTGGTTCGATCAATATCTTTTACGGTTTCAAGACTAATAGATAAGAATTCTTGCTGGGTTTGAATGATTACGGGATCTACGCAGTGTGCAGCCGTTAGGATTCTGGTATCATCCAGAATGCTAGCCCCGCAAATATGAATATGCTTATCCTTAATGATTCGGGCATATTCAGGATAGTTAACAGGGTTCGCGTCATCGCCATTGTATATCATTGGCGCAATATTGGCATGATCTACTTTATTCATTGTAGATACGCTCATATAGTCGCCTGCAAAAACAGGGGAAGAGATAATGGCAACTGCCAGGGCTAATTTTTTCATTATTTTTCTCAAATTGTTGTTATTATTCCGATGACATATTTAACCATAAAATAACCCAATTGGCAAAAAAATGATATGAGTATGTGATTTATACTTCTTTTGTTGAGGGCAAATCAATAGACATGAAAAAAGGCAGGTAAACCTGCCTTTTTTTCATTCGGGGAAATGAGTTTTTATCTGTTTGAAAAATTCTCTTCAATCTCAGAATTGCTTTTTATCATTCCAAATAATGCGGCTTCTTCAATGGCTTTAAATTCTTTTATCTTTTCAGAGACAATGGACATAAACTTGAAGATGTCTCTATCTTTGTAATAAGAGTTGTTAATATAAAAGCTAATTTCACTCTTATTATTAGGCCAGAAATCAAGAAAACTCTCAGCGTTTGGTCTGTGGATATCTGTTTTCAAGTGACCTGTATTGCGATTTAAAGCAAGAGGAAGAGAGCGCTCATCAAGGCCGGCTAAGTACTTAATGTAGGCTTTCTTGTCAATTGTGTACAACCTAAGAGGGCGCACAAACTTAAAGTTTCCCATGTAGTAAGCAAGTGTTTCTGCCATCTCCAGGAAGGCATTGTCACAATTGCATCGGCAACCATGAACAGAGTAGTCGTTGTCGCTATCAATGTAAGGCTGAATATTAAGAGCAGTTTTATTGCAGTGAATGCAATATTCTGTATGACCCAACAAGTAAGTTGTGCTCTTTAGCTCAGGATAATCAGTCGTGCTATAATCATTTTGATGATTTAGGAAGCCATCAGTAAAGAGTTTTTTTTCATTATTTTCTTTCATTTAATTCACTAAAAAGTATGGATTGCTTGCTTTGCTGCAAGCAATGAAAAACACAATTACGCATGTCAGAATACCGGTTAAAAAGATCAAGATTTCACTAGCTGTACTGTAATTTCGATCTTTTCTTAATAGGTCCGAGGGATATTTTCCAAATGTTACTAGCTTTAAAGTTGAGTAACCAATTAAAGAAAATATTTCAATAAAGCCATACTGAATAAAAAAGACAATAAGCCGAATGAATCCGTATCCTATAATCCCAATTAGATCATCCAAGGAGGATTTCACTCTTACCTGCAAATTTAGCAGTGTACGCCGCTTCAAAGTCACTAACCAATTGAGCCTTGTCGAAATTAAATCCATACTTTTCAGAGTATTGGTGGACATCTTGAATCAAAAAGCCAAGAACCTTTTTCTTATTTAGAGTAAAGGTCTTGTAGTAGCTCATTAGTTCATTGATATCCTTAATCCCATTGATTTTTCCTTCATTCAATGGTTTCTTGAAATTCTCAATGCCTTCTCGAAAATCAAATAGCATGAATGCAAATTCAGCAGCCTCTTTAATCATGTATTTTACTGGAACCTCATTAGAAATGAGAATAATGGAGTTTCCGTAATCTGCAATAGGCTTTGAAAAACATGTGTGTAGAGGATAAGTCATGGAAGAAGCAGCCTCAACAACCCTTAGTCGCTTATCACTTAGGGAGTTAAGAGCAGTTGGTGGATAAACATCAACCTTAGCCTGCCATTCCTTCATTGCCACATGTAACTTTGAATCGCCTAGTCGCTCATGAATATTAGCAATTACTTCTTTGTAGTTCATAGTTGTTTCTCACTTCAATAGTATGTAATTAATATACCATAACAAAACACTTATGTCAACAAGGTTCGGAGTTTCGAAGCTTATTTGAGTTGTCCCATTTTTTAAGCTTTGCCTGGATGATGTCAATTGCATTTACTTTGCCAGAGCAGTCTTCAGCAAGTATTACTAATTCATGAATAGTTCTGTCATGCAACAATCTTAGATTCTCTGATTCGGAAGGTTTTGTCCAGAACAGTGCTTTCTGTTCATTCGTGCATGAATCGAGGTAAATGGCGTATTGAACTAACTGTGCCAGATCTTTGATTAGGTTATCTTTAAAGAAGTTAACTCTATCCATAGGTTCTTGGACAGGGCTAATTTCCTCGTATCTAACCACCGGATAAACCGGTTCATTGCGAAATGAATCAACAATGCATAGAATTGCATCAATGGCTTCGCCATGAGAAGTCTCTTTCATAACTTTATGTGGCATAGCGCCGGCTTCACACAATAATGCCTCTGAAAGCTCGCCTTGCTCTTCTAGTAGTTTTAAGATGGCAAAAGAGATAGTCCACGTTTCATCGCCTGAAGAAGCAATTGCAAATTCTCTAGCCTTTGCAATCATTAACATTAGTGTTTCCGAATAAAGTCTTGTCATACAAATCTCCTTAAATGGGCTATGGGTCTATCGGATTTTCTTAATTGATATACTGAAACCATTATCATCTGGATGGTAATGGAGGCGATCAGATTTTTGTGCGATGCGTCTAAGATGGGCAATTCTTGCCCCATTTCCGGCTTTAGGGCTATTCATGCAGTTATTCCAGATTGCATTGGCAAGCTCCCATGAGCCCATATGGCCTGTTTCTGAATTCAGAGCATTAATGACCTTATCTTCTAGCGTTAGTTCTTTAGGGGAGCCACCAGCTCGAATAATCATGTCTTTGAATTCGTCTTTTGAGCAATTATTTACTCTTTCAATTGTTTTGTCTGTTTCATTTTTAATATCGAACACTTAAATCCCTTATAGATTGTGCTTGGTGCCGTTATTGAGCAATATTATCAATAACGGCATACTATTTACTTGATTTCGATTCTACCATGTTTTGGATCTAGGGTTACTTTCATGCCTTCAGGAAAGATAGAGAATGCATCATCGTTTTGCATCATTGTAACGCCTCTTTCTCGGCTAACTTTCGTGAGGTGGGCAACACGGTTTCCTACAACTGCAATTACTCCTCCTTCACCATTTGCAATTGCGGCTTCAACATGGAGTTGATATGCGGGACTACCTGTTGGAATAATAACAATATCTCCTGGCTCAACCTCATGAGCATTTGATTCATTACAGTGCTTAATCTTGCCCGAGACTTTATTGCCTGATGCTAAAACCGTATGCTCAAAATCAAAAAAGTAATTTTGGATAGTTCCAGACATTCTGATTGCAGAGTTCTGGATCTCAGAACTGGAAGAGTAGTCTTTATCAAGATCTAAGCCACCTCCTAACATCCAGTCAGTATGGTACGGACAATCAAGTGATAGCTTCATCCCACTAACAGATACAGTTTCATACTTAGGCAGTTCGTTCCTATTTCTGATTGTTCGGTTTAAAGACCAACATAAGAAAGGTAATCTTGGAACTGACGCCAAGAGTTTACCTTCTTTATCCTCAAGGTCTATCATGCCGTACTTGTCTATTTGGCTTCTTTCAAGAATCATTTCACGCATAATTTTTTCATTTGAAGAATTAATGAACTCAACAAACGTATCACTAACTTTATAAAAATCTTCGACAAGATTATTATCTTGAAGTGCCTGATTTTGCCATGACGATCTTAGTGCAGGATTGTTTGCCATGAAGTTGTTGTATGAAACATCAGATCCGTACTCTTTAATGTCATCGTAATTGCCTTGAATATCCAAGTATGCGCTTTCAGCAGATGTGTTTTTGAGTTCAAAGAATGAAGGAACTCCTTCTATCTCTTCAAAAAGTGCAGCAAAATAACAAGGCAATCGACTATCTTCTGTCATTTTGATATTTTCCAGATAGATCGCAGTGTCAGTGTCTTTATTTGCATAATGCTTAGCACGATAAAGAGGATCTTTTTGATATCTATCAAACAGTGTTTTCTTGGCTTTCCCTGCTTTGACAAATTCTTTACTTAGTAGATTCCAGTGCTTATCTTCATCATAATCATAGTGTTTATTGATAATAGCCATGACAAGTTCTTGTTGGCGCTTCTTGCTTACTGCATCAAGCATACAATAGGATTTAATGTAAGCGTAAGGTCTAAGGAATTTACCATCTGACTGCTTAAAGACTCCGCGATAAATGAAGCTTAAATCTTTTTGAAACTTCTCCGTAATATGAGATTCTTCGTCAACCAATGAGTCATCATTAATTTGAGAAAGCTGATGCAATGGATTAACAGTTAGGTATCCCAAAAGGATCTTAATTGCTGAATCATGACTTAAGTTAGGACAAAGCTCTTTTAGTCTTAAAATTGCATAATCGCCAAGACCTTCAAGTGACAAATATCTAATAAGTCGAATAGATTCAAGATTATTAGCTGCTGACAATTTATGTTCAAGATTAGGGTACATAGTTATAGCTCCATTTGATATGCGATTATTATATACTAAATACATAAGATTGTCAATAAATTATGTAGAGTTAAAGAAAATACCCAAATGAATTATTATCGTTAATAAGCAATTCAAATCTTCAGTTTCATGCTGTGTTTTTGATATCAAAAAGGCTTGAAAGGCGCATAAAACAAGGAAGAGTTGGATAATTAGCATTTTTAACATAAATTCTATATATTTATTTGACATATGCAATTAAGTCTATAGAATGCACCCCGAATTATGAAATTAGTTAACAAAAATTTGGAAATTACTTATGAATAAGTTGTTGGTTTCTTCGGTAATTGCTTTGGCTTTATCAAGCACAAGCGCTATTGCTGATGTAGATATATCGGGATTTGCTAGTATTACGGGTGCAAAAGTAATTAGTGGTAGTGGTACACCTCAGTTTGGCAGTGATGAGCCGGTATTTTTAGCGGATTATCCGCTGGTGTCAGCCTATACAGATGAATGGGCTTTTGACAAAGAAAGTTTATTTGGTTTGCAGATATCATCAAATCTAAGCGATGGATTATCTGTAACTGCGCAGCTAGTTGGCCGTGGTTCGAATGAATGGAAGCCTGAGTTTGAATGGGCTTATGTCTCTTATGAGATAAATGAAAACTGGACACTCCAAGCTGGCAAAAAACGACTCCCGTTATTTTATTATTCTGATTTTTATGATGTTGGTTATGCTTACACATGGGTGCGTCCACCAGCAGACACATATACATGGCAAATGTTTAACTACAATGGGATTAATGCCTTATATAGTGATCAGTGGGGAGACTGGAGTGTTTCAGGTAATTTATATGCAGGGTCTGAAGAGTCAAAGGACAATAAATTACTGGGAGAATTCTTTTTCAAACAAGAAACTCGTGAAATTTGGAAAGACATATATGGGGGCGTCATCTCTGCAAGCAAAGAGTGGTTTGAAGTTAGGCTAACTCACATGCAATACACTAATGAGCGAGAGATTGCCGGTGTCGAAGTACAGTGGGACGGCAACAGTGAGCGTGATGGCAAGTTTTATGGTCTATCTATGAATTTTGATTTTGATGAGATTTTTATCTTAACAGAATTAAATAAGGTAGAACTGGCAGATGAAGAATTCGATTCTTATATGATCAGTGCTGGCTACAGAATTGGGGAATTTACTCCATATGTTTCATATTCTAGTTTTGAAGGCGAAGGAGTTGAAGATCCTGAAACTCACAATACGGCAACCGCTGGGGTTCGTTATGATTTCCATGAGTCAGCTGCTCTTAAATTGCAATATGATGTTGTAAAAGATGAATCTGTTGCCAACGCAGTTTCTGGCGATGCAAAAGCCATGTCTGTAAGCATTGATTTAGTATTTTAAGGAGATAGAATATGAGAAAAATCATTCTGATTTTAGGTCTTATGCTGTGTTCAACTGCATCGGCAGAAATAGCTCTGATTGTAAACAAAAGTAATTCGACATCTGTAGATAAAGGCCTGGCTTCAAAAATATTCATCGGAAAATCAAAAAGTTTTTCGGATGGAGGCAGTGCAACACCTGTAACTTTAAGTGCCAAAAGCGAAATCACTAAAGCATTCAATAAAGAAGTAATAGGAAAATCTTCAAGTCAAATTAAAGCTATTTGGTCAAAGCTTGTATTTACTGGTAAAGGAAGTCGCCCAAAAAGCTTTTCATCTGATGCTGAGCTTATAAAGTTCGTAGCAGAAAACCCGAGTGCAATAGGTTTTATAGATGCTTCAAACGCAGATGATTCAATAAGGATCGTAGAAAAGTTCTAGAGTTGTAACAATTAGCGAGAAACCAATTCGTTACATAGAAATAGGTACGGCAAAAAATATTGCTGTACCTATTTTTAAACTCTACAGTTTAGCAACCAGCTCTTGTGAATTAGCTACTGCTTTGCTTTCGCTGTCTTCACCAATGAATACAATCATTGATTGATGAACGGTCCAGTCAGGATCGTTGAGTGTTGTATTCGGATAGTTATCGAATACAACTTCGTATTCACCATATTTATCCAGTCCTTCAGTAATAGTTCCTAACGTACCGACAGGAGGAAAAGGATCGTAATGTGACGCATACGATTGATTACTTACAATTACCATTACTCGCATATCATTTGACCTTTAATTTCTAGCTTACCGGATTTTGCATGTTGGCTATAATGGAAATATTGGATTTTTCGGATCGGTAATGTCGTAAAGAGTTATTCCTGAATTAGGGTACTTTTCAGGATTTTTAGCTTTATATGCACAGGTATCAATATAAAATCTGTTCGCCATACTATAAGGTTTATGTTTGGAGTCATGATTTCTATTTGGGCTATGGCCATGAAATGAGTGTGAAATACCATCTAGAATGAAATCTATATCATCTGAACCAGACTTGCATTGGGCTCTTGATGATGTATCTCGTTCCCACATGCAATCATGCAAAAGATCGTAATCATCGTTGTTAAGGCGATTTTTAACTTCATTCCAACCTAGGCCAAATGGAATGCCAGCGTGGGTAATAACCACTTTCCCATTTTTTGTGTCGATTTCTATGGCAGGAAATAGCTTCTCTCTTAATTTGTCAGAAAATGAATTAAATTCATCTTCAGTAATATCAACATACCAAGGGTCAACAGGCATACATGCTAGGTTACGAGAAAAGAGGTTTAAGCTATCCTTAAATGCAAACTGTGCATCATGATTTCCAAATACAGAAAAACACCAGTTCTGCTCAATCCACTCTTTAGCAACATAAGAGTTAGGACCTCGATCTACAAGGTCGCCGCAAATAAACAGCCTATCCTTACATCTGTTGAAATCAATAGCAGAAAGAGCTCTTTTTAACTGAGCAAAACAGCCATGTATGTCTCCAACAGCGATATCTCTACCATTATTATTGATCTTAAACTCACCAACCTTGTTCATAATATCCCCTTAATTTGATAAATTATTATACATTACTAGCACTCAAATGTCAATAGAAGCAGCTAGTTATGAGTGAGCAATTACTTAATAAACATTTGACTGTTTTGTTACAATCTTATAGATTGTGCTTCAAATAATAGGGGGTTGATTTTGAATAGAGTACTAAAATACATAGCTGTCTCTTGGTTGCTAGCATCATGTCTTATTGCTGTGCTGATTGTGCTATTTGCAAGTTTTCATCAATCGAAAATAGCAGAGTTCTATAAGCAAGCCGGTAAGAACTATGAGTTAGCAGGATCTCAAATGAGTGGAATTGAATTTAGTGACCCTTTCACAAATTTCTATCACAAGCTTTTTAGTCCAAAAGGTCCTAGCATTAACTACACGGTATTTAGTCGAAATATGCTGAAAGCTGGTGGTATGTCAGGCAAGTGCGGGAGAGATTTAACCTATGAAGCAAAATTTAGAGAGGATATTGACGAAAGGGTATACGCTAATTCAGAACTATGTTGTATGACTCCTCTCGTTACAGACTTCTTACCTATCCTATATAATGAGGAAAGCAAGACTGTACAAGTGATGTGTGGATTTTCCAATGATGCACATATAGTGTCTATGAAAGAAGAACTATTTAATCGATATATGTCCAGTTTTATGGACGATAACTCATTTGATGGTAGCGAAGAACTAAAATAAGCAAAAGCGAGATGCTATTAGCATCTCGCAGATCGGGTTAGGTAAGCGTAAAAGTAGGCTTTTGTTATTTGGTTTCTATCTCGGGAGTAATAATGATTGATTTTTTATCTGACTTATCAATCTTGTCACTCAGAATAACCGATAACCAATGCCACTCTTCACTGTTGTTAGCAGCAATTTTTACAACCATTGTTAGGGGTATTGATAATAGCATTCCAACAGGGGAGCTTAGAACTGAGCCCCAAAATACTAAAGAAGCAAAAACAAAAGTAGGACTAATTCCCAGTCCATCACCCATAAACTTTGGCTCAATAGCATTACCCATGATTAAGTTGACAGCAACAAAAATAATAATCACCAATAGGGCTGTTCCGCTACCGAATTGAATAAATGCCAGGCATACAGCAGGTATTGCGGCGACTAAGCTACCTACAGCTGGAATGTAGTTAAAAACGAACGCTAGAAATCCCCACAGCATGTAATGTTCAACACCAATAAACCATAACGCAATACTAATTAAAGCACCGGTGGCCATGCTAATCCATGTCTTAATCATCATGTAGTTTTTAACGGAGTTGATAAAGCTGTCTATTTTTTCGCTGTAATCAACCTTTGAGCATGAAAAGTGAATGATTTTGTCTTTAAATACTCCTACCTCCAAAAGAATGAAGATAGCGGCCAATAAGATCAGTAACGTGTTACTTAATACATCGCCAAAATTGGATAAGATATCGGCACCAACCCCCATAGCCTTTTCAGGATTGATTGACATTAATGTCTCAGATAGTGGCTGATCTAGTATTTTAATTTCACTCAGAAATGGAATATTTTGGACATGCTCTCTGAGCTGCTCTTTGTATTCAGGCATGCCTTTGTAGAAGCCCTTTAAAGCAGAGCCAATAAATTGGCCAATACTTAGTCCAATTGAGAGAACTATGGCAACAGAGGTAAGTACAGCGCCAGAATGGGGGAGCTTAAATCTAATTAACAGCTTAACCAATGGAAAGCAGATAATGGAAGCAAATATTGCAAGCAAAAAAGGAATGATTACACCTTGAGCTGCATTAATCCCGGCAATAATAATTATAAAAAAGGCAAAGTTTGCCAAAATTGTGTATTTGTTTTGTAGATTGTTCATTGTAGGGCCTGAAAATAACAGCAATTCGTGTTAATCGCTTATGAAATATGGAAAACTGCATTATGAGTTTTGCAGTATCAAAATTTGTAAGCAGCAAAATAAACAAAGACAAAACTTATTCACAAGCCACTAATAGTAAGTATAAATTTAATACTTGACCACTAATTTAGTATACCTATCTAGGAAACAAAAGTCAATGGTGCAGTTTGTTTTGTCATCAAAAGCGTCTCAAATTATTTGCATTTACTAATAATCGGTATAATATGTATTAAACAATAAAAATAATAAAAAGAGAAAAATCATGTCATTACCTAATCACGAACAATTAAAAGAGCTTTTTGAAAACAATCCAGAGGCATTTGAAAGAGAAAGAGCAAGGCTTATCTCTGAACATATCTCTTCTAGTCCGGCAGAGACTCAAGAAAGGCTAAAAGAGGCACAGAAAAACCTAGACAACAAGCTGGGTTAATTCAATCGTAAGATTGGTAAAAGGGCAACTATGTTGCTCTTTATTTTTGGGCCAATGATTCTCATTGGAGTATCCAGTCTCGTTCTTGTCTTGTGCTCGGCACAACTTTAATATAAGTGTGAAGTTTGTTTGTGATTAAGTTTATATATTGGTATACTAATTACATAATTCTACTTAGGGATATGGTTTTGGGTAAGGGTAAGATTTTTGCATCTGTTAGTGTTGTGGTAAGTGGCTCGGATGTTATGTTGGTGCCGTCTGATTCAGGTGGATTTGTTAAAGAGAGAAAAGATGAGCTGGTGGCAAGTACATTGTTTTTATCTCCATCAGTAGGGATGTTCTGTCCTGAAATTCATTTGTCCATAGATCCCACAATGAGTAAGTACATCCCTGAGATTGTTAGTGAAGACACTGTGATTTTAAGCAGTGGAATAATAAGAATTAATTATCTGGTATCGTTCTCTTTTGATGATGACGCATTACCAATGAAGGATTTTGTGCTTTTAGATGGACTGCCTGTTTTTATTAATATTGACTCAAGAACATTAAGTGTTCCTTTTGCTTTTGTAGAGTTTGAACAGGCAAAGTCTCTTGAAGATTCATTTTCAACCGAATTAATCGATGTAAAAACAAGGGTATTGTCAGCTGATGAACTTCACTCAAAAAAGAATGTTTTTTATTAATGAACTGGACTAGAAAGGGGGCGAACCATTAGAGCTTGGGATGGTGTTTAGCCCTTTCTTATAGAGTTCAATAGCTTTTTTATGCTTGATTGGTTTTCCATCGATCTGGGGAACATTTTCACTAATCGGCTCGCCTGGCTCATACCATCCTGTTCTTTTCTCTTCTTCAGATAGAGTTCGTTTGTCAATTGTGCTTGCCTCACTTGCCTTGCATGAAGGGCAATAATAAGGTCCACATTGAACTAGGCCTATTCCTACGTCTGCGAACTCAGCATGGCATTCGTTGCATGCACAATAAGGGCAGATTGCCTTAGGCTCATCATATGGGCCTGAGTTACCATCATTAACATACTCGTGTTTACCTAATCCTGTAGACATATTAGCCCCTAAAGCTGTCGCAGTTGTTATTATTGCATTCTTCAAAGTCATGCGGGTTATCTTGCCATGCTATTCGGCCACAGTCGGGACAGTTCATTTTGGTCTTTCCCGAGCTTGGCTTCTTCTTTCTTGGTTTTTTGTACTTTATTCCTGGTGAGCGAACCATTGTTTTTAAATTAATGTTGTCGGATTGAAATACTCTTCGACAGATTGATTTTAGATGAGTTAAAGGCCAAATGTCGAATTCCATTTTTATTAAATGGGTGTATTCATCTGCTTCTTGCTTGGTGAATCTTCTAGCAAAAGAAAGATTGTATGTAAGTCCTCCCATGGAAACAAATGCAATGTCATTTCCATTCCAGTTATTCTTTTTTTGAATAATGTACTCGCCATTAGGATCGATGGTTTCTTGTTTGTAGTCAAGATACTGGTGATCAACACCAATAATAGAAAGCTTGTCCACTTCTGATGCAAGTAATGGAAGTGCCTTGATATTATGATCTAAGCTCTCCTGAGATTGCTCAAGTGTGAATTTCTCCAAGACATCTAAGTTAGTGGCGTAACCTTTTCTGTCCTTGCAATGAAACATTACATTTGTGCCTACATTGCCGTGAGTTGAGCAAAGATAAAACAAGGGTGTGCTTTCCATATTATCTACCTAAATTATAGAGATTTTCAGCAATGTTTGTTGGGATGGTGATTTTGCCATTGCTGCTTGTTGAACTGGATAAGAGTTCTAATATCTCATCCTTTGTTAGGATTATAGTTTTTTTGTTTTTTTCTTTAGCAGATGAGATTTTTGCAAGTATTTCATCTGGTAAATTAACTATGCCTTCGATGTTTAGGTCTAGAATAGACGATTGTGGAAGAGGTTTTGAGTACTCTTCAATAAAGTCTTTCATGTTAATGACATCGGCAGGGGATAGTGACCAAGAGCTATGTTTACTAATTGTGTAGGCCGAATAAATAACTTTATTTCGAAGAATTATTCCTATGCCGGCCTCCGTTTTGGGGACAATTCTTTTCTCAGTTTCTGATTGATTGGACCATCTAAAACCATGGTCAAATAGAAGAACCTGAACATCTTCGAATAAGTCTTCTATTGTAAGCATTTTGTAGTTTATATTTTTCATGGAAAGCTTAATGGTTTGGGGGCTGAGTTAGCCCCCAATTATGGTTAATTGATTAAGTATGATAGGCCAGGAGCCATATACTCTCCATCCACATCATCAGAATCAGGGAGTCTAAACTCGATATTCGACTCAGGAAACCATTCAAAAAATTCAATGTTGAGCAGTTTTTCTGAAGTGGTCAAGGTTATTGTCTTTTTATCTAGAACATGATTCATATTGTAAGCAGTAATAAAGTCAAAACTCATGCCGTTCCAGATAATTTTGTCATTCTTCTTGTCGTACTCGATTGTTTCTTTAGTGCTGCCTCTGGTTAAAAATGCCTGACTGTATCCAAATTCAATCGAGTCAAAAGGAACAAAAATAGAGTGGGGCATGGACTCCATTCTTAATGACAGGTATTTCCCATACGGCTGATTTATACCATCGGTTTGATTTAGGTAGAAATCAAACTGATCATCTGCCAGAGTTGGTTTGTCTTGGCGATTATTAATGATGTCAACATTAGAATCAAAAGCCAAACTTGCTAGGATCGCATTTAGTAATTCTGCATATTTAAGTTTAAATGTGTGGCCAACTAAAATGCCGCTATAATAAACCGGATAGAAGCCATTGCAATTTTTGTGTTCATTGAGATTTTTTTCATCATTCTCATCAATTTTAGAAATACTCCAGCTTTCGGTTACTCCCTCGGCATCATCCTCATTGAGAAGATTCATATCTCCAGTAGGATATTGAATATTAAGAATGCTTAGTAATGATTTACTAAGAAAGCTGGGTGCAAAGAATCCAATAAATCGACCTTCCTCTAGAGAGGACTTAAGTCCTACGACAAAATCTTTATCAGACCATCGATAGGAGGCGTTAGAATCCCAATACTTTTGTAGTTGCTGGTATCCGCCGTTTTTAAAGCCAAGGCCTTCGCAAATGCAGTCTCGTAGCTTGTTACTGCGCTTGTCTGAAATTTTAAAATCAAAATATGCACCGTAAGCTGAATTTAGGTTTGAGATTAGCTCATTTAGTTGAGCGTCATTTTTAGGGGTAAATATGAAAGACATCGCTTTCTCCAATTCTAATTACAACAAAACTATAAAATTGTATCGGTTCAGTTCAGTTTCGTTGCAGAATTAAAGTTTGCAATATTTACGAAATTGACAGATTACTAGCACCAAAATTGGCTCGATACATGCCAGGGATCACTCCCCGTTAAGACCTGCTATGGCTAAGATAGCAGTCCTTAAGCGTTGAAGTAATTATAGCACTAGATAGCAAAAATGTCAATATTAACCATTCTGTTTTTGTTTTTCTTTCTCTTTTTTGTCTGAGAGAATAAGTTGTTCTGCTGCGATTCTTACATCATCATCTGAATCAGGTTGACCTAGCCATTGTCTAAACATCCATGCTTGACTAATTTGCTTAACAAAATGACTGAAGTGATCAGGCTTAATTGATAAGTTAAAATTATCATTTGCTTGGTTGCAAATAATGCTGGCAGGGTGCTGTGTTATAGAAAAAATAAAGTATGCATTTGTTTTGTTTTCACTTGAAGAGCTAGATGGCAAATACCCCATAAGTGTTGTCATGCAGGTATCGGTTAAAAGCTCTCTGTACCTTTTCCCAATTGAAACGAGCCAGTTGTTGAAGTTACTTGTATCGGTCGATTTTAGCTCGTTTTGTAGCTTGCTCTCAAATACCACGGATTGTTGTTCTATAAGGGCCTTAAGCATTTGTTCTTTGGTTTCAAAATTACTATAAATTGAAGACTTAGAACCGCCTATCTCTTGCCAGATAGTATTAAAAGTGGTTTCTCCATAACCAAATTTGTTAAAGCATTCTAATGCATGGGACAATATTTCAGTTCTTTTCTGCATTGTTCGCTTTTTATGACCATTCTCAGACAAAATTTAAGCCTTGTGTTAGATACAATAAAATATATAATGCAACTTTAGCACACAAGAATTAGTTTGTTAAATAAAAATATTGAGGCGATAGAGATATTGCTGGTATTGAATGGATAGGCATCTGAAAAATGGAAGTTGCACAGCTATATAACCGGAGTAAATTTTGACCGCAAACCCAATTGTTGAAAGAACTAAAGATATATTATCCTCAAATAATGACCTTAAGGTTATAAGTTTGCCGGAACATCTCATGAGATTGAGAGATATCTGTGTAAATTCTGAAAGTGATGTAAAAGACGCTGTACCGGTAATGAATGAAGATCCAGGCTTCATGTCTTATATCATAAAAACAGCTAACAGTGCGTACTACAACCCCGCTAGCTCAAATGTTTCTGACATTAACAAGGCATTGATAAGAATAGGATTCTATTTTGTAGGGAACTACTCAATTCTTTATGCAACAAAAACAATGCATGACATTGAAAACGGTCCAGAAATAATTATAGAACGATTAAAAATGAACTGGAATGTTTCGATACAGCTGTCGGATACAGCGATGGGCTTGCTTGATTTGGCGAAGAAAAATGGCATAGTTAGAAATGAAGTCGAAATATCAAAATTGATGACTACATCAGTTTTGTATCACGTTGGAAATCTTTGTTGTATAGCCTTAGCTAATCAAATGATCTCTGAGGGGATTGAGATCTCAGTTGATCAAATGATAGAAGCAAAAAATAAGTTGTCTAAGACTTTTCTCAGAAGAATGCTGATAGATATTGGATATGATATCGATGAAGTGAATGCATTAATAGGAGTAACTGCGCAAGAAGGTCCTATCAATTATATTGATTTTATTCATGCTGGCATCATTAAAAACAGAACAGAGAAATTAAGCAGCATAGTGACAAGTCGCTTAAAATCTCTTGAAATATTATAGCCTTACTAATATTTGTGACTAATTGGTTAGATGATACAGTTAGTCATAAATATTTCTAAACCTGGCCACCATTAATGAGCCTATCGACAAAGCAAGAAGTCCAAATAGTGCAACTAAAGTTGTGACTTGAATGTGCATGTCACTTGGCTCTATAGAGAAATTTAAAGTAATAAACTTTGGCATTAGACCAAAAAGTCCAATCATTACTAAGTATGTGCCGGTTAGGTACATTTTGTTCTGTGCTTTTATAAAGGCTATTAAATTTTTCATAATTTATCCAAACGGTGAATAGTCTGGTATCTCATTTGTATGTTTAAAATCATGGAGCTCACGACACAGTTCAATGTCAAAAACAGCCCACCTGCTATAATCATCATTGTCCTTAGACTCAACTAGCATATGTGGAACATTGAACTGATTGTACAGATCAATGTTGTGAGTTTCTTTGCTAATCTTTGATAAGTCAAGCTCGCCTTTTTTATCATAGTCAAGGCTCATATCTGGAATAGAACAATATTTTCCGCCGGATGCCTTGAATGATTCAATTGAAATTCGAGCTCTATCAATTGCTTCTTCACTTGCTGGCTTATCACCGTAAAACTCTATTGAGATCACAGGCTTTCCATCTATCATTACATATGGATAGTTATGAGAGTGAGTTATGCAGGTAAGCAATCTCAATTCATAATCTTCACCATCAATATCTATAGAGTTTGAAATTTTAAAATTTGGCATAAGTTATCCTTTAGGGTTCCAGATACAAAGTTCTCTTTTTTTAGATGCTTTGAAAGATTCAGTGAAACCATTTGGTACTGGGCCTGTTCTTCCTGTTGCACGTGCCTGACTGGTAGATTTGGAAATACCTAACTCAACAAGAAGGTTGGGAATTTCTGTCGATTGACATAATTCAAAATCTTCATCTGTAAAAATTAGCTCTAAATCTTCTGCTTTCCAATCACTACTAGCAATGACTACATTTATTACCATACGATACCTATTGTGATATATTATCTATTCAGATAACGTGTAAATCAATAAAAACAGAAGAACTAAATGGGCTATAATTTTGTAAACCTAAATTTGTTTAATTTTGTACTTTGGTTTCAATGACAGCAACATTGCAAATAAGTAAACTAATTGAATAATTTAGTTAAGATAACAATGTTTAAAGTCCCCAAAACAAAAAAATCTCCTGCCAATATATTATACTGAGCTCAGGAGATTTGTCAATTGGTATATGTTTCTATCCGTTTTTTAAGATTCGTTGCTTTGAACGATCCCAGTCACGATTTTTTTCGGTCTCTCGTTTATCGTGCGTGTTTTTGCCTTTCGCCACACCGACACTGACTTTTGACCATGAGCCTTTCCAGTAAAGAGATGTTGCTACTAGGGTCATGCCTTTTTGATTAACAAGACCAACTAGGCGATTAATTTCACGCTTACTCAAAAGTAACTTACGTACCCTTGTAGGATTGCAAACAACATGTGAAGAAGCTTGCTTGTATTCTTGAATATTCATGCCGGAAATAAATGCCTCCCCATCACGAATGTAGACATAGCTTTCAGCAATACTTGCTTTACCTTCGCGAAGAGATTTAACTTCCCAACCCTCAAGCTTTAGTCCAGCTTCAAGAGTTTCATCGATATGATATTCAAAACGAGCTCTATCATTCTTTGCAATGGTGTTTGGATTTGATTTCTTTTTCTTAGCCATTTTTATTTCTCAGAATAAAAGAAAGGCTGCCAAAATTAGTGACAGCCTTTTGAAAATAAATCCGCTTAATAAAGGCGAACTCTCAAATTGGTGGAGCTGGGCGGAATCGAACCGCCGTGTCAAACCACTTTATCTTAGGTACTACATGTTTAGTTTGTCTTTAATTTCGCTAAATGGCTGCGAACAAACACGCCACCAAGTAACTATCCTGAATTATGTCTTATGCTTCTGCTCTCAGGAGGGAGCTTCCACACCAGCTTGTCTGGGTTTGACCTTTTGTTATTCCCCTTCATACAAGCGAAGGCTGGGGCAAAAGGGCCCTAGCAGGGTATTAAGCTGCTAGTGCTACTGAATCGTCATTTGCGATTGTTTTTTTGCGGTTTTTTTACGAGGCCTACCGCACCTCGACATGCACCTTCAGACTCCGTTGATCTGGTCGAAACCTGTATCAGCCCCTGAGGTATGTCATATATAATAGCAAAAATACTGAGATTGTCAACAGCTATAAGCAAAATAAATTAATGTTATTTCAGCTCAACATTATAAATAGTGATACCAATAAGGATTTGGAGGTAATTCATGATATAATATCTTCTATAAACTAATTGTAGGATTTTATAATGAAACTTAGAAACATCTTGCTAGCCACGTGCATAATGGCTGGCATTTCTAATGCAGTAATTGCTGATGAACAATATACTGTAAGGGTTCCTCTTAAGGAGAGGCTATCAAACTGGGATACTGCTAGTTCAATTTTTTCAAACTGGATTGACAAAGGGAGTCATTATAATTGTTTGTCATGGACACCAGATTCAAATGCAGTTGACTATGGTACAGGCTTTTTGCAATCCAGGAGCTGTAGTCAAAATCAAGAAAGAACTGAAACCATGAGAAAGTTTGATAAATTTTCAAACTCGTTCAGTAATATTGGTACAAAGACTAATTCTCAAACGATAGCGGAAGCGGAGTCTAGGTCTGGAACCGGTTTAAGGCGCAACTGGGCCTCGTACACTTCAATAGTTTCTTCTTGGGAAAATGATGGGGTTCCTCATCATGTCGCTGAATATTCACCGGCAGCTAATAACCAAACAGCGAATTTTGTACAGTCTAGAACCTTCAAACAAGATCAAATTCGTCATGAGCAGCTAAGAGAGAAAGATTCAATCACTAATGATGTTAGAAATGTGGGAAGCCCAATTGCTGAAAATCAAACGTTAACTGAGTCTGAAAGTAGGACTATTGCGGTTGCCAGTTCAGGATGGGTAAATAATGGTTCAGCTCACTCCTACTCATCTTGGTCTCCTAGTCAGTCATCGAGAGCTAATGGAGATTATTTTACTCAAACTAGAACACATCAGCAGCCTAAAGTGATGACATACACAATGAAGTCCGGCTCAACTGTTATAAAGACTAACTTGTCTACAAAAACTGATTCTATTAGTGAGTCAAGAAGTGTTCCTGGAACTAGGCCTCTTGAGTGGAGATGGCATGAATACAAAAGTAGACTGAGTAGTTGCGGTGGAACACCAATAAGATCATCGGGTAGAGGCTCTTGTAGCTCTAAGAACGCTACCTATAAATCATGTTCTCGTGATTACGGAGCTCCAGGCAATAATGTTTATTGGTCAGTAACAACAAAAAGATGCTACTAATCAGGCATAAAAAAGCGCATGAAAATGCGCTTTTTTTATCTGATAAAATTATGAATTATCTGATCATTTCTCTTGATGAAGACTCAGGTTCTTCCCATTGTCCATGCTCATTTACAGCAAAAGCAATTTTACCTTCGACAATTGGGCCGTCATAGAAGTACTCACCAGAGTTTGTTGCTTCGAATAAATATTTAGGGTCTACAACTGCTGCTATCACATGGTGATTATCTGAGTAACTTACGGCCATTGTTTGAGCATGTGATGCAACCCAGCTTAGTAATTTTTCTTGGGCTGTTTTGGGATCAAAGTCACCCTCAAGAAACTTTTCCATCTTTCTGTATGCAGAAGGCGTGATTGCAGCAATAGGATTAACTAAAACGTAGTCCATGGGCTTAAATGTAGTTGTTCTGTCATTTGTGGCCCTAAGCATAATTACCTTTCTAGTTGTCTTAGAGCTAAGGGAGTCGCCTTTTTCGTTTCGCCTTTTATTGATTGCAACTTCTGAGTCTTCTAGTAAATTATCAAACCTCTCAAGCTCAAAGTTTTTAAAAGACTTTTTAATTATTCCATTTTTTTCTTCAATGTTGACAATCTCTTCGTGTTTAGAGAGAGAATTAATGTCTCTATCGCCAAGATCGTCTAGTTGAAAATTATTAAAATTAAATACTTTTACTTGTGTCATTATGAGTCTCCTTTTATTTATTATATCAGAAAATAGAGACTTGTATAAATTAAATAAGGATTGAAAAAAAAGGCCAAAGGCCTTTTATGCTGCATTTAGATTTAGATTTTCAATATTGAGAATATGACTCTCATTGAGAGTGTATTGCTCCTTTCTTACATGTGATTTAACTGAAGTCATAATTTCTTCATGTAGTGAGCAACAAATACTTTGTCCAATAATCTGTGCTGCCTTATCAATAGGGGCCCAATCCAAATCAAAAGTATCAGGAATGCAATTCAGTTCTTCTTGAACAATTACCGGAAGGCGATAGTAACGCCCGTAATACTCAATAACAACAGCATCCTTAACATCTTGCCCCTGAGCCTTGGTGAGCGTAGGTGAGAAAGGCTTATTCTCTGATATGATACGAGCTCGCCCTAAACGAATAGAGTCTTTAACTACTTTTGTATCAGTAACATCCTTTTTCAATATTTCATCGATATGAGGCATGATAACTTCATTCCAAACGTTACGCGAATACTCTTTTGGCTGTGGAAATTCAAATTCAGATTCAAGCATTGTTGCAACAAGATACATGCGTTTTCGACTAGTTAGCCCACCGTGTTCACGTGCATCAAATACTTTTTGATGAACTTTATATCCTCTTCTCATCAACTGAAGCTGAACCACAGAGTTGATCGGTGAAGACATGAAGCCTGGTACATTTTCCACGACTAGAACAGGAATTTTCAAACAGTCCAAAATATCGAGCATTGGAACGAACATGTCTAGTGTTGATGACATGTCTATAACTGACTCTTCTTTGCTTTTCTTTGTCTTTAGTGGGCTGTAATCATCGCATTGTAAGGAGAAGTGACCTACGGAAATAGGGGCGGAACCAACTATTTGTGCGAGTCTATCTGGATTTAAGTTGTAGATATCTTCATTTATCAAGACACGAGGTTTTGAATTAATTAGAGCAGACATGCTGGTCATTTCTGTATAGTCAGCTGAGTCTCGTTTTTCATTAGGTCGATATTCAATTAAGGTATCAATTCTAAAGCCTGATTTTTCTAGAATGTGGCAATCAACGCCACCGCTCATTGCAACCAGAGTGTTTATTTGCTCTTCTGGATTAAGATCCTTTAAAGCATGAAATTGAATTTCTGTTACGGGTAGGAATGTCAATACGCCATAACGGAATGTAATATGAACATGAGTATGATCACCCAGTGATTCATCAATAAGCTTCTGGCTGGCAATTTGAACCAGACGTTCTTTGCGCTTAGATACAGGATTTAATGGATTCGCACTGCGAGAATTATATGTGCGAGAATAAACTTTCTTAGATTTACCATCGGCAATTTCTTGTTCATTGGCAAGTCTTACTTGAATGCCTTTATTTTTGCCTAATGATTCCTCTATAACTTGCTGACCATCAAAACCAAAAACCAAAAGCCAGTTGCTTGATAGCGTTACACGGCGCTTATCACCCAGGTTCTGAATCTTAAGTTGCTTAGTTGCAACCTCAGGTATCTTAACCAAAATCTCTTTTGTTTTAGAAGTCATTTGCATATCCAGTCAATCAATTAATTTTAATTAGTATACTATATTAAGATACAATTGTCAATAAGTATTGAGTTTAACTAGCAATAACAATGGTCTGTGGTAAAATAGAAGAAGGAACTGGTTAAATTCAAAAATTTATTTTTGGCAAAAGGTGAAATCAAATATGATAAACATGATTGTTAATCAAAAAACAAAACGTGCTTACAAGTACGAAACAAAAAGTGAAGCCATAGAGGCAGAAGGCAAATTGCCTGATTTTGATAGTGTATATGAAAGATATCAGATTGATACTCGGGTTGATGAAGATGGAAATCTCTATATATCTGACAAAACAATCGAAGATATGCATGAGGAAAAAATGATTGCCAATTTGGATAGTGAAGTTTTTAGCTTGAATGATCATGATGCTTTAGAAAAAGAAATTTTTGAGAGATTTGATATCAAGCCAGTACAGTTTGGGTATGATTTCGTTGTGAATCAAGATAAAGATTTGGACTCAAACAACGATATGTCTTTTAAATAAGGAGGTTACAATGACAGTATTGATTAAAGAAAAAGAAGCCATGAAGCCTACAAATGCCTTTGTAGTGACATCTTGGGCATCTTTAGGGATCGCAGCATCTGCATTTCTAATTGGGTTATGGAATGCTAATTTTCAGTTAAATGAAAAGGGGTTTTATTTAACGGTTTTCCTGTTTGGTCTCTTTAGTGTTATTACGTTGCAAAAAACGGTAAGGGATGAGTTAGAGGGGATTTTTGTAACAAAAGCATATAAAACCCTTAATATCGCTTGTGTTGTCGCCCCAATACTACTGATGATCATTGGACTGTTTAATGTTCAGACATTAGAACTGAACGAGAAAGGTTTTTTTGCAATCTCATTTGCTATGACATTATTTGCTTCAATCGTTGTTCAAAAAAACATACGTGATTTAGCAATGTTTCAACCTTTGGACCCGGGCGAAAAGATACAGGTTTTATCGAAATTTGATAAAAATGAAAATCTTGAAAAAAGCGAAAATAAATAAGCGCAAATATTTAGAGACCGGATATCCGGTCTTTTTTTTCATAAGGAAGTGACTCAGTGTTAAAGTTATTTAAAAATCCAATATCAATCATGATTACATCGGTTGTATTGTGGATGCTATACCCATCATTGATTAATTTAACAATTGGTTATTCAGATATTTTTTCTGTGGCTGCAATAGTCCATGTTCTTGCTGCTTTGTCTAATGTGGCTTTAGTGCTTGTAATATTCAAAGGTAAGAGTGTTTTTTCATCTTTCAGAGAAAGTGAATCTACGCGGAGGTTGGCATTTCCATCCTTGATGTCGGGGTTATTGATATGTGCTAATCACTTGTTATTGTATGCAGCTTTAGAGTCTTCCAATGAGCTGGATTTCCTGACAATTATAATATTTGAAACATGGCCATTATTCTTCTTCTATCTAGATTCTGTTTTTAGAAGAAAAGGAGAGGGAATGCTATGGTCTGATGCAGTTCTGTCAGGTGTGGCCTTTATTGGATTTATTATCTTAAGTATGGCGAAGGTAGATTTAGGCAACTGGGATGTTTCAATCGATGATCCATTACTAACAGTTTCATTAGCTTTTCTAGGCGGGATTGCAATGGCATTTAATTGCTTGTACAGAATGAAAACCCTAGATGAATGCAACAAGATAGCGACAAAAAACAAGCTCAATCTAAGTCAGTTTCAGATGTCTTTGATTACTGAGGCGATTGTGAGAACGATTGCGGCACCGTTCTTCATCTTAATGCTATTTATTTATGGCGAAGCATCGTTTCAATTTACAGGAGAGCAGTGGTGCATACTCGTGTTGGTTGGGGTGGGAATTTTGTCATTCGGAAGCCTTCTCTATGATTTAGCAATATTTAAATCAACTAGTTCAGCGATTACCTCTATTTGGTACTTTATGCCGGTTGGTGCTGTTTTAAGTTTATCGATGATAGAACAGAAATGGCTAACAATGAGCGAGGTATCAGGGATTGTTTTAATTTTGTTTGCAAACATCATGATAGGGACAAGAATTCGGCTTTCTAAAAAGGTACTAATGACAATAGTTGCCTTAAGTGTCTCTCTGCTTTTCGCTCTATAAAAAAGCCCTGAACTTCAGGGCTTTTATCAATAATAAGCTATTCCCATTCTGGGTATTTGCACTTAATTTTAGTGTCTTTAGGGATTTCACTAGATGTTTTGTTCTTAAATCCTGATTTTTCCATCTCATCTAATATCTTAATCATTAAACCTAACGGAGTTTTTGACTTCAATCGAAGTAGCGGTCGATAACCAGCATCGCTTTCTTTCATGTGGGTATCAATTCGACATATCCAATTCTTATCCCCTTTATGAGCCATACAGAAGTAAACGAACGGCAAATAATTGATAAGATCATCGATTAACTCATTAAGCTCCTTGACCAAAGGATGAGGTAGCTCTGAATAAAGGGAAAGAAGATCAATAAGGTTTAGCTCACTTTTGCTAATTAGAATAGGCGACAAATCTTCATCGCTTTGAGATAGCGTCAAACAAAAGTCTGATATTCTGGTTCTGCCGATTTCAAAATAGGCATTTTCATACGCTTTTGTATGAGTTTTGTGTTGTTCAAGGATGAGTTTAAGATCATTGCTTGTTCCGGTAAGAGAATTGGCCTCATCTATGTTGGATTTGAAATAAGTGTATTCTGAAGGCGATTTGCCTAGTGAAAGAGCAATAGCTTTTTCTAATTTTTCATCAAGAGGAATGCTTCGTTGAATATAAAACTCAATAGCTTTCTTGATGCTTAATTCATAATCGCACAAGGATGCTTTATTATTGATATTGTCAACAATAGAAGCAATTCCTAAAGCATCAATAAAATCACTCTCATTGGTTACATTCTCATAGGAGCCAATGGCCTTTCTTAAGCCTTTTTTTACTACTGGTAGTGATAAGTCTCTAAATTTCATCGTTGCTTCCTGTAGCCTTTATTAGCGCCTTTTCGGCAAAGCTAATACATTCATCAATATTCTTTGAAACTTCGCCAGCAAGAGCTCTTTTGAGAGCCTCAAGAAGTAAAACGTTTGACTCGTAAAGCTCTGGTGAAGCCGACATGAGAGTGAGATTTCGTTTTGTTAGCTCTTTATCTTGATTAGGTTCTTTCGAGACAATAGGTTGAAGTATATCTTTTCCTCTACTGGTCGTGATCTTTAGAGATGGTGAGGTTTCAACTACCCAAGGTTCTAAAAGCTCCTTATCAAGATCTAGTCTTGTTATTTTCAATTTCTCTCTCCTTTTTAAGATCAATTGTTTTTGGTATATCTAAGCCAATAGATGAGTAGTAGGCGTGTTTTATGGGTCTAGAGAAATTTCGCTCTTTCTCGATGGTAGTTACATTATGCTCAATGCAAATTGTAATAATGTGTTCAATCCATCCACCAATTTTAAGATCTGGCCAGTGATGATTACGAAGAAGTGTCGCTGTCATTTGAAGACAGTTTGTTCTTTTCTCTTCATCGCTGAGTTGACTAGATAGGTAATCAGCTCTATTGCAGAGCTGTGTTAGCGTATTTAAGTCCACTATAGGAGTCTCATAATTCCACCAGGCTTATCTTCTGGTTTCTCTGTGAGCTCTTCAATTGCTTCATTGTTTTGGTCGGCTTCGCCTTTGACCACGCTCATCTCTAATTGGTCGCTTGAGGCATCTTCAGGGCACTCAATACCCATATTTCTAACTTCCTCTAATGTGGCTGGCGTGAATTGAGTTCCAGAGCCGTTTTCTCTCGCGTAGATGGCGACCAATGAATACAAAGGGATGATAATCTCGTGACCAATTTTATTAAAGTAGCCAGTGCAACGAATTGATTCACTGTCAATTACAAGGTTTGTGCATGCTCTTTCAGCAAGATTTAAAGTAACTTGACCATCATTCACTGCAAAATCGGGAACCTCAACTCCAGGAAGAGTTGCTAAAGCGACAATGTGAGGAGTCAATTTGTTCTCGGTAATCCAGTTATAAAACGCCTGTGCTAAATGTGAAGTGAGTGGTGTCATTTCTTGATTCATGCTTTAATAGCTCTCTGTTTTCTTAATTGATTTAAGCAACTATATCAAAATCCATGATAAAAGTCAATGCACTCAAACATTATGATGTTGACTTTTTACGAAAAAGTAGTATACTAATATCTAATCAAGGAGTTTTTTTGAAAGATAAAACAAATCTAATTGTAGATAAGAAAGAGTTATTGGGTTTTGAGTGTGTTTATGCGCTTGATTTTGACGGTGTGTTTTCTGAGAATTATTTTTCAGTTGGCGCTTCAATGATGTCTTGGATTGACCCTAGACTTAAGGGGTTTACTGATGATTATCCTCAGTATTTTTCAAGAATAAATGATAGTTTGCCTGCCATGAGAGCTGACATCTTGTATGGGATTCAGATTGATTCATTGCAAAAAATAGTTCACCTTTGTGAAGATACAAATGGGGTGATTGTTATTGTTTCATCCTGGGTTAATAACGATAGCACCGCTGTAGCTTTTCAAGCATTGATAGACTACTTATTTCCATCTGAAACAAGGGGTAATGTAATTATTGGCTCAACTAACGGTGTTTCAGGCCCTTCAAGAGAGACAGCTTTTTTTAATTGGATAGATTGCCATATTGAAGAACCTGTAGAGCTTATAGCTATTGATGATTCTGCTGAAATTTTCTTTCCAAAAATGACAGAAATGAATAGGGTAATTAATGTTAATTCTAGGAATGGTTTTGTAACTGATGACTATATCTTGGCGACATCAAAATTAGGAAAGACTTGTAGTACATGGACAGGGATCGCCTCAAGGTTGAAAGAAACTAAAGCGCCAGTTGCTAGCTTGGATGCTCTCTGGGAGAAGGTTAAGTCCGCAACTAAATAGTAGCCTTCGAGAATGTTTGTTAGTACCATAATCTAATAGACCGTTATCTAGTAATTGCCAATTTTTGGCGCATTGGTCAACCACCTGTGCTAGAAAATAGCCAGCAATGTTTAGCAGGAGAAAAAATTGAAATACTTAAAGAAAAACCTAGTGGCTTTATCGCTTTGTTTGGTTAGCGCATGTTCTGTGGCTGCACAAGAACATTATCCTTTAGATGTAATTATTGCTGATTCAACAACTGTTCCAGATAGGGATGATATTGAGGTGGTAAAGGTAGATTCAGAGTATGCCGAAGTTACCATGGATAAAGTCAACATGTGTAACATGAAAGGAATGCGGTTTGAGTGGGATGAGTTAGTAATAAAAATTCCAGAAAACCAGATGTCAGTAGAGGAATTATCTAGCGTTGAAGTTTACATCTCTAACGAGAAATATTCTTTGGATTTGTCTAGTAAAGGCAAGTATACGGTCAAAAAAGGAGGCCGGAGCCGATATTTTGAGTTAGTTGATTCTGAATTCCCATATTATGAGATTGTCATTGATGAAGATGACTATGTAAATTCAGGCTGGCCAGTAAATGCGATTATTGACATAAAAACCAAGTCGAACCATGAAACAAGATTCATTACTGATATTGTTCAATCTGATGAAAATATGGAAAAACAAATGCCTTTCTCCATTTTCTTTGAGCAGGGGTATATTGGTACAAATCTAGTGGAACCAGTTAAGTCAGGGCAAAGCAATGTTGAGGTCAAATATTATGTTGAATATGCTGACTATGCAAAAACCTTCTCAATTGATGTTTCTACAAACATGGCCCATAACCCAATGTTTTATGAGGTTTTAAATTCAAAAGACATGAAAAGGCTTGAAATTTATTATCAGTTTCCTTCTGATGGTTCCTTAAAGAAAAGCAAATATAAAGTACAGTTAAAGCAGGAAGGAAGTGCTCATTTTAATAATTGCGAACTTCCTCTTAGATAAATAACCGGCCATTTGGCCGGTATTTTACATGGTAGCTTCATGTTCTTGATCGATGGTCTGGTTTACGGACTTATCCAGTCCCTCAAAGATAATGTTTAATGAGCGCTTAGCTTGCCCTATTGAATCCTTTAGTACCATAAGTCGGTAAAGACCTTCACTACCTTCTTCAGACTGTCCTTGCCATTTTCCAACGTGAATTCTGACATTTTCAAGCTTGAGAGAAGGATTTGGGTCCATTATTGATATGGTTGTTGAGTGAGAAATCGAAATATTATCTGATTCAAGAAGATCTTTTGTTCTTTGAAATATTTCTTTATTGAAATTAAAATCCCCATCTTCCATGTCGTCTTGACTAATAAGCTCTACTGCACTGTTTTTTGGTATCAGGTTTGAAATTCGCCTTTTTGCCTGTTCTTGAAGAAACCCTTTATGATAATCATTCATAAAGTCAATTGTTTGATTTATACACAATTCCAGGGCAACAAGTTCTTCATAGCCTGAAGTGCCTTTTTCCAATTCACCTTGAAATTTGTGCATTTTAAAAGTAAAGTTCTCGGGATTATTGTCTGGCATCGACAATTTAATCGATGTTGTTGTGCCTGCAATGTTTGATTTTAATTCTTTAATTTCCATTGTATGCTCCATTTTTATACATGGTAAATATTATACCATGTATATTGGCATAATCGTTGTTTTAGCATAAATTAATATGATCCAATAAAGGAATTACCATGTTCAGAAAATTAATAACTGTTGTAGCTCTCTTCTCGTGCTGCTCGTTTGCATCAGGTGTTGATGATTATACTTATTCATTAGGTGTCGATATAGGTAATGCAAATGGAGATGAGGCATATTCTTTTTTAGGAGCTAGGGCAGGTTATAAGATTAGCAAACAATGGACTGCCGAGATAGCATACCGAGATTATGATGTAAAAATCAGAGAAGTAGAATTGAAAGCAAAACACTATCCTTTTGACTCTTCTTTTGGTGGTGCCTACATATCCTTTGGTAGCTCGTACACTTCAGGGGATTTGGTTGGTTTAAATATAACCTCTGAGCTAGGCCAGAACTTCGTTATAGAGAATGGATATACAATCACTCCATTCGTGGGCGTTGGCTTAGGTGAAAACAGCCAGATATTGGCAGGATTAAGCATTGGGTTTAATGCGTTGCACACCAACAGACCAAGATCTACAACGGAAAGAGTAGAATTTAAGCCAGTAACAGAGTCGTTTATTGATAGTGATTATGATGGAGTAGTAAATCAGTTAGATCAATGCAATGGAACTGATGCCGGCCTAGTTGTGGATGGTGTCGGATGCCCGATCATAGAATCTGCCGAAGACCGATACCGGTTGGAAATTAATTTTGAGCACGATAGCTCAAAAATAGATAGTCAAAGTTATTCAAAGCTCACTGATTTTGCAATCATCCTTAAGAATAACCCTGATGTAAATGTAGTAATTCATGGACACACATCAATTTCTGGCCCTGCCAAATACAATAAACTATTATCAAAAAGAAGAGCAGATTCTGTGGTTTTTGAATTAACGAATGCTCACTTTATTGATGCCGGAAGACTAAAAAGCAAAGGGTGGGGTGAGGAAAAACCTATTGTGAAAGAAGAAACAAGTCTATCCGAAAAGAAGAATAGGCGTGTTGAAGCTGAATTCATTGTAAAAAAGATTAAAAAACTGAGAAAAACAGGTTACGAATAATGATTTTACATATCAATTGTGGTATAGTATGCACAACTTGGCATTTCGCCAAATTTAACTATACTCTCTGGAGGCAATTTGAAGTTTAAGTTTCAGGCAATGGCATTGATAGCATTAATGCTCACAAAGAGTTCCGTTATGGCACAGTCTTTAACTTTGATTGAAGAAAAAAAGGAAGGTCAGTATAAATTTAGAAATTTTGACAATGAGCAAGGGATGATTGCAGTTAAGGATTTGAAATCGATTAGCGATTTTTCAAATGAATTCTCACAGCCTTACAGCAATCTAGACGAGCTTTATGAACACGCAATATATGCGCAACTAGAGTTAGAAGGTGTGCTAAATCAAATATCAAAAATCACTGGTTCAGATGTAATACTCGCTGGTGTAAAAAACAAAGAAAGAGCAAGGGAAAAAATCAAAGCTAGCCTAGGTGGTGATGCATCTAAGATTACTGACTTGGCACGCGGAACGCTTGTTGCTGATAGTGTTCAAGATGTTCTTGATGGTTTCAAGAAACTTGAGGACGTTGCAACAGTGGTTTCTGTTAAGAATCGATTTAAAGAGCCTCAGCCTTCGGGATACAGAGATCTTAAGGTTCTTGTTGAATTAAGCGAAACTAAAATTATTGCTGAAGTTCAAATTCACTTAAGAGCAATTGCGGAAGTAAAGAGTGGCCCAGAGCATGATCTTTATGAAATTGTTCAAAAGATTGAAAGAAATGCAAAATATGAAAATAGAGCCTTAACACAGCTTGAGTCAGTTCAAATAAACTATGCAAGAGCGGAGTCTCAGCAACTGTACCAGCATGCATGGAACCTGTATAAGCCCGTAGAGATCTATTGTGCTGCATAGTAAAGACATTAAACAATAAGAAAAGCCCTAGGCACAAATGCTAAGGGCTTTTTTAGATTTAAACACTGCGTATGGCAATGCTTCAATATTTTATCGACCAGTTATTTCGATTTGGTCTTTCTTTGATTTGATAGGGAATTCGAATGCAGGAAGACAGTCGCAATCAGAGCCATCTAACAATTCTTCAATGGAAACAATATCGTTACTTTTTAAGTTAACAACTTCTAATGAATTTTGATCGATATTACTAGCCAGGTTAGGACAGTAGAATTTACCACCATTTCTTCTTAATAAAATATCGCATATAAATCCCAAAGAATCATTGCAGTAATAATTTAGCTCGATACGACTGGTGAAATCAAGACTATAGTCGTTGTCAAAGCCATCATAGCCAATGAGTTTTAGAAACTCTCCAGACGTTTTGCTTCTTATTCCATACATAATGTTACCTCATATAAATTAGAAGCTCATTATACTTTCAAATAGATAAAATGTCAATAATAGCAAGTGTTTACACTAAAAGACATTGACAAGCAAAGGATTTATTGACAAATACGATAATAATGTTATATTATATATATTATTAATATAGTCTTAAAGTAGTAGGTTTGTAGTGTCAGTTGCAAGTTTAGATTTGGGTGATATTGTTCTTCCAGATATAGAAGGAGATCCGGGATTACCTGAGCTTGAATCCATTTCAAAGAGTGGAAATGGTGCTCATTACATAAGCACTAAAGAACTCTTTATTGGTACGAATAAGCGAAGAGATGAAAGAAGATCTGCCTCTTGGGATGTGGTTGGTTCATGGTGCAGTGGACAGTCTTTTGAGGCGATAACTTCAAATATTTCTGCTTCAGGCCTATTGATGTTTACTGGGAAAATGGCAAAAGTTGGAGATAAGGCATACCTCAAAATAAAGGGATATGTGTACGGTCAAACATATGAGTTTGATGCTGTTGTAGTGGTAAAGCACTCATCTCTTTGCAGAAATCATTTTACTTGCGGGGTTGAATTTATCGCTATCAAAAAAGGAAGCAAGCAATTTATTGTGGATTATGTTTCTGGAAATAGCCCATTTGTCTTGCGGGAACTTCGTAATGAAAAATCGATAAGAGAGCTTGAAAATGAGATCACTCAAGAGATGTTTGATTCTGAGGACATTGACATGGCTCTAGAGTCTGAAAAAATAGATAGCCCAATATAAATGCTAATATTCTGAAGAACGACACGAAATGTGTCGTTTTTTTCATCTCTGAATACATGTATCTGTCAATATTTATCTAATTAATAATAAGTGCTTTTTTAAGTCATTGTTAGGAGTTGGTTAAATTATGGTGATTTCTTCTTTTAATATATACTAAACAGCTAATATTTTTATTGCCATTGATGGGTGTTATTGCTAAAGTATCGCCATAATAATAGCAAATATAAATATTGGTGACACCATGACTAATTCAAAACAAAGCAAGCAAAGAAAGAATTCACTATATAAGATGTTTCTATACTTAAGTGTATTGTCTCTTGCTTTATTTGCCATGTGGAGCCAGCTGGCGCTTAAGCCTCACTATGATTACTCTAAGGTTATTTTAGAGTCAGAAGTAATGACTAAATCAATCTCTAATGAGATGGTTGAAAAAACTAAAGACATTAATGGCTTATTCTTTTTGACACCAAATAATATCGAAAAAGTTGCGATATGGCAGATTGAGATAATTTCAGAAATATTAGCGAATAATGATGAATTGTCATTTGAAGAGAAGAAGGAAAGGCTATCAGAGTCAAGAGCACTCACTACTGAAGCTAAGATGCTTCACTATGAAATGTGGAACATTCAAATAACTGTGTTTCTTATGCCAATCTTCTTTTTTATTGTAGGTGTAATTTCTAGAGTGATCCGCTCAAAGAAAAACCCTAGTTAATTGGTTAGTAAAAAATCCCTCATCTTGCAATGAGGGATTTTGCGTTTGTTAAAGAATATTCAATAGGTTAGATCTTAAATCCAATCTGAACAGAAGCGCCCATTGAATCGCCTTTGCCTACATAAGCACCTAAATCGATACCAACAATGTCCCAAGGTGAAATACCGATGCCGGCTGTAACAACACTAGCATCGTCATCATTAAGGTCCATTTTGTAACCTGCACGTAACTGGGCATGATTCCATGCATTGAACTGTACGCCGGCCTTAACTTGTTGAAGCTTTTCAAGCTCTTCAAATCCTGTGTGCTCAACCAGATCTGCTTCTAAACTTGCCTTGAACCAGTTTACGTCATAACCAAACCCTAGAACTACACTTGGGTCGAGAGTGAATACACCGCCCTCTACGCCTCTAACTTCGCGAGAGATAATGTCTTTTGCAACAAGGCCGATTTGATATTGCCCCTGGCTGCCAAATGAAGTATCAAGACCAAAATCGATATTGAATCCATGATCAGTCTCAATAGCATTATCAGTATCAAATTCATCAGACTCTGAATCAAACTTCTCTTTTAGTTGCACGACATCAATACGTTGATACTTAAGAGCTCCACCAAAATTAATTGATTGGCCATAAACTGTATGATTTTGTCCCATAATTAAGCCAATGTCAGAAACACTGTAGCCATTAAGAATTAACTCTGAGTCAACTGATAGGGCAGTAGGAACATTCGATGGATCAATAGTTACATCATTTACAATATCATCGAGCATTGATGAATCGTTTTCATTGTAGTTTAGATGTGCTGAAAATCGGCCTTGCTGCTCGCCAAAAAAGGCTAAAGAGGCATAACTGTTTGGAATTGCCACCATGAAGTTAACGCCAGTACCAACTTCAGCGATATTGTTATCAAGCTTCTTAAGAGCGCTATTTAGGTTGTTAACGTTATCGACAAGGCTTTGTCCTGTTTGCATGTTTTGAGCCTGATTAAAGCTGTTTAAGGAGCTCTCAACTGATTTAATTGCATCCGAACCTTTTTCAATACTATCAATTGTTTCATCGCCATCTTTAAAAGATGCTCCAGTTGAAAGAGTAAAATAGACATCATCATTAGACTTGTAGTTATTAATGAGTGATGGGTTTACTGTTGCATTTGTAAAATCGCCAGTAACCCCGGTCATTCCCATTCCGATTGACTTAGCAGTGTTAGCGTGAACAGATACTGATAGTGTTGCTGCAAAAGCAATGCAGACAGAAAGCTTATTAATTTTCATAATTATCTCGAATTAGTGCCACGTGGCATGTTTGATAAGGCAACTATGATAAGAATGACATATTATGTCAATAAATAGAGCATTAAACAATCAATAGTTTTGAAGGCCATCACAAGAGAGGTGATTCAATTCAAAGAAATAATTTTGACATATTGCTAAAAAGTGATTTAATAATGATATACGGCCTATAGAGGTCGTGCCGCTCTCACCGCAGTGCGGGGTAAGTCCAAGGGGACATCTATGTTAAATATCAAAAATACACTCGAATTCCATATTTATTGGCTTTTCGATGTGCAATGAGAGCGTTCATCTAATTAAGCATAATAACAATATAGGAATATCATTATGAAAATCGCATTCAAAACACTTGCGCCTTTAAAAAAGGAAGCAAAAAAATTAAGAAAATCACTTAAGTCAATTGAAGTAGACCTAAAATTGCAAGCTTGCCAGGATATGGTTGCAAGTTTTTATGGTTGGGAAGGCTATAATTCAATGTCTCTAGCTCACGTAAAATTTAATGAAAATGCATTCTCTGTATTAAAAGATATGGAAGAAAGGCTAGGTTCAGCTTCAGTATTTGACCAGGTAGGTAATGTAATTGATATTGAAACTGGAGCATTGACCTTCGGTAGTGATTGGTCCATTCAATGTAGAATTATCAATAGTCTAAATTTAATTGAAAGAAGGCAGCTGGAGGTAAACAAAAAGAATATTATTAGAGATGTTGTCTCTAAGCATTCTCATTCACCAGAAGCAATTAGAAAAGTAATAGATGAAGTATTGAACAGTAGATCTGTGATAGAAAAGATCAAGGAATCTTTTATTGCTAACAAAGAGATATCTAGCTTATCTCATTTTAATGAAAGCATTTTTAATAATCATGTGACTGTTTTTGGAGGCTCTGCTGAACAGAGAGCTAGGATTTATGCCGGGCAGGCGCTGGAAGACGCTACAGAATACGGAGGTTATTTTGTTTTATCAAAGTCAGTTATGGAGAGAATGTATCCATTATTATCTAACTCATTAAAAGGAAGCAATATTGAGTTGGAAATAGTAGATACAACAATGAACTCAATGAGTCCTACATACAAAGAGTCTATTGCTTTTGATACACTTTACTTCCAAGGATATGAGCCTTTTTCATCGTTGATAGCTAATTATGGAAAAGATAATCCCATTTTTAATGAAATGTGGTTTGGAAGAGCAACTGTTCTAATAAGATATATTGAGAGGTCTCTTTTAATTGGGCTTAGTAATGATCCAATGCTTTTGTCAAAAAGATGGAGAAAGAAAGACGGCCTTTTTGATAAGTTTAAAAACAATGAACTTGATGCTTTTAATAAGATGTTTGCTAAGGAACTTTTAGATATCTTGCAAATAAGCATTAAGTCAGAGTCAGAATCTGATAAGGAAGAAAGTGACAAGTTATATAGTCGCTTAGATAAATTTCTCAATGAATCTATTGCCTATGATCTTTACCTTGAGGATAAAGAAGATGATAGATTTGAGACCCAAATAGGTTGTCTAGGGCAAATGATATTTCAAGCTATCTCTTTTTATGATTTAGGGTTGGAGAACAAAGAGCTAAAGATTGCTGAAAGAGTGAGATTCGGTGAAGTTTTATCCATTGTGGTATTTGATGAAGAGGTTGTTACAAGTAGATTGCTATTTCCTCATGTTCAACGATATAGAAACTCATTAGCACCTATGCTAGGAGTAAGGTTAGAATCTTACTCCAATGGTATTGTTTGTTCTAAGCAGAAAAAAATAGGCAGAACATCTGTTATTATGGATCATTATGACAAATATCCGGTGAATGGAATGGCTGTAGTTAGTGCTCAAGCTAAGGGTCTTGGCATTAGAACATGGTTTAATATTAACTCTCCAAATTCAGGTAATAATTCTTTTAATAGGTCAGAAGACGAGATGGCATCTGTATTTGCAAATACAATGCTAAGGATCTATTTGAGCGTTAGTTCGTTTAATGACTACTTAATGGATGCTGTTAAAGTATATGATATAGAACAAAAATCTGATAGAACCATCATTCGTACAAGTACAGGATATAGCGAGGTTGGAATGACCTTGATTGAAATAAAAAACAAAGATAGAGCGCTATTAGAGGCCGATTATCTTGAGATTATAGATTCAATAGTTGTTCATGTTGTCGGAGCAGACGAAGTTAAAATCCTAAGAAACGACTAGAAAAGGAAAGAGAGGAGATGAGACACTCCTCTCTTTTTGATTTAAATGTTATTTTTATATATAATAACTGTAAAACATAATAAAAATAGGCGACAAAAATGAAAATGAAGATGGTGGCATTATGTGTCGCAGCAATCAGTTCTGGTTCAAGTGTTGCGTTTGCCTCTGTTGCTTCAGAATACGTTATGCGTGTTCCAACACATGAGAAATTGTCTTTCTTTAGTGAAGCCAAGACTGAATACACGGAGTGGGCTAATGTTGGGGAACCACATTCTTGTGCGGCTTGGGTCCCAGGATTTTCAACTGTTTTAAGTGAAATATCATACCTTCAAAATAGAACCTGTTCTCAGCAAAGAGAACGAGAAAAGATTGAATTTAAGTGCGATAAATTCTCCAAGACCTGTGCCGAAGAAAAAAGATCTAATATTCAAGACAATTTAGATATAAGTGAAAGCAGAAATGTGAACACAAAACTAGGTGAATGGTCCAATAGTGAAGCGCCTTATAATTGTAGTGCTTGGATTAATGATTTAAGCAAGTCTGGAGATTCAGATGGTTTACCTCAAGTAAGAAGCTGTGATCAGCTGCAAATTGCAGATATTGAACATTCATTTAAAGGCAGTTCTTTGTTTATTGGCCAGTCTAGCCAGGTAATCAAAGTTGATGAGAATCAGGTTGTTCCGAGAGAGAAAGGCTCTTGCAGCAGCTTAAAACAGCAAGATTCATCACTAAAAACAGGTATGTATAACCTTGATGATGGTTCATCTGTATATTGCGAAATGGAGATTGCTGGAGGCGGATACTTGAGAGTATCGGAAAACCTATACTCGAATGGCTCTTTCAGCAATGGTTCTGGTTCACCAAATGAATCGGGGTCAAATGATACAAATGAGATTGTTGCAATTGCTAATCCTGTTAGTGGATATGCAATAAAGCAGAGTGGAGATGCAATATCAGAGTATGAGATGCATCCTTCAACGGTAGCCAATAGTTTAAAAGGCCGGTACATGGGTCTAACGCTATGGACATTAAATCCTGGTCATAGGCTTTTTCATAATAGAATGTATTTTAGTGGTCAGTCTCCAGTCTATGATAATGGCTCTAGTGGTGTAATTGATCAAAAATCTGTAAATGGAACGATGTGGTATAAAGTTAGATATATTGCAAAAATACCAAAAGATAACATGAGTTCACATAATTGGTATGTTGGATTTGGAGAGGCTAAAACTTCTTATTTTACTGGCTTAACACACGAAATTTATGAAAGGTAAAAAATGAAGATTAAAATTAAAACATTGGCTCTGTTTATTGGTGTTTCTCTATCAGCAAGTGCATTCTCTGATTCATTAACATACAAAATTAGAACCGTAATAAATGAAGATTTATCAAGCTGGAATGCTATTCCTCCGAAATATACTGACTGGACAAACAAAGGCAATGCCTTTGATTGTGAGCAGTGGGAACCATCTAGTAGTACCGTAAATATCGGAGTTCAATTTTTGCGCTCTAGAAACTGCTCTGTTAACCAAGAGCGATTTAAGACGGTTCTAGAAAAAGATTCTTTTAGTCAGAAAACAATCGAAAAAGAAACTGTTTTAGAGAAAAGGATTGGCCTAAAGCTAGAAGAGGGCTCTGCTCACGGTGAGAAAGATTACATAGTAAATACCACAAATGAAGAGTGGAGTGGATGGGAAAGCAATGGAGAAGTTGTTTGTCATCAATGGTATCCGTCTTCTTCTGATGTTGAGGAAGGAAAATCGTTTGCCCAAACGAGACATTGTATTCAGCCAACAAAGAGATTCAGAGATTTAAATGATAACTGGAAATCAGGAAGAGTAACTCTAAATTCTACCAGCGAAGAATTGGGTAGTATTGAAACAGATAAGACCCAAAATTCCGTGGGCACTAAAATAGTAAGAAACATGTGTGTTGATATTTTAAATCGAGGGCAAAGCATAGGTAATGGCGTCTATACTGTGGATCCTGATGGAGATGGTCCAATTTCAGCAAAAAATTCTTATTGCTTAATGTCACAAGGCGGATGGACTCTGTATGATTCTTTCGGAACTGCCGTCAAAGCAATTGGCCATAGTCCAGCAACTTATAATGCCAAGAATATTAATTCTTTATCTGCTATTACATCAGCAGGATATCAGCATAACTTAGGCGCTATTAACTCAGGAGGATATTATCTTGAGAATAATTACATGTCATTCTTCCTCAGTGGCGATCCTGAAGGCTATATTCGCAAAACAATGCCAGATTGGGTGAGCAGCGTGAGAATTGATGCATCAGGTAAACACTATCCGGGATCCAATAAGTATACTTTTGGTTCATCAAGTTATGTTACTGGTGCTAATGCACCAAGAATGGAAAAAATCATGAATGGAAAAGGAATAATAGAAATGAGGGAGGGAATTCTTCCAGATGCAGCAGGGATTATATGGGTGGATGCATTATGGGTAAAATAATAAATAGACGAATTCTTTCTGCCGCAATTATTGCTTCTTTGTGTGGAGTGGCAAATGCAGAGCCTGATTACCTTATAAGGGTGGCAATCAAAGAAAAGCTTTCATCATGGAGTAGCTCATCAAATGAGTACTCTTCATGGCAGGATGTTGAATCTATGTTTGATTGCTCGCTCTGGGAGCCTTCCAGCTTAACAGTTAACCTCGGTGTTAGTTTTCTTCAGGAAAGAAGCTGTTCAATAAATCAACATAGAATGAGAACAGAGTTCAAAGAGGATGGCTTTAGTTCTAAAATAGTTGAGACCGGTCAATATGATGAGTTTCAGATGGTAGTAAGAAAGATAGAGCAAAATGGAACTGGCGAAAAAGACCACATTCTTTCGACTAGGAAAGCTGAGTGGAAGGATTGGAGAAATACAGAAAACAAAAGCTGTGATCAGCCCTGGACGCCTTCTTCTGAAAATATTTCAGAAGGCAAAGAGTTCGAACAAGAAAGAACATGTGAGCAAGAGCAAATAAGAAATCAAGAGATTTTGGATGTTTGGGCGTCAGGAAAAACAAGCTTGAGTAGCGATACCAATACAGAGCTTCAAACTGTTGATATTTTAGAAAGCAGAATTGGAGTGGGTAAAGAAACTACCAGGAATATGTGTATAGACATATTGAATCGTGGAGACAGTACCGGAGATGGCGTTTACTCTGTAGATTATGATGGCCCAGGGGGCTCTCAGCCTAAAGAAGCATACTGCTTGATGTCACAAGGGGGATGGACTCTTTATGACTCTTTTGGGGCCTATACAGGAGAGGCAGGAAAATCTGTCGCTGCCTACAATAAAGCAGGTATAAACTCTCTGGATGCAATTAACTCTGCTGGGTACTCTAGCTACCTAACTCATATTAATCACAACGCTTACCATGTTGACGGTCAATATATACAGCTTATGTATGGTGGTGATCCTTATGGATACATAAAGAAAAACATGCCCTCATGGGCGAAGGCGGTTAGGGCAGATGTTTCAAACCAATGGAGATGGGGAAAAAGTTATGTTTCTCTGGATGAAACAACTAAGTCGTTGCCTGCTTATAAGTCTCATACGAGTCTATCATTTGATGGTACAGGCTTATTAAAATTAAAAGAAACAAGCATTCTCTGGATTGATGCTGTTTGGGTAAAATAAAAGAAATCAGTGATAACCAATCAGTGTCCTCGCTGTAATGGCACTATCAAGAAACTATTGCAAAAGCGTGTTACCTCAAATGTTTTTGCAATTTTTTGCAAGAAAAAAACTAAAACCTGATTAATTTAATACTCATGCCACAAAATGAACATGTGTCGATTGATAAAGGCATTATACATATATAGTATACCAATATTGCTTAAAAGTCATTAGGTGGAAAGAGTGTTTGATTGCGTATTTACTAAACCAATTAACGTTTCTATAAGAAATAAGAGAACTAGCATTGGCTTGTCAGTTATTCCGTTTGCAGATCCATCAATGCATCCAGAATCAACAATGGAGCCTGATCTATTCGCAATAATGCTTGATGAAAACAACAATATTATTGATGAAAAAAATATCGTTTTTTACAATAATGTTAACTCCAAATGCGGAAGTGTTTATTTTTCTCCTGAAATGGAGCATTGTTATGAATATAAGCTAAATATTGATTGGCACAAAATTCCTTCAAATTGTAAATCTATAGAATTGATTATTGGGTTATACGCTAATGACCTTAATGAGGTATGTTTATCACAATGCCATCAAATTATGTTTGATATTAATTCAAAGAGTGGTCGCTTGGACGAATGCATTAATTTTGAAGGCAAAAATTTGAAAGGCTCGTCTTTCGCAAAGATAGCAAGGATTAGTCGAACTGGAATAAGTTGGAAAATGGAATTTGTTCCAGAACCAGGTGGGGATGTGAGTCTGTTCGACTTTCTAAACTCAAAAATAATTAATGATGCTAAGTGTGTGTCGGTGACTACTCAGGCATATCAGCCATTGCCAATTTCTTCTTCAAAGTCGGCATGTCGTGATCTTATTAGTGTTTTGTTAATAGGTATCTCAGTGTACTTACCTTTAAAGCCTTTTTCAAGATCTTGCTTCTTGGCATAGTGAATTGAAGTAATTGATAGCGACTTGGCTCCTCAATACTCATGAAACCATCGAAATAATCTTGGTCAGAACTAGTGACTCCATGTTGACTTTTCACATTAAAAGCAGTATACTAAAAGTATGATAGTTGAAAAAAATAACAGGTATTAAATATGTATTCAGTAAAAAACAAATCGGTTGTAGAACAGCTTGCGCAACTTAAAGAAAACAAAGAACTTATCCGTGTAAACGATCTCGTGTCATTATACATGGCAGTAAAAAATTCACTGGTATCTATGGAAGCGCTTGGCCCTAAGTTTGAAATCGTTTTGCCATCCATTAAGGAACAACTTCATCTTATCGAAGAAGAAGCAAAAAGTCGTTGCCTATTAGATTACTGTGAAGCGGTATTTGAGAATATCACTGAAGAGCAAAACCCAGTAGTTGATGTGGTTCTTGCATTTATTGTTCTTTCATCAGAAAAAGGCTCGGATGATTGGAGAAATGAAGGCAAGGATTTAAAGGCATCTATGTTAAATAAAGACTATGTTCTTGATGTTAATTATAGTGAACAAGGAAAATCAAATGGATTTTTCGTCTCTTATAATCCATCAAAAGTTCCAGAGGGCGAAAATTTCTCAACGATTGCACAAAATCTCAAAGGTGTGAAAAAAGTTCATAAAGTGGCGTAATTGCTGCTTTAACAAAAAAAGGATTGCTAAGGCGATCCTTTTTTTATTTGTCGATATTTTTTGATATAATAACAAAAAAGGAGATGTTATGGAAAAAGGTTACGAGGACATCTATTCGGATGAGCCGTATTTGGACATAGATGGAAATGATGAGTCTAAGTGCTTATATATTGATCTTCTTTATGTTCCTCCGCAACTAAGAGGAAAAGGAGAAGGAAAGAGGCTTGTTAATGAGTTTCTTAATAATATTCCTGAAAGTGCAGAAAGAGTAAGGCTTAAAGCTTGTTCATTGGGATCTGGGTATACAGGGAAATTTTGGGAAGGGTTTGGTTTCAAACAGGCTTATTATGGTGCGCTTGAGGGCCCTATAATGGATCTGGATGGAATTATGGTTCTTGGGGTTAATGGCTTTCAAACACCCCCTCCAGAACGACTTACAGAAGATACTAACGAAAGAGAGATGCATGAGTCTAGTGAAGACCTTTCTTGGATAGAGTCAACACGAAATGACTCAGCACTAAATTACTAAAAGGGCGTAAGCTCTTTTTTTCTGCCTGCACTTTGTGCATGAGACTTATCCAGTCTTGCTCCCCGTTTCTAACTTAAGTTGCCAAATTAATGATAGCACTGTGAATGTTGCGCTTACCGATATGCAAAAAGCAAAAGCATTTTGGGACCCGGAATCAATGCCCAAGAAAATATAAATTAGGCAGCAGATTGACATTATGATGTTGGCAGTTACATGTAATGCGCTTTTTGATAGAGACTTAATTGTTAGCAATGATATGCAGGCCACCAGCGAGCCCATGGCGATAGACTCATGAATGAGTGTGCTAGTGAAGAAGAATGAAGAAAACACAAAAAGTGCAGACCATGTAAATATTGAAATTGTTAGGTTTTTCATTGCTCAGCTGCTCTCTTTTGTTAATTACACATAATATACGATGACAGGAAAACTATGTCAATAGTTGACCTTTTGAAATAAATGGCATATATTTCATTAACGGTTTAATTGAGTGGTTATTATGAATGTAAAAATATCCACTGTCATATTGATTCTAGGATCGCTTTCTGGTTGTGATTCGTCATCTGTTAAAGATGTAGATGCTTGTGATGGTGTTGACACAGTTATGTGTAAAACTCTTATTGCAGAGTCTAGATGCGCCAATGAGCGAAAGAGATTCGTTCTTGCAGACATTGATCGAGTAAGTCTTGATGATGGAAAGAGCATATATGAAAAGCTAGTTGCTAATAGCTTTTACAACCAATGCATTGAGAGTGCATCAAATATTGAATTTATTGATCCTGAGGAAAGATATGGTTTATCTGATAAGCCATCTTATGATGGTGTAAAGATTGAGATAAATGAGTCATATGATGAGTACAGGGAGAGGTTGAGCTCTGTTAAGTCTAGGCGTGTCGAAAGCATGATTTTCTCTTATAATGAACTAAAACTGGAGGAGAGCAGAATTGTTAACCGGTCCGAGCCTGATTTGTTGTACTGGAAGTGGACAAGGTTAAACGACTCGAAAGCAAGAGATGAGCTAATGAAGGCATTTGAAGATGGAAAGGATCTTAACTACCAGGCCCTATATTTTCTATCTTCTCATTATCTTAGAAAAGACAAAGCAAAAGCCAGAAGAATGCTGGTAGATGCGCTACTGAAGGCTCCTAAAACATCAGAGGAAAGTTCGGGAAACGGGTCTGAATTTCTTGGATTGGGTTCTGTTACTGTCGTCAATGTTTCAATGGATGTTCAGATTCTGGAGGCTTTATCTTCAATTTCATTTAAAGAGCAAAGGATGCAAGAAACCTATTTCTATATTCAGATGCTTAGACAAATCAAAGAAGTTAATGTTGGCTATCAAGTGAGGGAATTTGAGCGAAATCATTCTAAACTTGCAGAAGAAATCAATGAAATGGCCATCGATACCTACGATAAGTTAGTGGATGGATCCTTGACTCAAGAGGATTTTGTCTTTAATGCCTCATCTTTCTGAAGCAGAAAAACAAAAAGAGCGCTAGAACCAAGGCGATACAGATGCATGGAGTAGGTGCGGAAAAATATTTTGCAATACCGACTATTGGGAACTTCTTTTATGCAATAGGTTTGTTACTTGTTGCAACCTGTTCAACTTTAAATGTGACAATCTCAACATTAAAGTTAACTCCTATATGTCTTTTGTAGTTATCACATATTTCCTTAAAACTCTTATTTACAAGCTTTTTACTCGTCCAAGTTTTCCCGCTTCCTCCGCGTTTAAATATGTTTGTTCCTTGCGCCCACTCGTCACCTGTATGTAGTATATTTTCATTTAGTGCAACAAGCTTTATTTTGTAAATGATGTTTTCGTTAATCACAATGCTAACCTATGATTTAAAATATTGACCCAAAAGCAACTTCTTTTGACAATTCAACCAGATTATTGGCTCCAATGACAATATTGCATTGCCCTGGAGCCCTTTTAAGCAACTTTAATGTTAACCTGGGTAATTGTGTTTAAGAGTTGCGTAAATATCATCAGAGAAGGTCTCTGATGCAATATCAAGACTATTTAATGCTTCATGCATAAACACATTGTCTTCTTTGCCATTCCATTCTTTGATGTATGTGCCTTCTTTGTATCCATGATCTTGTCTAAAGAAGTTTAATACATTCTTGCCCACGTAGATCTTAAAGATTTCATCGGTAGACATCTTGAATACGCTTGATGCGTGAAAAATAAGAACCCAAGAGATGCGGCGAGCAGCAGATAGTCCACCAATCAAATCGAATAATTCTTCTTTATCAAGATTATCAATCACATATTCCTTTTCATCAAAGCGAATAGTGCGAACATCTGCTGTTACTTCAGCAAGAATTGCATCTCTTGTCGCTTCTAGGTCGCCACCAAATTCACGAATAGCATGGCTGAGAGTAAAGTGAATGATGTCAATCAATTCAGTTTGAATATTTTCATAATCATATCCACCAGCTTTCCACCATTTGTACTGCGGATCTAGTGCTTCTGAAGATTCAACCATGGCTGCACGAAGATATGCGTTACCGGATGTTAACCAGTTGGGGTCAACTTTAGAATTCATTGAGTCTTGTAGTTTTAACATTGTTAGTAATTGAGTAGGGGTTAGCATTGAAGCTCCTAAATAATATTGTTTTGATTAATAATCAGACACCACAACTATACTATAATGTATATATATTGTCAACAACTGTATTATTGTCCAATCTTGTGGCTGGTGATTTCATCTAGAGTCTAAATTGTGGAAAATATCGGAAATAAACATTTCCATTCGATATATTTTACCTGCTTATTGCGTATTGCGCAAAAAAAAGAGGAGGGGAGAGGGTAAGAAAAGTGGTATAATTATTCCAAAGGAAGGGACAAAAAGAGTATTTTATATGAGTAACGCACTAGAAGTTATAAACAAAAATGTTTCAAAATATATTGAGGCGGAAAAATCAAAAGAAGATAGCTTAGAGTCTATTGTTGGGCACGTAAAGTCTATGGACTTTAGAAACGTTGCAGGATTTAATAGCACAGTTAGATTCAATTCAAGTAATCTCATTAGCCAAATACCAAAAGGGCTATCGTTTGTTGGTGAAATTGATGGTACTAGATTTTCTATATTGACTGATCCTAGAAGTGAGAATCATGAGCCAAACTTTCCGAAAGATATAGTTGTTGGCATCATTGAGGAAAAACACCCTCAAGCAAAAGAAGCCTTTGAAATTATGTTTGAGGCAACAAGGCTTGCATCAGTAATGAATGTGCAAGAAAGAGATTTTAAAGAGTTTCCAAGTGCTAGTATTGAAAGTTACAAGAAAGGAATTGTTGACTTTAAAAATGCTGAATTTAGTCAGCATCAGAACTTGAGAATGATAAGATTAGCTAGAGGATCTGTAGTAAAGGCTTTCAATGATAATCCAAATGTAAAAAATGCAAACATTAGCGTGGACGATGATTTAACATTGAGATTTAAGGGTGAAAATATATCAAGTCCGTTTGGAGGTGCTCAGGAATACTCTGTGGTTAGTCCTGAAATGAGCTCTATGTTTGGCATGTCTCTAGTGGATCATTGTTCTATAAGAACATTTGTTAGAAGCATGATTAGTCAAGAATATGATGAACTATCCAATATGGTTAAAGAAATCAGTAAAACCGATGTAATCAAGGATACGCTAGAGGATATTCGTGATTTCAATAACCAGATGAAGGTTTATCCTCAAGATTTATCTATTGGCTAAACAGGATTCCCGGCGATACTGTCGTGATGCCGGGAATCTAATTCTCTTCTTATTTGATATAATTATTTACAACTTCTTTGAAGTTGTTTTTTCCTTGTGCGTGATAGTCGCCAAAATACAATGTTCCATCTTGTAATGAGATGCTTACTTCTACATTGCTTAATGTGTTTGCTTCAAGGATTAATGCTTTTTTGATCGTATATATGTTTGTACCTGGTTTGGCAGTAAAGGTATCAAAAGTTCCCTTTATTAATATTGATAAGCCTTCTTTTTCATTGATTTTGCTATCAAGATAAAGAGGCTGAACTTCAACATCAATGGTGTCGCCATTGTCTGAGATCGGAGTAATGGAGAAGGATGTTAATTCTGAGTCTCCAGATATCTGCTTGATAATGCTAGCAGGATTTAGATCTGGATTAGGGGTCGGCATGTATTCCATTAATACCGCTTGAACAGGCTTCTCATAGGCTACTTTCTCTTCTTCGGTTAGTGCCTCAATTTGCTCGTCAGTTATTTTGACTGACTTTGGCATTAAATCTGCTTCGCTTTCGATGATTTCTTTAGTGCTATTATTTTTGGTTTCTTCGTCTTTGTTTTCGCTCTCTGATAAACATCCTGTCAAGGATGTCGCAGCAATAATTGTAGCAATTAGCAGCTTTAATTTCATGATAATCTTATTATTGGTTTTGTTATTAATGGAGTTTGAAGTATATAGAAATCCATTTGATCTTTCAATAATTCCAGATATATTATATTATTAAATGTAGAATTTACAATATTGGGAAAAACAATGAAAACAAAAACAAAAATTTCGATGGCTGTTTCCATGCTGTTACTTTCTGGTGCTGCCTCTGCTGCTGATATTGATGCTGATGCTAAGTTGAAAGAAATTGATGGTAAATTTCCATACCTTGCAAGAATAGTAACCATTGATGGTTCTTTTAGAAATACTATCTGTGGGGCAACTATTCTTAATAAGGATACCGTTTTAACAACAGCTGGATGCATTTCGAAATCCGGTGGGCTAGAGATTGGTGTTGTTTTTAGGGATTACGAGAAAAATGATTGGAGTGATACAGATCTGAGATTGACAGAAAGTGTTACTGTTCATGATAAGTATGATCACATGTCAAAGGCCAATGATATCGCAATCGTAAAGCTAGCCTCCCCAATTGAGGAAGAAAAAAGATATGCCAGATTACCAGACAAGGTGGATATGGAAACACTACTAAGTGAATCTGTTTATTTTAGTGCCGGGTTTGGGAATCATAATGTGGGTATCGCCTCTAATACTGCGAAGATTATAGAGACAGATATCCAATCTGATAGCTATTGTAAGGCAAATATGGTTGTTGATTCATATTCAGAAGTTGAGGGAGATTATCCGTTTTCTTCAGATCTTCAGACTTGTGCTACTTTGAAAGGAGTAGAGAGATTCTGTGATCAGGATGATGGCAATCCCATTGCGTATTATGATTCTGTAAAGGGTGTATACCAGCCAATAGGAATGCTTTCGAACTCTAACGAAGAGTGTAATATCAATGCTAATCCAGAGTTGGTGGTTTATATCGAGCCATATCAAAAATGGATTGAAGGCAATCTCGATGGAGAAGTAACCCCGCCTGATGAAGGCAATGGGCCGGATAACGGTAATACTGACAATGGTGAAGCGGGTGATGATTCAGACAAAAACAAAAACACCGGTGGTGGAAGCTTTGGCTTTTTATCATTGATTCTATTAGGTGGATTATCACTAAAGAGAAAAAAGGCCACCCAGTAAAAGAAAAACCTATTTTACTCAGCAATGTCTATTGGTGAGTAAAATAGGAATATGTATTTAATATAAAAAACTAGCCTAGTTTGGCGTGCTTACTCTCAGAGATTTTTCCAGAAATAGAAGTATATGCTTTAGAAATACTCGCAGAAGTGATGTCAGAAACAGTATCCTTAAAATTCTTTTTCTTTTGGAATTTTACCTCGACAATATTGCTGAAATTGCTCTTTTCATCAAGAATATCTTCTGTAATCGCAAGTTTGTCTACTAGCTTATTTTCAATCGCTTTAGAGCCATACCATGTCTCGCCTGTAGAAATGGATTCAACATCTACAGATTCTCTATTTCCTGCAATATGATCTTTAAAAAGCTTATGGGTGTTTTCAAGATCCTTTTTGAACTTGTCTTCAGCTTCTTTTGTAATTTCACCCATTTGAGAAACAGTTCGCTTGTATTCGCCGGCGGTATATTGCTTGTAAGTGATGCCGTGCTTATTTAATAGCTCATTAAAGTTAGGGAACTCAGAAACTACACCAACTGAACCAATAATTGCAAATGGTGCTGCACAGAGTTCATCTGCTACACATGCCATCATATAGCCGCCACTAGCTGCAATTTCATCAACTGTAATAGTTAGCTTGATGTTGTGTTTCTTTACACGTTTAAGTAGCTCTGTCGCCATTCCATAAGAATGTACATAACCGCCTCCCGACTTTAGTTTTACGACCAGTTCATCACCTTCTTCAGCCATATCAATAACAGCATTGATTTCATCGCGAAAGCTAGTGCTACTTCTTGCTTCAATGTCGCCATCAAACTCGATTAAAAAGACAGTCGTTTTCTTTACCTTTTCAAGATATCGTTCAGAATTCTTGATCTTATCTTTGCTTTCAATAAAATCGTCACTGGAGCCAAACTTTTCATTAAGAAATGCTGACAAGTTTGCTGTTCTTTTCTTGGAAATTCTTGTGAATTTCACTGGGGATTTTGCAGTTTTGTTCTTCTTGGCATATCCGATAATGCCAGCAATCGTGCCTACCAGTATAATCAGAATAGAGATTGTAATGGTAGCCGACTTAAGGATGAACATAGTGATTTCGTTTATGAATTCCAATTTATAACCTTTTGATATATCTTACAAATGAGCCGTAATTATACTACTTTAAATATACTTTGTCAATAAGTGCTTGTGTTAATACATTTTCAAGACATTTCTTTTTGTTTCAGTGTCTTTGTTTAGAAGTTTTTCAAATTGGGACTTTGATAAAGGGATCCCAACTTTGAAAAGTTTAAATGTAAACGCAAAAGACATCTCTGGTCTTGATATGGTGTAATCCATGTCTGATGCAGAAAGGGGCATTAGATTATTTTCTTTTCCATGTTTTATTAAGGCATTACTTGCTTGAACAAAATAGCACAGTCGTTTCAGTGAGGCTGGTAGGTTTTCGATTTCCGTACCGGCAATATTTAAGATCTCTTCTATTGTTGATACTTCATAATAGACAACATGACTTGCCTTTGATTTGTCATTGTAATTTCTTAGGTTATTGTTGAAGTCGCCATATTCATTTTCATGTCCTTTAATTTTTCTAGATAGGGCATAGTTTTTCGATGCAAGAATATTGCTTCTTGATCCAAAATCATCATGCCATCGCTTTGTACCACCACTGGTCCATATTGTTTGCTTGGTTGAGGCCAAGTCAATCATGTATTCAATGCTGTTGATAGCAAGCGCTTGAAGCTCATCCATTGCAAGTTTAATGTCTTCAAGACTGGTTTTTGATTCATAAAGTCTGATTAGGCTAATTTTGTTCTGGATGGCAAAAAGCCTTAATCGATCTTTTCCGGCTTCTGAGGAATTAAAAGACGATAGTTTAGGTATTGAACGTAAAATTGGATGATTGCCTCTGTATCCATTGATGCCTTCTACTGCGCAACGTTCATGAATGTTGTAGCCATCAGGATTCGATGAATGAGGATTGTTGTAATGAATAACAAACACTTTTCCGCAATCATCCTTGCGGTGAAAATTAATTAAATCAATGTCCTTTTCTAATTTTTCAGAATAGATATCATCATAAAATGACAAGCATTCAAAGTCTCCTTGAAACTTAAGATCCTCCAGCGTAAAAGCAGAAACACTTTCTGTTATGCTATCTAATTTTGTTACCTGATTGGAGCTGTCAGAATTAAAGCTCATGATTTTTTTCTTAACTTCATAATCGAAAATCAAGTGATGGTTCTTAGCCATTAATGAGCAAATAAAAGAGATCCCGTATAAGGTTTTTTGGGAAAAGGAATGATAGAGGCTATCCTTGTCCTTAATTAAGGCAATCTCTTTCGATTCCTCAGAACGAGCATGAATCCTTCTCGAAAAGAATGGATTAGTGAAGCTGTTTTTAGAAAGAAGCGATAAGCCTCTTTTTTTCTCAACAGAAAACCCTCCAAAAAAATCACCATTGCTTTGATGCGAGACAATGTAACGAATATTCTTATGCGTGTTATCGACATAGTTTGTATCAAGGCTTGCTGTAATGCAAAACAAGTAAAAGCCAAATGGTTCGCCATTAAGCTTTTCAATGGCATCAAAGGACGATGATGCTTTTAGTTCCTTATCATGAAAAGTCCTAACAACTTTTGTAGAGTCACAATATGTTGGATATGAGCTAAAAGACATCTGCGTATATTCAAGAAGGGCGTTGTATATTGATTCAAGCCCTGACTCAACAGGTGCTTTAGACAAGAAGTGAAAAGAATCTAGAGCATCAGAAAACATTGAATTGCAGTTTTTCATTGTTTCTTCTGAGCTATAGATATCAAATTTTGACAGATAACCAACTGGCTTTAGTAGCGCTGGATTATCAAGTAATAGATTAAGAGAAATGCTCTCTCTAGAGATGATTCTTTTAACCGCATGAGTAGTCACATCTAGAAGTAAGTTGTTATCGAAAGCATTAGAATTTTTCAGCATAGATACTGATTCTGAAAGCTCATCCTTGTTGATAATGCTTGCGAGTAATTCTAATTCTTTTATTTGATTATTCATCTGAGTACCTGTCATATAATTACCATTAGTATACGGTATTATGACTAAAATGTCAACTAGGCGCTATTGACATTTAACACTTGAGGCCGTATAACTAGAGTGTACATACAAAGGAATTTGACACCATGATTAGTGAGAAAACAAGAAAAGACAACAATGCTGCTTCAGCCTTTGCGATCCTGGCTGCATTAGGGCTAGCTTTCCTTCCAGTTCAGTTTGCTTTGATGGCTGCGATATTGGGTTTTATGGCAATGATTTATTCAAGCCTTGGAAGCAATTTGCCTTACATTATTATGACTAAGTTTAGGAGTGATGCAACAATCTATGAGGCCGATTTAACAGCTCTTGTATTTCTATTCTTTTTCATGTGTTGCTCTTTAATCATTTCAGTCTGTAAAATATATCTGCATGTGTTTTATAGTTAAATAGTGATATAATATCACTAGAAAATCGATTAGAGGGATTTATTATGTCTTATGGAAAACAGTCTTGGGATATTGCAAGTCAAATCAAGCAAGGCCACAAAGAATACAGCAAAATATCAGATGGTTTATTTGAGGATTTTAGAAGCTCATTTACGAGTGAAATCGACCATGTTCTGGCTCTAGGATATGCTCTGCATTATGTTACAGATGAATCCGATCCTAACAGCAATATCTATGCTAAAAGAATTCTTGATAGTGTGGGTGCTGAAAGGACGGAATGGTCAATAGGTCTGGATAATGCCACACAATCATTGAGAATCAAGGATGTGAGGGATCAATTCGAATCTAAGATTAAAGAAATAGAGGCAGGAAAGCTTTTAGTCAAGGATATTGAAGGCGAGATTTTTCAAGCTATTGTCGATTCTGAAACCAATGAGCAGCAATCATTAATTTTAAGAACTTTTGAGATAATGACAAATAGACTTAGCCTGGATAACGAGAGTATCGAGCCGTGATGAAAAACCCCTCATTACTCATTTGTATTTGCTTATCAGTTTTGTCTTGGGCCGTTGCTTACTTTACTTTGGAATATATTGAATCAAACCCGATGGAAGCAGGTGATCTGCCTTACGTTTTAGCTTACATTTTTCATATTGTCTTTTCTGTATTGTTTTATATGTCATTAATATGGTGTGTACCGGGAGATGTTAAAGGAAAATGACAAACGTAATAAGCTTATTTGATAAGGATATTGAAAAGTCTTCTAATGGCGATGAGAGAGCCCTGTTGAGGCTTTTGCATAGAAGTCGTATCGATATCAAAAATAATAATTTAGTTAGCTCAGCAGGTCTTAAAGAGCGCCTAAGGAAACGAAAAGAAAATCTAAGTCAGTAATCAAAAATGCCGCAACTGCGGCATTTTTCTATATGGCCGTAACGATTGCCTGTTAAACAGACCAAAAAGGTTTTTTGCATTCTTTAATGCAGTCTACACGATCCATGCCGATATCTCTCAGCAAATGCTCAGGTAAAGATGAAAGATGAACTCTTGTTTGATGTCTAACTTGCCATGTCGAAATTGTTTTTAAAATTCGATTGAAGATAGAGTTTTCTGATTTTGCGTTTGCTCCATCAAAGGAGATAGTTTGTACGGCCATGGTAATATCCTTTGTTTAATTATTGTGGCTTAGTTATATTTTGACCAAAATAACCCCGCCTAACAAATGACAAAACTTCAATAGCAGCATTAGTTTAAGTAATGTGGAATTAATATATAATTAGGTTGATTTTAACAAAAATTATACATCTAAATATTATCACTATCAGATATCTTACAGATGGTTTTTTGTACTAATAAGTGTTTAAAAAGTAGTCGTATAGTTCATTTTATGGGGAAAATCATATTTAGCATGAATAATAAGAGGAATGCATATTCATGAAAATGACTAGAAATTCATATTGAGAAATAAAAAAACAGTAAAATAATTTACTGTTTTGATTTAAATCGTGCTTAATCCTAAAAAATAGAGTTAGATTTGCTAATCTAAAAAGGATAACCTCTCTCCATTTTCTCTTCAATATTTTCAATATTGATTATCTCAGCGCCTTCCATGGAGCCATGCCTGTCCTTATACATCGCAACTGACACGCTGTTATGGACCTTAACTGTCTGGTCGTATTTTGCCATGTTCTCTTTATTTATTTTCATTCTGAATCTTAAATGACTAATTTCAGGACCTATCAAGGATTTATCTTTTGAATTAGTAAGCTTATCAATTTTCTCAAGGATATGGTCTTTTTCCTCTGTTAGGATAAGTCTGTGAATTTGCATTAAGTCGGCAATGTCAGTGCCGGAGTACCCGTCAACTCCAGTAAGCTGTTCATGCATGCTTATCTCTTGGTACTTTCTGTAAAAGGGCGTTCTGATCCCTTCTAATTTATTGATTTCAGCTATGGCTTCTATGATGTGGGGAACAACTGTGTGTTTCGTCCCAAATTCAATGGCTTTATTTAGTGCAATGTTACATAGGGCATCCACATGGGCAACATAAGAATTGTTTTGGAAGACCTCTTTTCTTACCTCATTTATGTCTCTAAACGTTCTCTGTTGGTGAGGCATTAGAGGTTGGCCGTTATTAAGCCTCGTAATTATTTTATCAAGGGCGTTTGAAATATTTCTAAAATCACCATCCACGGTTTTCTTTGAGAATACTTCATAATTGAATACAAATGGTTTATTAGAGGACATAGATTCACTTTTATAATTATATTTATTTCTAAGTATATTATATCACACAAGATCTAAGTGTGAGAGTGCTTAAAAATGATTTATTTTTTGGTAGCTATTAGGATTTTTTTGTAAATATTAAAAAAGGCCCTGAAGGGCCTTTTTTAAGTGTGTGCCAACTAAAATGGCTTTCCTTCAATATCGTCAATTACATGGGATGCTAGACCCGAACCGGCTTCAGACATTGTTAAGTACGTTCTGTCTGCACCAGACTGTTTGATTAGTTCAGCCTGATCTCTATGAATTGCATGTGAAACAATTAATCCATCAAATCCTGCTTCTCTAAGCTTCTCAGCTGCGATGCATGATGCTTCAGAGCAATTCATGGCCAATACAACATGATTTAGCTTTGAGGTGTCTAGAGTGCTCCAGAAGCCTCCATGCTCTGCATCTGCATAATGAGCGTTAAACCCTTGTTCCTGACGTTTTACAATTCTATCTTGGTCTGAGTCAAGTCCAATGACCAGGCCCTTGCTCTCAAGTGTCAGATAAGCTGATTTACCAATTCTGCCCATTCCCATGATAAGGATATTTGCATTACCAAGACTGACAGGCTCTTCATCAGGATGACGAACATCTCTTTCAAATCTGCCGATAAGTTTCTCTACTTTATCGAAAAGAGGGTGAGCAAACCTATTTAACGGTGCCGAAATCAAGAATGAAATAGATACAGCTAGTGCTAGTGGGGTTGTGTATTCAGGTAACACGGCAACAGAAACAATAAGCCCAAACTCACTAAAGTTGGTCAATGAGATACTTGTTAGAAAAGCACTTCGTGACTTTAACTTGAAGCCCACAAATAGGAAGTAGAACACTACGGCTTGAATTGGAAGCATTCCAACTACAACAAGAGCAAAAAACCAGTCGTTTGAATCAGGAAGTCCATTTAGACCAATCGTGAGGAAGAATCCAACTAAGAATACTTCTTTTAAGCCCCATAGCTTCTCTGAGAGTTCATTTGCTTTATCGTGTCCTGCAATTAGCGCTCCCATAACTAAAGCGCCAAGTTCTCCAGAAAGGCCAACAGCATGGAACCCTGCGCCACCAAAGACAAGTGCTAAGACTAGGCCACAAAGAACCATTAATTCATCATGTCCGCTTTTATCAAGAAGCTTGAAGAAAACAGGTCTTAGTAAAACAAGCCCAAAAAGACCAAATGCCCATACAGAGGGAACAGTACCACTCGAAACACTCATTACAATCATTGCAATTAGATCTTGAATAATAAGTACACCAATAGCTACACGGCCATGGAATGCTTTTAGCTCACTCTTAGATTCAAGAGTTTTTGCTGCCAAAACTGTGCTTGAAAATGATAGAGCGACAGAAAGCATGAAAGAGATGTACCAGCTAATATCCATAACATAAAAGATAAGAGGAGTATAAATCGCTACAGAAATCAAGAAGTGACATACGCCAGTACCGACTACTTCAGGCTTTAATACTTTTTTCACATTAAGTTTAAGGCCTACTGTGAACAGCAGTAACAAGACGCCAATGTGCGCTAAGTGTTGTAGTGACTCAGCAGAGCCTGCTGGCATATTAAGTAGATCTGAGTACTCTGAAATGGCAAAGCCTGCACCCAAGTAACCGATTAAAGGAGGAAGCCCTACCGTGCGAGCTAGCAGCCCCATCGCAAAAGCAAAACCAATCCAAACTAATTCTGTCATATTTATTAAACTCCTAAGTTTATTAAAGTCGCATAAATATAACATTACCCACATCTACGCTATAAGATATACATATAATACCAAAATCGAGCGTTATTGTCAATACATTTCATATAAAAATTGCATTTAGTCCTTATTCTATATGGTCATATAGCATATCGTTGGTCATTGCCTTTTTAATGCTTATTTTATGTTTAATAGCTACGAAAGAGAACTCAATGAGCGACAAGACTTGATAAAATGACGGCAATAGGTCTCTTTTGTCGAAAAGAGCATCTTTTCCATCTTTCCATGTGCAGCCTTTTCCTGTTGTTACCTGGTCAGAAAATAGGAGCATTGGTAATTTATGGCAATAGTCACTCTTAAGATGCGTAATTTCTTGTGCGTTTTCATCAAAAATACAAGAAAGTTCAGATTTATCTAGCAAGTGTATTCCGCTAGTTCCACGAGGATTACCGTCAATAACGTAGTAGTCATTATTGAATTCCATGACATCGAGGCCAAGCTGACCGGTATAACCAGTCCTGGAGATAAACTCAGATATTCTGCGGTGAAGCTCAGGAGCCTCTACGCTCTTAAAGAAGACTGATGCCCCAGATTCATACCTTGATGCTGGCTCATAGTAGCTAGAGGCCATTACACGGCCATCTATTGCAATAATATATGCACATATCTCTCTACCATTTATCTTCTCTTGAACTAGCAAGGGAGTTTCTTTGGTTCCAAAAAGATCAATTGTCCTTTCAGTATGGTTTTCGTTGAACCGGGTCCACTCAGGCTTAACGATTTCCTTTCCTGGTTTCCAGTGGATTTTTCCAGTTGTGAATTTGGTTGTTTGTGGATAATTAAGTTCAGGGAAAAAAGCATTCTTGAGTTCGTATTTGCTATGGATCTGCTTAAGAAGATCAAAATCACTCACAAAACAAAAGCATTCTCTAGGAAGGCTATCTTTTATCATGGCTAGATAAAAAGCTTCTTCGCATGTAGGAATAATCATATCAATCTTATTGCTGCTGATAATTTCCTGAATATCTTGGGTGAAATTATCAATGTCAAATTTGGGACTGTGATATCTAAAGGCGTTTACAACGTATTTTGATGAGGCACTTGCATTAAATCTGGTACTGTCAGCAACAAAGACGTTATGTTTAATGCCTAATGATCTTGCCCAATCAATTGCTGCAAATGATCGGGCACCGGTAATAAGGATATTCATACTTGTTTTTTCAAACCTCTTATTCGTCTTAGTTTCTCGGTTGGGGATTGGCGAGTGATTTCACCTTTAAAGACAACATTGCAAGTCTCATCAATGATCTTTAGTGCTGATTCAATACCTGCTTTTACATTTTCTTGCTGTTCTGGCTCGTTAATGTAGAACCAAATTTCGTCATTGCTATGCTGAATAACACGGTAGTCACTAATGTGTTCTGCATGAGCTACTATTTTATTTCTGATAAAATCAGGAAGTAACGCTTTATTATTAATGACAATTGCATCATCGCACCGACCTACAATTTCATCGATACCTGTAAGAGGGGAGCCACAAGGGCACCTATCCTGCTTTAGTTTCAAGATATCGTCTAATTGATATCTGATTATGGGCTGACTAGATCGCCTTAAGTCAGTAATGATGGGCGAAAAATACAGTTTCGAGTCATTAATATAGCTTTTCTCAATAATTAGGTTTTCTTCATTTAAATGTATTGTGCCATGGCTACATGTTTGAGCGAGGAAGCCTTCAGTACACTGATAAATAACATCAACAGGTACAGAGAAAGCAGCCTCAATGAGCTTTCTAGCTTCAGGAGAGAGTACTTCTGCAACAGAAATAATCTTACTAGGGGAGATCATCAGCTCATCAGAGAGAGAAGCCTGGGCTAATCTTTCCAGTACTTGTGCTGGGGCAACCAAAACATCGGGATTTTGCTGTTCTAGGCTACAAAGAATATCTACCCATGAGTTTATTAGATCGTGAAACTTAAACTCTATATTTCTACTATTAACGGTTTCATAAAGATTGCTGTTTGCTCTCAATAAAAAGGCTATTTTAGTAGAAGAGAGTAATCCGTTGGGAAGACACTTTGATAAGATAGTTCCGGCCCACATATTCCTTTCTTTATGGGAGGCTAAAAATATTCCTCTGTTCCCAGATGTTCCAGAGGATAGCCCAATGGTAACGCCATTGTGAGTAGGGGAGAAGTTTCTATTTGATTCTGCGGCTAAAGCGATTTCAAATGCTTTAATGGCAGTTAGCTCAATGGTGTTAATTCTATCAAATGCATCCATGTGGGCCTTTTTATTCGTGATCGGAAACTGGCTCAATGGGAGGTTTTCATATTGCTTATAGTGAGGCGACTTACTAACAACATTTTTCTTAAAAGACTGAAACATTTTATCTTGTTTTGACTCTAGGTTGATAAAGCCTTTTGTTAGCAAAGCATTGGTTAGTTTACTACTCATATAGTATCTAAGGATCGAAAGCTTATCTTTTAACGCAGTCATGTTCACTCCATACTTTTTGGCAATGACAAGGAATAATGTCTGCGCTATCCAATTTGGTTAGCATGGAAACAGTTTCATCATATTGCTTTGAGCTATCCTTGATAAGAGAGGTTATCTTTGATGTCTTAACATTTTTGGTTATTTGATCAGAGTGCCAAATAGCGTCACCCACCAAAAACCTGATTTTATCTTTAAACTTAAATGCTAATCCGTAATGACCGGTACAGTGACCGGGTAGCGGAATTGCCAAACAGCTCTGATCACCGAATATATCCTTGCCGTAGATGTTGTTCAATCCTAGTGGGGCATTTTCGAAAGACTCGAAGATATTGGTTCGAACAAGTGCATCTGAGGGAACTAGCTCTGAAATAAAGCCATGTCTAACCCGGCCAATGCTTGAGCCTTTATACATTCTGGAAATGCCATCACTTGAACAATAAAATTTCGCATTAATCATGTCTTTTAAGCCAGCAATGTGATCTGCATGGAAGTGTGAAATGAAGACAATATCAATATCTCCAGTACCAATACCAATGACTTCTTTTAACTGATTATCAAGCGTCTCTGATGGCTTTAGGTTAATAGGTGTCGTGATTGCATAGGCTTTATTCGGCCAGCTTTTCGTGTTTTCAAAGAAATGTTTGCTGTATCCTGTATCAAAAAGGATATGGCCCATTGTTTCATGATGTAGGTATCCTACAATCATTGGAAAATCAATTTTTCTTAGTTTTCCATCAGTTCGAGCAGCTCTTTCGCACTGTGCGCAACTACCTACTTTAAAGAGCTTAAAGTTGGTTATCTTTGTACCATCTAGCATAGTGCTCGATTCCTTCTGAAATTGTAAACCTTGGTTTGTAGTTAAGATTTTCTCTTGCTTTGCTAATATCCAATGTCTGATCTTTAGCAAGGAGAGATAATGTGTATGTAGTTACAACTGGCTCTTTGCCGGTGAACTTACCAATGACTTCCAGTGCTTTTGCGCCAGCATAAGCAAGGGAGTATGGAATGTGAATGAATTCCACTTGCTTATTAAGCTTGGTAAAGATCTCGTTTAATGTTTCTTTTACTTTTCTGGGTTCGCCATTGGTGATGTTGTAATAATTTCCTGTTGCGCTGCCTTGCGCATTAATGCCGCATATAATCGACTCAACAACATTGCCTACGTATGTGAAATCAACTTCAGCTTCGCCGCCATTAAACAAAGGAAATTTTCCTTTTTCAGCAAGTTTAAGGATCCTTGGCATGATAGCAGTATCGCCTTCGCCAAAAATGCCTCTAGGCCTTATGCCTATGAAGCTAAAATCATTGATTCTAGAATTTCTAAATACAATGTCTTCAGCAATGTACTTCGTATGAGCATAATGGTTAACAAATTTATGATCAATAGATACTGATTCTTGGATCATTTTTCTCGAAGTGTTGTTGGCATAAATGCTTGGTGTAGAAACATGGATCAAACGAGACCTTCTTTTCATTGATTGAGTTACATTATTTGTTCCAATAATGTTGGCTTCAAAAAAGTCTTTAAACTCTCCCCATGGAGAAGATAGGGCAGCACAGTGAACCACAATGTCACAATCACTAAATGCATTTTGAAGAGACTTAAGCTCTTTAGAAATATCTATTTTATGGAATGTGCTATTGGATAATTCATCATCAAGTTTATTGCCGATTTTTTCATTTCGACCAACAAGTACTAAATTGCAACCATAATCATCTAATCGCTTAGCTAGTGATGAGCCAAGAAACCCAGTGGCACCAGTGATCCCTATTTTCATTAAATTAAGATTTTTTGTATCACTTTCATAATTCGGCATAAAATCTGTTTTACTCATAGGTAAATATTAGCCCCGCCATTGATACTCCAGCACTTGTGCCAATAAGCAATATTTTGTCTCCATAACAGAAGTCTTTAGTTTTTAATGCATGATGGAGAGCAATAGGGATTGATGCGGCAATCTGATTTCCATTTTCGGGAAAGATGTTGATCATTTTGTCTTCACCAATACCAAGAAGCTTTTGAATATGTGTCAATCCCTGATAGCTAGCCTGGTGAGGCACTACGCAGGCAATATCATCCATCGTTAATGATGATTTGTCCCATAATCTTTGCGCAAAAGAAGCAATATTTTTGTGAATGAGTTTAAAAAGGGATTTTCCCTGCATTTTGAAATTTGCAGCATCCTTATATTCATCCCATGTTGCACCTCTACTTGGGTGGAACTTCATGCCACCAGCCTCGGCCTTGCACATGTCCACACCTTCAGAGAAGGTTTCGTGAAGCATGCAGATCTTATTGCTTGATTCAGTATTTTCGAGCACAAAGGCTACAGAGCCATCACCAAAGATCCCGGCAGTTTCTAGCTTTGACCAGTCTGTGCCAATAGATGCTGTTTCAGCACTAACGATGGCAATTCTTTTGTATTGGTTTGTCTCCAATAAAGAATTTGCTATTTGGAGCGCACTCACAAAGCTAAGACATGTGCTATTAACATCAAAGGTCGCCATATCAGTGTCGGGGTTTAATTTTGAATGTATGATTGCTGCATTGTAAGGTATTGACTGATCTTTTGATGCTGAAGCACTAATTAGGCAATCTATATCCTCTATACATAAATCAGCACCATCAAGTGCGGAATTGATTGCTTTAACAGCCATGTCACTTGGTAATTCATTACGTCCTACCCGGTGACGTTTTTTTATTTTTGTTGTGTTGTCTATTTTGCTTACCGGGTATCCAGTTTCAATTGAAAGCTCTTCAGAGCTTACTGGATCTCCTGGTAGATACGTTCCGCTTGTTATGATTTTAATACCCATTACTTATGAGTCTCTTCTTTCTATAAAGTATGCACATATAATATATAAAAATGTATTTGATTGTCAACGTGTATCATATTGGTTTAACTGAGTAAGAGGCTGAGTTATGAGCAAGATCTTATTTTGATTTGTTCCACTGCTTCGCATTGGATGGTTTCCAGTTCGTTCGCTCTCCCTCCCATGGTATAATTGGTTAAAAGGTTATAAATTTAGGTGAGTTATGGAAAGTAAGTATAAGTTTCCTGGTAGTGAGTTTTCTCTTGATGAGATTGCTGAGATAAAAAGTTATGCAGGAAGAATTAGGTATTGTGATAGATTTTTATCGAAAATTGCTTCCGGCAGTTCAAGGGCGGTTTATGCTATTGGTAAGAGTGATGTATTGAAGTTGGCTAAAAACGACAAAGGGCTAGACCAAAACGGTCTTGAGTCAGATGTTGGTATGGTAAAAATGTATCCAGACGTATTGAATGCGCCTATTGAAAGCGATGAAAACAATATTTGGGTTACAGCAAAAAGACTTGAGCCTGTTACAAAAAAAGAAATTGCATCGCACTTTGGCGTGGAATGGGCAGATTTAGCCAACTACTTTCTTGATAGTAGTAGGCTGCTAGCTGATAGAAACTGGACCAAAAATCCTGAGCCCCCAGAGACTAGGGAAGGATTTTCAGAAGAGTCTCTTTCTAAATTTTGTAGCATGATGCAAGATTGTGAAATGATTGCTGGTGACTTTGTAAGACCGTCATCTTGGGGAAGGGATCCAGATAATGGTCAGGTTATGCTGATTGATTTTGGATTGACTTTGAGTGTTTTTGAGCAGCATTACTCTAGGAATCCACAAGGAGCCTATGGCTATGGGGGATAAGGTAAATATGCTGTCAAGACTATTGTCTGGACAGCCTTTGAAGGAGTCTCAAACTCAAGTTGAAGACATAGATGCACTCAAGAATGAGACAGCTATTAAATTGGCAGAATACATGAATGACAAAGGGATGTCTGATTATGAGATCTTATACGTTCATGACACGATCCCTTGGCATGATATTGATTACGGTGATGATACGGATGGCTTCATTAAGGAATTGGAGGACACGCTTTATTTAAGCGGAAAGTCTTTTGATGGCCAAGGTGGTGAATTTGCACTGCCGGCGCTTATAGATGAGTTAATAACAAAGTATGAGCTAACAGATGAAGGCTTTTGGGAAGCTCATGGCAGTGTTGATTGGCACTCTTCTAATGCAGCAGGCACAAAAGGTTTTGTAGCTGAGATTGAATTTGTTGCCAAAAGAGAGTTTTTTAAGTCATCTGACAACGAATTAAGCTGATTTGTTTTTTCTTCTAAAGTCAGTAATGGTAACTTTGATGCCTGAATCGAGTAGGGCATCATAAATATTTTCTACTTTATTCTTCTCCTTTAATATTTCGTAAAACTGATCGCTTCCATAATTAATTCCAGCCTCAATAAGTATCTGAATTGCAATATCAACAGGCATTTCATCAAATTCAATACCTTCAGATTCCATATCTGAATAGATCTTATCAATAAGGATTGATTTCTCATCGATAAATCCAGGTACAGTTTCCTCAATCACCGCTATATCAGAGAAATTGATTTTGTTTTCGTATAGGCTCTCCATGAATCGTTTAAGAGCTTCTTCTGCAACTTCATATTGGTCGCCAAGCTTTACTTTTTGAGCTTCAGCTTCAAAGCGAGTGTAAATGTTAGCAATGTAAATATTCTCTGTTAACCCATATGGATTTTTCGGACCAGTTGCCAAGTCTGAATAATATGAGTCCTGTCCTTTTTTTCGCAATAAGTATATTGAATTCATGAGCTCGAAATTAGTATATTAGGTTATTGGTATGCATATTGTATCAGATAGTTCATCAATGTAAAACAATGACCTTATGGCCATTGATCTGATTTCTTATCGTAACAATTAACTGCATTTTCAATAGCATGACTAGATAACTATTTTTGATACCAGGGATAGGTTACAAGTATAAGCAAGGGTCGCCGGCCCTTGCTATTCAACTTTGCTATAATGTTCTATGGAATTTTTGATGACGTAATTAAGCAAATGTCTTTGGTGCTCATGCATGAACTCAAAGGATAATCTCTTTTGCATATACTCAATATCATAATCCTTCAGAAGCATCCCAATCGCAGGGCTTAAGTAACGATGAGTGATGATCGATACACCATCGAAACAAACCACTATTTTTTGTTCATCGGCCTTTAATCGTTCTAATAGGTAATTATAGGTCTTAAGCCCATCCTCATTGGTGATAGCATTGCTCTTCCCAATGAGCTCTTTAATAGTGATCATATTTGAACTCAAAGTTAATTTCCTCTTGAAGAAACCATGGAATGCTTTCTAAGTACTTGTACTTCTTGCGCTCAGTTTCATAGTCGAAGTTATCGAGTTCTTTAGATTTTTGTTCGAAATCTTTCTCGATTTCATCTTTAGAGTATTTATCTTCAAGCTTGTTTTGGACCTCTTTTACTTTTACGCGAGCAATCGCAATCTTTCTCTCCAGTTCCATCATTTCAATGTGCTCAGGAGATGCTTTGAGTTCTTCTGAGTAAGCTTTATTCGCTTCATCAAGAGAACCTTTTAATGAGAGAGTTGCTTGTTCAAGTTCAACTTTCTTTTTGTTTTCCTTCTCGAATTCCTCTTCGAAAGTTTTCTGCATATCTTTTACTTGCTGACAGTCTTGAAGCAGAGTTCCAGATAAAAAGATTTTCTCAAACTTGGCAATAACTTGATGCCCATCAGCTCTATCAAAATCAGGTTCAGGGCCACCCATTTCAGTAATAAACTGATCCATAAGTGGTTTAATGTCTTCCACAAGGATTGGCTCTGAAGAGGTGTATACGTCTCCCTGAGATTTATCCAACGTGATAGCAAGAACCTCTTGAGGGCGATCTTCATTTAGATAAGAGAATGCAAATGCAAAAGTCTTTTCAACCCCTTTAAACCGGTAGATACGAAGAAAATGTGACTTCACACCCTTTTTGTTTTTACGGCTAAACCCAAATCGTGAATAAGATGTGTCCTTAGGCTTTGCATGATTCCAATCATGAATCTTCAAGTTATTGCAATGTGCATGCATCTGAAGGTGCAGCACAGAAAAATGACGAGCAAGTTTGCTCATTGGAGTGTTCATAAGTGGAGCCTCAAAATTCAGTATGAAAGAATTATACAATAACATCAAGAAAATGTCAATAGGTAAAGCTAACTACAATAGACTAAAAACGCCGCACAAAGCGGCGTACCTGGATACTTTAATGCGAAGCATTGGCAAGATTGTTTTTCTGTATGCTCGGGTTGATTAGCCACTTGACCGAGTAGTAGGAAGCAATTGCAGCTGCAACATGCTTAAGGCTATGGCCACTAACATATGATACAGACTCGAAAACATGAAAATCCATCATTTCAAGTACTTTGGCAAGCCCATACCAAAACACAACAAGGTAAAGCTCTTTTTTGCTAATGTCTTTTTCTTTAAAGAAGATAAGAATGACTAAAGTGAGAACAATTGGTAAGAATTGAACTAATCCATACCACCTTAGGTCGCCAAATCCCACACTTTCACTAATAGTCCAATATAGAACGCTTAATCCACCAGCAGTAACTAGCCATGGTAAAATATTTCTCCCGCTTGCCTCAGATATAAAGACTGTTAATACACTCGCATAAAAACCCATGAATGCAATTGTCATAGGTAGCCTATCCCATACCAGTGTTTCATTGTTTGGATAATAGTGATAGTAGCCAGAACCAAAAGCAACAAGGGCAACACCTATTGTGAATACCATCGCCGGTATGTACCTAGCGCCCATTTTTTCTTTATTTTGTTTGATTGCAAAGAAACCAAATAGTCCGACCATTAAGAATGGGAGGTTGGAAATAACATTTAATGCGTTAGGAACACTGAAAAGAGTGATCTGATCAGCAAAATGATGGTAAGAGGTGTCCTGACTAATAGGTGAAACGCTAAAGGCACCAATGATTGCCAATATTGTTATGCTCCAAAGAAGCATTCTTCGCTGTATGGTGTTTGACATAAACTTTCCAATTGAACAGTGTTTTTTATTTTCGGTTAATATATTGATATTGACATTATAAGTCAAATCAATAGTTGCAGAAACATCAAATCTTATACACTGATCACTTAATGTATGGAAATTTTTGTGTATAATTTATTGTTATTTACAATGAGATAAGTCATGAACAAGAGTATGCAAAGGTTTTCTATTATTCTTCTCGCTGCAATATCTGTAATTGGTTGCAGTGAGCCGGGCATAGAGGCAAAATTTACACTCGAAGGTGCTGAAGTTAGAGAGTTCTGCTTCAAGGACTACAAATATATATTTAGTGGACGCTACCATGAGACATTGATCCTGCCATTATATTCAAAAGATGGACTTCCTGATTCATGTAAGATGGGTGATTACCCTGATTTTGATATGGGATACAGAGAGGCATGCATTAATGGCACAGAGCATCTCGTAATGCAGTACATGCGTAATAAAATGGTTGCTCCAATATTTGACTCAAACAAAAACGCAAAATCTTGTAAAAGCTAAAACAAAAATATATCAACATTAGAATAATAAAAATGTCATTTTTATAGGATTATTGTATTGACATTTTACCTTTTTATCTGTAATCTATGTTGAAATATTTTAAATGGAGTTTATAAATGCGTTTGCCCGTTATTGCTATAGCTTGTGTTTTGTCAATCATAAGTCCTTTAGCTATAGATCTGTACATTGGTAATATTAGCCTGATATCAAATGAATTTGAAAGATCTGGAAGTATCTCTCTGAGCCTGTTTCTTTTGTCGCTCGGGATAGGTCAACTTGTTTTTGGTAAGGTTATTGATAAAGAGGGTCCGCTAAAAGTATCATCTTTTCTTCTTGTTGGATTTTCAATCGTATCTTATCTAATTTATGTTTCGGGCTCATTTAACGAGCTTTTATGTCTCAGATTTGTTCAAGGTTTTTTTGTATCTGGAATATCGTTATCAGCAATGGCCATTATTGATGCGAATTTTCAGGGAGATCAAAAAGCTGCTAAATTTGGTTACTTAAATTCAGTGATGAATGTAGTGCCTGCAACAGCTCCTATGATAGGTGTATACCTTGCAGAGACAGTAGGTGATTGGAGATTCAACTTCTTGCTGCTAAGTATCGCAGGCATTGTTGCTTTTCTACTAATTAACCTGTTCGGCTCAAACTTAAAAGTTGTCGAGATAAAGGAAGGCAAACAAAAAGGATTTGATTTTATTGATGGTCAATTCAAGCTGAATTCTGTCATGGCTATTTCAAGTCTAGCTCTACTATTCTCCTATCTTTCCATTTTTCCAAAGATTGTAGATTCCATGAATTATGGACCTTATCTATTTTCTGTATTTTTCGCTGTTAATGCCTTAACAATAGGTGCTGGCGGCATTGTTTTTGGCAAGCTTTTGAAGAAAAAAAGCTCGCAAGAAATCCTAAGCTTAATGAAACGAATCGTTTGTACATCAGGAGTGATCGGTTATTGTTCTCTATTTTATTCAGAATTAATACTTTTGTCATTTTTGTTGTTTTGCTTTGTTTTTCCATGGTTTATATCCATATACATGGAAAGAACAATGACGGCTGTTACGCATAGTAATGCCTTTGTACTGTCTATCATTACCTTTCTTCAAATGGCGATAGGTAGTGGTCTAGGTATGATTTTAATCATGTTTCCAGATCCTGGAGTCGCATTCTTTTCATTACTAACAATAACAATATTACTAGGTGTAAAAAATGATAACATTTAAAAAAGCTATAACTAACCCTGTTTCAATACACGATCCTAAAACCATTATCGAGCTATTTTATAAGCAGGGTTTTGTCATCGTTAGTGCTGATGGCGTAAGTGAGCCACTTCCATTGCTTGCAAGCAATATTGGAGTAGGGGAGCCAATAGTCTCTAACTACAACAAGAGTTACTTTCCTAACAAGGTTGGTAAAAACAAAGATTCATCTATTGGTGTCAATGAAAGCAACAAGGATAAAGTGCATCACAAGGTATTTGAAGAAACTGGACCTTTAGAGTTTCATGTAGATGGCACATTCTCTCCTCTAGCGGAGTTTAAGACCACTTTGTTGCACTGTAAGGTCAAGGCATCAAAAGGTGGAGAAAGCACCTTATTTAACGCCTATGGGGCGATTAAAGATATGGAGAAAGAGAACATTAACTTTGGTATAGCCTTTAGGGACCCAAAAGCTCTTTTGAGAAAATCGACCTTCTCGGGTATTGATAAAGAATTTGAAGATTGTGTTCTTGGTGTAGATCAAGATTACGATAGAGAGGCGATAAGAGTCACCTTTGATAGTTCCGGCCACTGGAGTTCGAATTACAATGCTGTAGCAGGACTAAAAGAAGCTAAAGATGAGCTTGAAAAGAGAAGTAAAAGTCCTGAATACACTCTGGAGTTTATGCTAGAAGAAGATCAGATAATCATTATGGACAATACTAGAATCTGCCATGGTAGAAATAGCTTTGAAAATAACGATGGGATAGTTAGAACAATGGTTAGGACTGTTCATACACTTCTTCCAAAATAGTGATACGCACAAAAAAAGGCAGATAAAATCTGCCTTTTTTGTGTTAAAAAAACAATATAATGACCCATACTATGTATGCAAGAAGAAGGGTGACAAAAACAGAAGCTGATCCCATGTCTTTAGCTCTTCCTGATAATTCATGAAACTCTTCGCCAACTCTATCAACAATAGCCTCAATCGCTGAATTGAGTAGCTCAAAAGCAATTACTAGTAACAAAGAGCCTATTAGTAGTATTTTTTCTACGTTAGTGACATCACAGTACAGCGCAAAAGGCATTAATACCACCAATGCGAAAAACTCTTGTCTAAAAGCTGCTTCATGCTTAAGGGCTGCCTTGATGCCGTTTACTGAATATGTTCCTGCGTTGATTATTCTCTTTAATCCTGATTCTGTACTTTTCATATTATTTTTCTTTTACCTTCCCGCCTTACGACAATATACATAATTATTGATTTAATTACTAATTCTGAGTGTATTATCACTGAATAATTTAGAGAAAACAGTATAATTTAGTCCTATTTACCAACAAAAGCATCCCAATGAATCTATCTAATAAATTGACAACAGAATACAAATTGTCATTCCTTTTGGCACTTCTTCCTCTTTGTGTTTCCGTAATGGCCTTGTTTTTTAATGACTTCGAACATTTAGGTAGGGCGCTATCTATGATAACCGGTATGATAATCGCATCTATTGTAGCAGTTATAGTCTCTATAATTAATATTCACGATGAAGACAAAGAGTTGGATTATAAAAACTACGAAGCGGCATTTGTTGCAACGAGCTTTGCTATGAGCACACTGTTTTCAGTGATGATTCTAGAGATGTTTGGTGCATCAGTAGGAGAGAGCGATTCATTTTCTATCCATGGCACCTATGCGATCTGGTTTAGAATATGTTTGTCTGCAATCTTGTTGATGTTTTCAGCATATTCTCTTCATCTTTTTACTCTCGGTAGCCAACAAGCAAACAACAAGATTGAAGGCCTGGTTGATAAGTTATCAAAGAAAAAAGTCGCGGCCATTAGTAGTGAAATGACTATGGAACTAACTAAAAAACATGTGAAAAAATACAAGGAACTAGAGACTTTGCTACTGGCAGAACAAGACAAATGTAAGTCTCTTGAGTCGATGATTAAGTTAAGTGGTCATGATTTGCTCAATGAGAAGATAAAGTCTTTAGATCTCATTATTGATAAATTGACTAAAGACAAAAAATACACCTCCGTTTAGTCGCGAGAATAAGGATTGTTTTTGGATTCAATGACTCCAGAAACTTTTCTTATTTTTGGAAAACAAACACAGCATAAGCCTACAGAATAGGAAAAACAAAAATGAAACTTCGAAGCTTTATAGGTGCTCTATTAGTGCCAATATTACTTAGCCTTGCCTTTTTCTCCCCAAACTCAAGTGCCAAGATCTCAGTTATTGAAAAAGACGGATTAAAATTTAAACTTCACTGCATTTATGGCGTAAATTACCTTACATACCATGCCGGCAATGGACATAGAGGAGGGTTGATGGTTTATCATTCTGTTGCTGGTGGAGTTAGGCAGTGTTCGGGGTTTGATACTCTTAAGTTTAAAACAAAGTGCATAGATAACGTTGTTTATATTCTCTACCCTTTAGGTCTCTTTGATGAAATCGGGATGTCTCCGATGTACTCAAAAAGTGGTTCAATCAAAAATTGCACTTACAATAGGAGTTAAAAATGATTGATTTTACCTATGCTAAAGAAATGACAAAAGAAGATATTGGAAAAGTAATAGAAAACAATGTTTTCGAGCATTATAAATGTATCTTTGTAGCTAGACAAATCAGCAACTTAAACATGGCCGGAGTATATAAGTTGGTCAAGTTAGATAGAGGATTTGCTTGGGTGGATTTGATTTATTCAAGGGGAATAGACCCCTCTGATTATGGTAAGAACCTACTTAAACTAGGAAATAAATATTACTCAAAAACCATTGAAGATGCAATTTTAGAGGCATCTAAACTTAGATTCATCCAAGAAATCGTAATGCTCAATGACTCAAGGGAGTTCTTTACGTATCTTGGAAATATTGGAGATGGATATCACTCCAAATCGCTTGTGAATGAGGAATAACAAAAAAACGGGCCACCTGGCCCGTATGAAATCAAATTGATTCTATCGAATTGTAGTTTTTTTGCTTCTTAAAAAAATTGTGAATGTACTTCTCCACTGATTTATAGTCTTTTTTTACCGTCCATTCGTAAATTCTTTGCGACAAATCAGGGTCGAACGAACGCTTGTGTATGTGACTTGCAAATACTCGGCCCTTTTCTGTAATCCCTTGATTGTCTATTATTCCTAATTTGGAAAGATTTTTAGCTATTGTCGAAATGCTAGATGGACTTCCAATGTAATAGATGAAATTATCAGCCGAATACTTTCCACTGCCTTTGAATTTAAATAGTTTGGCGGTTAAATCACCTAAGTTCCTATAAGTGACTTCGCCTTTTGCTATAAGAAGAAAAGTGAGCAGTTCATACTTTGATAAAATATGCTCTGTTGAAACATTCGATAGCTTCATTGCTTTTCCAAATACCGGTGCGGAGTTGATGAACCATAGCCAGTCAAAGTAATACTTTACTTCAGCTCTAGATTGAAACTCGGCAATTTTTGATGGTATGTCCACAGGTGCCTGTACCTGGCATCTTAATGAACATTTATCAAATCCCATTCCTGTATCGATCCAATCTACCTTAGGGGCCTTAGTGCATCCCTTGAAGAGTTCATCTAACACTTGATTAGCAAAGAAAACGCCTCTAGTGTCCATATCTGGCATTATCATGATTTTCTTATAGTTTGGTATTTTGTCTCTAACAATTGAAACTTGTTCTTCCCATGAGGGAATATTGCTTTCAGAAAGAAATTTAACTATTGATAAGCTTTTTGTGTTCATCCCATAGTGCCTACGGAATACTCCAGGTGGGTAGTCGTTCCCGCTCCAGAACGATAGATCTCGATATTTCCACTTGGTCGGTGTTATCAGTGGTGCTTCGGATATTGGTAGTCTTGAAGGGATATCATAATATTTAAATCCCAAGCCTCTAAAGTCTAAAACATCGACTTCTTTTGCGTCCAAAAGGTCGCCAGCGGCTTCGATTAGTAATTTTGCGTGATGAATCTTCTCTACAATGAGTAGTGTATCGTTATGCATAGTATTTCTCTTAAATTAGTTACTAGCTGCCTACACCTGGCTTGGCCAGGCGAATCGATTATAGGTCTTAAGAGTAAATTGTCAATGCATTCTCTTCACAAGGGGTCAGTATCTTGACTCATATCTCATTAATAAGCTGCTTAAATGTCAATACAAAATTACGGCTTGCGCCAGTAATTTGGGCTATCACTAACAATTTCAATTGGAGAGGATGCTGAGAACCACATTGCATTTATGGAACAAGAGTCATCTAAATATGTGATCTCCAAGCAAAGTATAAGATATAGCACTGAAATCATTGACATATTAACTATTTTTGCGTTTAATTAGTATTCAATTTTTATGGAGAATACATTGTGAGAAAGAGTAGCTATTTTTACGACATTAAAATAGAAAGTGAAAGCAGCTTTTCTGTCTGTCTCCTTAAGAAAAACGCTCTTATTGTTTTTATAAGAATAACTATTACCTTGATGATTGCTTGTTTCATTTTAGACTCTTTTTCTAATGATTTTCTTGTTCTTTGTATATTTTTAGGTGCTTCAACAGTTTGGGTTCAGGGAAAAAACTTATATCATTTATGGTCTGTTATTAGAATCCCTACATTAATTTATAGAAATGGTGAGTTGAGTTCTGATGGGGTTCTGGTTTTAGGGAGAGATGAAAAGCTAAAAGCAAAGGTTAAAACCGTGAATACAGTGCCATCAATGGGATGTTTCTTTGTAGAGTTTCAGGTTTCAATGCAAGTTCCTGATGGAAGTTACAGACACCTATTTAGCTCTTCAGATGAAAATGTGATAAATGAAATATCTAAAATTGTTGATTCTAGATAAGCCAATATTAAGCGTGGAGTAGTATTTAAGTGAGATCTTCCTCACTGATTATTTTATAGATGTTGATATAATATGTACTTAATTTTATTGCACGGTACTAAAAAAATGAATGCATTTACATCAGGAAAGAAAAGCCAAAAAGGCTCTCTTATTTCTCGCATTGCAAAACTAAATCAGTTTTCAATGTCAAAAAGGATTAGCGATATTGAAAAAGAGCTTAAAAACTCTCTTGATGGCAATCCAGCAAAGGTTGATACCGGTGTGTATGTGAACCTTACAAATGGCTCCAAGGTTCAAGAGCATATTATTGAGGCAAGCAAAGGAATGTTTTCAGACAAGACTACTTTTGTTGGCCTAGTTGTCACATGGACTGTTAACTACAATATCTCATCTAAAGAGCACCAGAGCTACTTTTTCGGAGAAGATGCAGAGCGTTACATCTCTATGATGGAGCAAGAATCATCTAAGCTTAGAAATCCGGCCAGACCGGGATGAACCAGATAGGGAATATATTAAAAAGACAAACGAGAGGTAATGAAAGCCTGGGTTTGTTTTCACTCTTTATGAGTGAGGCCAAAAACAAAAATGAAATTAATATAATTGATCTTTAATGATATTATAAGTATATCTGATGAATAAAAACAAGATCAGGGATCATCATGTATATATTTGAAGAACAAACATATAGCAGAGTTATGAACACAGTCTTAGGGATTGTCGATATTTATGATAATTTCCAAGAGGGAAATATTGGGTTCAAATTTAAAGATAAATCGTTTGAAGTAAGTATGGAGTTTATTGAAAGGGCAAGTGAGCAAGAGGTTGTTGATTTCGTAAGGGCCTTAACTGTTAAAAGCCAGGATATGCCAGCAAAAACGATAACTGAAGAAAAAATCATGATTCATGCTCATATTCTGGGTTTGAATCAGCGATATATGAGCGATGAAGTAGATGTTCTAGATGAACCTATGCAAGAGAGAGTAAAAGCTGAAAAGTGGCTTAAAATGGCTCGTAGCGCTGCTAAAAATCACTCTTCAACCAAAGAGTCAGATTCATTCTCAATCTCTAAAGGAAGAATGTCTCAAGTAATTGAGCAAATGAGTAAATTGAGAAAAAGATTTGTTGAAAACAATGATAGGAAATATCAAAACAAATGGGGTGAAGATGTTTATGTTAGAGACATAACTTTTAGCAATAAGGTTATTGGTTCTATCGAATATCTAGAAGATGAAAATTCGGTAACTATTCTTCGATCTGATGTTGAACAAGAAATGCAGGGTAGAGGCATAGGTTACAATGCCTACAAGAAATTGATATCTGATAAAGTACGCAATGGTAAGTCTATTGGATCTGACAATATTCTTTCTAAGCCGGCATTGAGGATCTATGAAAAGCTTGAGCAAGATGGCTATAAGATGCTTGAGTCTCCAAAGTATTTAATGCCAAGAGGCGGATTTACAAGTCTTGATAGAGAAGCCAGAATGAGCCAAAGAAAAGATATTCCAACTGAGTTTGCTGATGGCGCTATAGTTACTGTTGGCGGATATAGAATGAAAGGAGAGTCTGTTTACACGATACCTACCTCGTTTTCTCCAACACCTTGCCCGGTGATTAGGTTTGAAGAAATCAATCACTCAAGTGAAAAGAGAATTCAATCTTTAGTTAATCCATCATATGTTGAAAACTCAATGATTGTAGGTGGCGCTGACGATTTAAATGAAGAAGCTCGTAATGAGATAGAAAGTCTTTTATTGTCGGCAAGAAATGAGCTCCAGCATGAAGACAATCAGGCTATTTCTAAAAACCTAACAATGGATAATGTTTCAATTTGGCAGGTTGATAGAGTGTCACATGATGAACTGGCAGAGGTTAATAACTTATATAATCAAAATATTGATTATGATCCGCAAGAATTAAGCTGCTAACGCTTTAGTTAAAAATCAAAGAGAGGCATTAGCCTCTCTTTGAAAACTTCATTAATTAATCTAGTCTGTTATTGAATACTCGATCTTTAAAGTAGCATTCATCAATGATTGATTGCTTATCAGGCAGTACTTTTAATGCTATTGATTCGAGTGTTATGTCTTTCAATATGTTTGTATCAAAGCACTCTGTTGTACCGCCTCCAGTAACAGTTAATAGCATCGAAAGATCTGTATGATGCATTGAGAAATCTTTCTTGATTTTGTATTCAAGTATTGATGCTTCATCCAATTGGCATTCCATTTTTCTGAGAATTTCAACTGAAACATTGTCTCTTGACAATATGCCTGGAGAAAACCTTTTTCTAGTGTTTTTTGTTAATCCTATTTTGTAGTATTCTTTTTTTGTTTTAAGATCTATGATCTTTGCGTAATAGAGACTGGTAAAAGAATCACTGCTTTCAGTAGAAGTTCTTTTTTGAACTTCTAGTTTGTTATTTGCGCACTTAGGGCATCCGGTATCGAATTGCCTAAATGCAAATCCTCCCGGTTTCCATGGTGTTGAATACTCCCAGCCATTACCGTGTACTGGGCAAGAAACCAGCAATCTTGTTCTGTGTCCATGATAGTCTTCGGCAAGGCCCTTGATGAGATATCCATTTAGTAATGCTCCTTCATTGGCCTCTTGAAGAAATTCAGACTCGGTTGGCTCATAAGTTTTGTGACATTTTGGGCAGTGGCTTCTTCCGTTAAAAAAGTTATTCACTCTAGGGGTCCAAACATTTCCCCATTCCCAGCCATTTCCATGTTTCTGACATGAGACATATAGCTTTTTAATTCCATCAATTTTAACTACTTTGGAAACATTAAGCCCTTCACTTTTAGCAATCTTATTGGCATTTCGAATTACTTCCTCATCTGTTTGATTGTATTCGCCAGTACATTTTAAGCAGTTAGTATCATTGTTTAATAAAGTGTAATTGATTGGTGTCCACGGCTTATCCCATTCCCATGCGTTTCCATGTTTTGAACAAGAGATTTTCATCCTTGTTTTAATGCCGACATATTCGTCAATGAAACCAATCACAGATAGGTTAGAATACCTGCCATTAACAATTTTGTTAGTGCTTTCCATTAGTTCATCTGCACTTGGTGAGTATTTTCCACTGCATTTTGAACACTGAGTAAGAGGTCCTGTTTTTATTGAAAATGAAGTTGGCTTCCAGGGATTTTCCCATTCCCATCCATTCCCATGAATTTCGCATCGAACATAGCAAGGTGAATTATATTTGGTTTCAATCATGTCTAGATCAACAATAGAAAGATTTGTTTCTTTGTATATTTCATTCAGTTCATTTAATAGCTCGTTTTTTGAGTATGAGTACTTGCCTGCACATTTAAGGCATTTAGGATTGCTGCCTTTTGATAAATAGTTCTGTGCAAAAGGAGTTTGCGGATTTTCCCATGTTGAGGCAATACCATGCTTCGAACATTTAGATACAACCTTAGAGTTTACTCCCGAAAAATGTCCCTTTAAAAAACCAATGAACTTCAGAGTTTCTGGCTCTTCAGGATAGCTGTGTAGAATGCTCTCGATTTCTTCTTTTGTTCTTTGGACCTTCGTTGTGCTTTTCAAGCATTCTGCACATGCAGCCCCTTTCAGCAGGCTTGAGGCGCAAATCTGCCAGCTCTCAATATCAGGGTGAATTTTACATGAAACATAAACTTTTGTTTTCAAACCTCTAAATTCTTCTGAAAAACCCAGATATGCGATATTGTTAATGTTAAGCTCACTTAAGCTTTCGTCTAACTCATCTTTAGTCTGCCTGTATTGCTTAGAGCATTTAGGGCAATTAGGTGTTGCTCTAAAGCAGCTATCAATATTCGGAGTCCACGGATTTGGCCATTCCCACCCGTTGCCGTGTTTTTCGCAACTGAGTTTTAGATAGCTCTTGATTTGTCCTTTGTAACCATCAATTAAACCAGACGCAGTAATGTGTTCTGGCAGTTTTTCATTGATAATTGCTACAACTTCATCTTCTGTAGGGACATAGTTTCCACTACACTTTTTACACTTTGTGCTTTTAAGTTTCATTAACCGGTTAATAGTGGGTAGCCACGGAGTTTTCCATTCGCTAGATAATCCGTGCTTAGGGCAGTTAATGACAACCTCTGATTTCAAGCCATTATATTCACCATGCAATGAGTGAAAATCAAAGTCATATTCTTTTGTTTTATTAGCTAACTCAAGCACCATTTCACTTTCTGATTTTCTATAGGTGTTGGCACATTTAGGGCATCCAAAAAGCTTTTTTATATTAGCTATTGTTGGAGTCCAGGGATTTTCCCAATTTAAAGAGTCCTCATGCACATTGCAGTACATATGACATCTAGATGAGATACCTTTGTATTCTCCTATGATTCCCACTATTGACCAGGGCTTGTCTTTGATCAATTCATTTGCAGATAGAATCATGTCTTCTTTACTTACTTTTAAACCCATAACTTTGGTCGCTCACTATCTATAAAAATGCAATGATAATTTATCATTAATTATATGCTATGTCAGAGGCATGGCTATTTTATGAGGGTGAGTTCAATATATTCAGATTTATTGTAATTTCTATTGACTTTTTGATAGGGGAGTGAGTGATATGTTCGCTGTTTCCGAACAGCGAACAAGTATTCATTAGCCTAGTAATTTAATGAAAATTGTGGCCAACTCTAGCGGATTTGCTTTTTTAGCATGCCCGGACATCTTAATTGTATTAACAAAAAGGAGCTTTAAGTCTTTGGGATCATTGTAGTCAATATTTTTCAACTCAAACTCTGCCATAAGCATCTTGACGCCCAGTGGTTGTTTTTGAAATCTTATACCGGCTTCTTTAAGGGTTTTGGCTATTAAATCTAGTGCCATTTCTCTTTGCTGCTGAAGGCTTAAAGACTGTGTTGGCTTTTTAAGTGTGGAATTGCTTTCTTTTGATTTAAAGCTTGTCTTGCCTGTTCTTCTAAGCGTGATCAAGTGATCTCTTTTCTCATTCTCGGCTAAGTTAGACAAAAGTATGTCCATAGCAATCTCTTGGCTATTCGGATCGCTGATGGCAAGTCCGTTCTCTACCTGGATTCTAAAGCGATCCTCTATGTCCTCTATCGTTTCACCATTCTGTAAGCTAGCGCCGGACCGGTAGCCACTAATGCGCTTAATAAAATATTGAAATTCGCCAAAAATTGATTCTTTCATAATGCATAAACCTGTAAATTCATTTAATAACGAGTATATTATATAGCAATCATCGGAGATGTCATTAGCGCCAGTTGATTTCCTATCCTCTTCCATTCAGAGTGTGACAACACTACCAATGCAATGACAAATATTAGACATAAGGAACAGATATTATTATAATATCTCTTTCGTACACATAAGAATAGAGAATATGAAATTATTATCACGTTGTTTCAGTAACTTAGCAAAACACCCTATATCAATAGGAATTCCAGTTCTATCAGTTTTTGTCCTTTGGGGTATTTTTGCATTCAAAGTAATCACACAGTATCAATTAGTATACGATAAGATGGTGCCAACATATCCATTTTTGATTATTGGGTTTGTTGGGCTTTTTTTCTGGTTTGTATCAAGTATTAGTGATCTGGATAAGCCTAGAATGTTCAGTTCAAGAAGTTGTGGCGTCAATAAGGTATCAAATAGTTATCCATTTACGTATGCCTTCATTGCTGCTTTATTCTTAGCTATCTCTGGAATTGTAAATAGAAGTTTGAGCTATTTTACAGCATCTCAAAAAAACCCTGATTTTTTACTTATTGCTATTTTGATTGCAATATGGATTGATTTTGTTGTTTACCTAATAAGAAGGCGCAAAGAAAAAGCACTTGAGCTTTAATGGTAAAGAAGATGCACCAGCTATAAAAATGGTTAAACCATTTTTATAGCTGCTATGGGCTAAGGCTAGATTCGCTCTTGTTATCTAGTAATGCTCTTTCCTTTATTTCTAAGCCTTTGAATTTTTTTCTAAGAGACTCATAATGTTCTGTTAGGTCATTCTGAACGCAAAAATCCTTTGGTTTCAATCCAGAAGCCTTATAGTCTCTATATATGCTTAAAGTATCGAGGTGATCAGAAGGCCTTTCCTTCTTTCCGGCAATTCCATAAACTACATTTTTTGCAACTTTTAATATTTTGGCGATTTCAGTGGCATTCTTGCCTTCTTTGTCTAGATTGATAATTCTTTTATTTCTGAGATTGGCCTGATGATTAAGAGCTTTAGTGAAAACCTTATCAAATTTTTGATTGGATTTTCTGTATCTACCTAGAGCAGAACTAGAGGGGTAGCCCTCTTTTTTAGTAACGAGATATGCCTTTTCACCAGACTTTACGGCTAATAATATTTCAAAGAATGCCTTGTCTTCTAACCTTATCGACTCATTATATTCTTGAGCACCAGCTTGAAACTTAATCATGTGAGCAGGTGAAAAATTTCTTTTTTCGCCATTTCTTGAATTGGGGTTTTTCTCGATGTTTGCGATGTCCAGCTCACCGTTAGATTGCCTTTCTTCTGCAAGACTTGATAGTTTTTCATGAAAAGATTTGCCGATTAATCCCCTGCTAAGCGGTATTCCAAATTCAAGACGATATTCATCAGGAGTCATGCCATGAACAGTCTTAATGTGCTTAGATAATGATTTTTTGCAGTCACCACAAAACAAACACTCAAGCTCATCGTTGTCAAAATACTCTTCAATTTGATCAAGAGTTTCAAAATGTTTACTTTTTTTCATTTAAATTATTTCTTAAGATTGGCAAAAACATTCATTATCATGTGATTATAACTAATCCTGCATTTGATGAATATCAAAAAACATTATTTTGCTAAAATAGATTCGCCCAAAATGGAAATGCAAAAATTGGGCGAAACGAAGATTAGATGTTAATGATATCTGTATAGATCTTGCGAACACCGGCTAGTGTGATAGCTTCTTCTCTACTTTTATTGGTTCTTAGTGAGCAAAGAAGATGTCGAGAGTAGCTTAGGTTTGGGATGTTTGCATGAATCTTTGTCCTGCTATTCTCATAACTAATAAAGCGAGGGATAGTGATTGCTACATCATCATTGATCGTTGTTGTTAGGCGAGTAGGCCACTCACTTTCTGTAAATCGTGTTCTCTTATGAAAAGAGCCTTTAAGTTTGCCGTCAATAAATAGGAATCCATCATCAATATAAGGAAATTGAGGGTTATCTATTTCATCTTGGGTTGCAAAGATTTCAATATCATTAAAAAATGAAGAGTGCTTTAAAAACTCATCTTTGGTTATGAAAGTATTGTTCTTAATTAAGAAGTGCTTGAGATAGTTTGGGACCTCTAGATTGGCAATTTCATCTAAATTTAAATCCATCTTTCTAAATAGCTTGCCATGATTTCCATAGGTAGGGCTCTCAAAATGACAAATGGTAGCATGATGCGTCATTCGATTATGAACATCAATGCCCAGCTGAGAAAATTGATACTTAACCTCATGGATTGAGGCCAAAGGATCTGGCTCTGTATGCTCTTCTCCATCGCAATTAACATCAAAATAGACAAGCTGGTACATGCTAGAAATCAAAAGCTCATAATCTTTGTCTTCAAAAAAATATGTCGAATCTTCTTTTTCTAATGGAAGTCCAAGAGCCTGTAAAGCTTTTACTGTCTTTTCTTCAGAGAACTCTAATGCTCGACCATCTTCAGAGAGATCAAAGTTGATAAGTATCGGGAGTCTATCGATGATATCGGCAAACTTCGCCTGTAAAGCGGAGACTCGCTCAATTCTTCGCTCAAGTGCTTTGAGTCTAAAGGAAACAGTATCTTCTTCATAAGACTGTCCTGAAGAGTTTTCTGCAATAGTTAGAAGATCGGTGGCAAGTTGATTGATTCCGGCCATGTCGTTGTTCTTCACTTTGTCGTGAAGTGTATGTGCAATGTCGTGCAGTATGTTCATTTAATGCTCCTTCCTCTGGCCTTTTATTATACTTGTATTCGGTCATATTGTCAATGCCAGTACTAATTATGGGCTTAAGATACTGCATATCATTTGATAATATTTAGTATTGCAGCTAACAAAAAAAGGAGTAAAAAATAAAAATATTGCTTCATGTTAAAGATGAAATTGAACAGCCTGGAAATGAAGTTTGATTTTTATGGAGTTGAAAATATTATATGTTGTAAAATATTAATTCGAGCCAGACATGCAAGCTCGAATTAATATAGGGGAATCAATTATTGCCGTGGCAATGCCTCTTATTTAATTTAAAATAAAAAGTTTTCTCGTCCAAAGTTAATTTTAATCTGCAATAAAAAACAGGAATCTGTAGTTCTTTAACTAGCATTGAAATATCTTCTTTATTTAACGCCCCTAAATCATAAGCATATATTTTTGTTGGCTTATTGTATTTTGAGACCATGATATGCCAATCTTTTCCATATCTTATCTTTTCTTCACCTGTTTCTACATCAAGAACTCTAACTCCCTCAGGGGGAGCTATAATTAGACTGTTAAGAGGAAGCATATTTTGATATTTATCTTCAATATGCGCTTTTCCATTTACTCTGAAAACTGTAATTACTTTATTGTTAATATTGACTCTTTTAATTACTTTGTCTTCTTTTTGAGAGAATTCAATTTCTCCTCTGAACAATTCATTTGCTTTATCGATATATTCTTTAGCAACTTCTTCACTTGTATGTGAATAAGAGCCTAGCTGTAAAAGAGTTTTTCCAACGAGTTCTTCACTCTTAGGTAGATCGCTAATTGAAATTAAGCTTCCAAAAGACCTTTGTTCATATATAAAAGGACGTTCAATATTTAAATCATTGACCTTATTCCTAAATCCAACCAATGCCTCAGTAAAGCTTCGATAAAAGTATTTATTGATTACACTATTGTGATTTTCATTTGGCTTTTCTCCGTACACTTCTACGTAATAAGGAAGCTTGATTATGCTTTGATTTTTCTCATTCGCCCTCAATAAGTGTTCATTATCAATACCATGAAATGCCCACATGATTTTTTCTGCATCACTTAAAGTGACTTTATCATCTGTAAAGGATTCAACTAGCCATTTGAATCCCTTTACAAAATTACTTATTGTAGGATTTATGAATTCTCCATCAATTTCGATTTGATGACCTTGATAGTTCTCTAAGCCAGGGAATTTAGCGAGTCTTTGGTAGTTTCTTTTTTCAATGAACTCTTTCCCTGTATGAATCCCTTTTAATAGAGTTGTACATTCTTTGACACTATTTATATCAACTTCACTAAATTTGGATTGCGTTATTTCTGCAAAAACATCATTGCCCACATAAAAGACAGCACTATTTTCATGAATTTTAATATTGCTAAATGATTGATTCTTTGTTTCTACCTCTAGTAATACAAGGCCTATAGCTTCTTTGAATCCATAAAGAAAATCAATATCATTATCTGAAGACAAAGAGTTGTTTTCGTGGTTGTGTTTAATGGTGAAAAAATTTTCTGCATCAAATGGATTTTCTAGGCTGTAGAGATATGAGCAA